>CP025659.1:16875696-16886699 GCA_003576665.1 Ipomoea trifida | reverse complement strand
TTGGATTGAAGTTGGATTTATTCTTTATCAGTTAAGTTCTCTTTTTCCTTCATTTACTTTCTTCTTAGATTTCTTGCAATGTTTAGAATTATTAATTATTGCTTTATTGTGTTTACTTCTATCATGCAAGAGTAATTCGTTTATGGGTTTGGATTAGGGGTCCATTGTTAATCTTGATGTTCGATTTATGATTATTGCATAAAGGGATTGAATCTTTTGCCTAGGGTTTATGTTGATTTGAGGATTTCTTTGTACTTGTTAATTGATTTGTGGCCACAATTAATTGCTAGTCTAGGAGAGGGATTCATTACAACGACAGTTGGATGAAGACCTCGAGCCTTACCAATTTCAACTTAATTTTCCTGCTATGAAAGTAGAGGTAATTTTGGGGGCTTACAATGCTTAGCAGCTTAAGGTTATGATTGATGCATCACGACAGTGGGGCAATTGCAGCCTAATTCACTTATTCATTACGAAAGTAGCTGAGTTGAATTCTTTTGTGCATTGTCCATAAATCCCTTGGTTAATTATTAATTCCCTAATTCTGAGTTTGTTAGAACATCAAGGTTACAATCCCCTTGATCTGGCCCATACCTTTATCATTTAGTTTTCACCTTATTCAATTGCTTTCTTTTATTTCACATCCTCCTGTTTTAGTTGCTTGGGTTCTATTAATTCATATACTCTAGTGCTTGGTAATTCACACAGTTACGTGCCATAACATCAATCCTTAGCGGAACGACATTACACCCTTTTTACACTCATCATTTGTGCTCATCAGTGGTGCGTTTTATAACATTGAGTGGTGCATTTTCTAACATTTACTGGTGTGAACCGCACGGGAAGGCGCGGCCACATTTGAACAGATTTATATAAATCTGTTCAAATGTGGTCGCGCCTTCCCGTGCGGTTCACACCACTAAATGTTAGAAAATGCACCACTCAATGTTATAAATCTATTCAGTGGAGATGCATTTTTACACCAAGGGAGGCCGGAGCGGTGGCTATACGTGAAGCGCTTAGTTTGATAAAATCTCACAACATGGATAACGTTCATGTGGAAACTGACTCCTTACAGGTTGTTCAATGCTTGAATTCCAAGGGCGGGGTGTCTTCATTTCATTTGATTGTTGAGGATATCAAACATCTATTGCATGATTTCTGTAATGCGTTTCTTTCTTTTACTAAAAGATCAGCGAATCAGGTCGTTCATGTACTTGCTAGGCAGTCTTGTTCTTTGTCTAATTACTTGAAGTGGTTTCATACCCTCCTCCTATCATTTGTAATGTGTTGGTTTCTGATTTATGTTAATGAAGTTGCTTCTTGTTTTCAAAAAAAAAAAAATAAATAAATAAAATACCTCTACATTTAAAAAAAAAAAAACCACCTAAAGCCAATAAAAATCAAATCAAATCTACACCCTTGACTAAAAATATTAAATGGTTAGGATTCGATCTCACAATCTCATATAGATGAAGTAATATTAGTGACGGGATTTTCCATCATTACAAAAATATAATGAGAGGAAATTATGTTGGTGAATAGTTGTATTAGTGATGGGATTTCTTCTCACAAAAAGAATGCTTTAGTGACGGTAAATATACTATCACTATATGCTTATTAATGATGGTATCATATCCCGTCACTATTTGTTTTTATCTACGGAAGGAATAACGACGGGTGGTGACGGTAAATTTCCCGTCATTAAAAGTCTTTAATGATGGTTTTTGAGTTTTTAGTGACGGTTTTACCTCTCACTAATGACCAATTTTCTTGTAGTGGAGAGAGAGAGAGAGAGAGAGAGATTTTGATTTTTTAATATATAAAGTAGGTTGACTCGTTATATTTTTTATGTTTATTTTCTTGAAAAAAATCATATTTGAAGATCGAAATGACCTTGTATTTAACGACATTTAAACTATTTTGTTGATAGAGGATAAAAAATGATCATGTCACAATAATACTAGGACCAATAGTAGATGTTTTGAAAAAAAAAAGTAAAAGTAAACTATGATCTATAAATTTAGGACAAAAATGTAATTACCTCTTTTAAATAATTAGCTTTTTGGTGATGTATATAAATAACAAAAAAATTAAACTTATTCAATAATTTGATTAATTTAAAATGACAAAAACTTGTGTGCGATCGTCTTACGGATTTCAATCCGTAAGACGAGTCGGATTTTTTGTTAATGAAGTCAAAGATTTGATCCATTAATTAAAGATCTAATCCGTCTCACGAATTGAGACCCGTAAGACGATTTCACACAAGTGTTACCCACTTAAAATTGAATTACTAGGTGAGCAAAATTATTATCTAATCAACCAAATAAAAACTTTGATTGTTTTAATTAATTGGTCGTAATCCCTTAGCAGGCATTGAATTTCAACCGCTAACAATTAACATACAAAAAGTTTAAAGGTTAGAATGCCATTGTTGTTAGTTGATCCTTCAAATTTTGGCGAATTTGATCATCTTCAGTGGTTTGACCAAATCAAATCGCTAAAGTTTGTTATATAAGAACCACGTTCATAACCAATCATACTAAAATTATTGAAATGCTTTTAGAATGGAAGAATCTTGAGATAAGAAGAGGTAAAGAAGTGAAAAATAATGTTGTGAAAGTGATTTTGATATAATAAAGAGAATAAAATTTAAATTTTTTACTTTACTCTCAAATTTTAAATATTTTTTATCTTTTTCGTTAAATTTAACGGTCCAGGATTAAACTTATTGCAAATAACTGAGAGACTAAAGGCGGATACGATCATAGGGATTGAGTACAAACTTGGTTAAAACAAGGAACAAACTCACCATTTTCCTCGGATACAGTCAACATCTTTCTGCTTTCGGGTTTGAACACGAACGTTTTTTTTTTTATAATATAATGACCAACTTGGAAGCATTCATGTTATAATCCTTCAATAGAAAACCTTGAGATCTAGCATCAACCATGCAATCTCCTATCCAAATTTTTCGTCTCTGCATTATCCTTACGCTCTTCATCTTCACTTTCCCTTGCCATGGGCAATCTCAACCCAGTAGCATTATCAAGTCTGAAAGATCAATTCTTCTTGATTTAAATAAGAACTTTTTGAATCCACAGTACTGGACTACTTCAGACCACTGTACCTGGCTTGGAATCACCTGCAAGAGCGGCGTGGTCACAGAAATTCAGATCGGAGGGCTAAGTATCAACGACACAATCCCACCCTTCATCTGCGACCTGAAAAATCTCACTCTTCTTGATCTTAGCAACAACAATATCCCGGGATCATTTCCTACATTTCTGTACAATTGTTCCAACCTTGAATACTTGGACCTTTCTTTTAACAACCTCAGTGGCATCATCCCTGATGATATTAGCTTGCTTTTCCCTCAACTCCAAGTTCTTAACCTGTCTTATAACTCGTTCATGGGCGGCGTTCCAGCAGGAATTGAAGGCCTAAAAGGTCTAAAAGAACTTCAGCTAGCTGGACTGTTCACAAATGGCTCATTCCCTTCAGAGATTAGCAACTTGCTGAATCTTGAAGTTCTTGTTCTGAGCCAGAATAATTTCTCACCACAGGAAATCCCACCAAGTTTTACCCAGTTGAAGAAACTGAGACACCTTTGGATAAGAGAGGCCAACTTGATTGGCAAAATCCCTGAAAATATCACTAGTATGGAAGCACTAGAGCACCTGGATTTAAGCACAAATGACTTGAGTGGAAACATTCCAAGTGACTTGTTTCTGCTCAAGAATTTGACCATGGTTTTCCTCGACAAGAACAGATTGTCCGGGCCTATTCCTCGTCGAGTTATGGCCTTGGATTTGAATGTGATTGATTTTTCTAAAAACAGCCTTACAGGGAGCATTCCTAAGGACTTGGAAAAGCTGAAAAAGTTGGAGGGTTTGGCCTTGTTCATGAATCAATTATCAGGAAAAATACCAGTAGGCATAGGTAGATTGCCAGAACTGTCTTCAATTGAACTCTTCATGAACAATCTGGCAGGTGAACTTCCGCCAGATTTCGGTCGGTTTTCAAAGCTTCAAGTTTTTGATGTATCCACAAACCATCTTACAGGCTCACTACCGGATGGTTTGTGTGACAACAAGGTGTTGAATATCATGATTGCCTTTGACAACAATCTCACGGGTAAACTTCCCAAATCACTTGAGGATTGTAACACCTTGAGTGTAGTCAGGGTTGAGAGAAACAATCTTTCTGGTACCATTCCAAATGGTCTGTGGACTGCTAGGTCTTTGGCAAGGTTGTTGATTAACAATAACCAGTTCACAGGTCAGCTGCCACAAAAGGTGGCATCAAATTTATCTCTAGTTGATATCAGCAACAATCGATTTTCGGGTGAAATTCCTCCTGCAATTTCTTCTTGGAGCAGCCTAGATACCTTCAGGGCAAGCAATAATCACTTAACAGGTAAAATTCCTCAAGAACTTACAGCTCTTAGATCTCTATCAGTCCTTATACTTGATGAGAATCAGCTTTCTGGAAATTTTCCATCTAATATCACATCTTGGAAGACATTGGACACATTGAAATGCAGCAGAAATCAGCTTTCAGGTACAATCCCTCCAGAACTTGGCCGTATACAAAACCTTAATTGGTTAGACCTGTCTGAAAATCAATTCTCTGGAGAAATCCCACCTGAAATTGGAAACTTGAGGGTATCATCACTCAATCTGTCGTCCAATCATCTCTCTGGGAAAATCCCAGATGAATTTGAAGTTGCAGCTTTTCAAAAGAGCTTCTTCAATAATCCTGGTCTCTGTGCTACTACGCCGTCAGTAGGCCTCAGGAATTGTGGGGAAAAATCTAAGAAATCCAAGAAGATTTTTGCAAAAGTTTTTGCCATTCTAGGAAGCATAGCTGCACTTTTATTTGTTGTGGGCGTTCTGTATATGGGTTATGTGTTCAGAGCTTACAAGAAAAGAGAAGGAGCATTATTGCCTCACGATTGGAAGCTCACACGATTCCACACTTTGAGCTTCAACGAATCAAACATTATAACAAATTTAAGAGATGAAAATGTGGTCGGGAGTGGTGGATCAGGGAAAGTTTATGTTGTGCCTTTGAGTAATGAAGAGAAAGTTGCTGTGAAGAGGATTTGGAGCAAGAAAAAGTTGGATGAGATGCTTGAGAAGGAGTTTCAAGCAGAAGTTCAGATACTGGGCACAATTCGTCATTCCAACATAGTGAAGCTCTGGTGCTGCATTTCAAATGATGAATTGAAGTTACTTGTTTATGAATACATGGAAAATCACAGCCTGGATTTGTGGCTTCATGCAAAGAAAAGATCACCAGGCGAATTCCTTGATTGGCCTACTAGGCTGCACATCGCAATTGGAGCTGCTAAAGGCCTCTCATATATGCATCACAACTGCTCACCACCAATTATTCATCGAGATGTGAAATCCAGTAACGTTCTCTTAGATTCAGAGTTCAATGCTAAGATTGCAGATTTCGGCCTAGCCAGAATCTTGATGAAGCTTGGAGATCCTAACACAGTGTCCAGAATTGCTGGCTCCTTTGGGTATATAGCTCCTGGTAAGTCACTCTATATGTGTTGCCACACTTGACACTATAACTAAATCTGTCTTACTGCCTTAATTTTGTAATTTAATTTGAACTTTTTTGTGTGTGTGTGTGTGTGTTTAATGCTGGTTTCAGAGTATGCAAGTATAAGAAAAGTGAGTGAGAAGATTGATGTGTATAGTTTCGGGGTAATACTTCTTGAACTAGTGACTGGAAGAGAGCCAACTGATGGTTATGGCCTAGCTAGCTGGGCACAGTACCATGTTAAAGAACAAAATCTCATTGCAAATGCTCTAGATGGGGATATCAAGGATCCAAAGAGCATAGATGAGATGTGTGATGTGTTCAAGCTAGGGATCTTCTGTACTCATTCAAATCCGGCTCAAAGACCCACCATGAAAGAGGTCGTGCGGAATCTCAGCTTGCTACACCGCAAACCATCACCAGATTCTATGTAAAAAGTGCTCAAGCAAGGGATCTTCTGTACTGGTAAAAGTCCAGCTCAAAGACCTACCATGAGAGAAGCCTTGCAGATCCTCAAACATCCCAGCCCTTTATCACCATATGACAATTCAAAGTTGTTGTTGTTGTTGTTGTTGTCTGTTTTGATCGTCTTGTTGGTTTCAAATAATACATATTTGACACTTAATAACATTATTATTAGATAAAATAAAAAGTTGGATATTAATTGAAATGGTAAAATCATTATAGTCAATTAATCATTATAGTAGTTTACTTTTTAAATAAATTAAAATCACTGAGTGATCTTATAGAGAAGGTAATGCAAAACAAATTAAAGAAGTAACAAGAATAGAGTAAGAGTTTCAGAAAACATAAATTGAGTTGGAGTAATCAAAAAGATAAATAATAAATGAATGAATGGAACATTTAGAGTTTATCACTTGTTAGGAACATTTAGTTTGTTTGCAAAATGGAAAACAGCTTGATTGTTGTTTGAAAGTGCATTCACAAATAATTAACAATGTATTTGAAATCTTTTTTTTTTTTTCAAATGCATAATTGTAATTACAGAAATATTACCGCGTTTTCTACCTATTTTAGTTAAAATAATATTACCGCGCACAAAATATAACTCTTTAGTTTTGAACAATAAACCAAAATAGAACTGATTTGATTTGGGTTACTTGAACCGAAATGATGACAAATTATGGTTCTCATGTTTGGCCTTGAATGGAAGCTTCATGAGCTTGGGGGTCGTGACCGACAAAAAGTAAACAATTGGGGTCGTAATGACTCAGCAGCCATGATGTAGAACATGGAGGACTAGAGGTCGTAACTCGTAACCCACAAAACAAGTTAAGTATATAATTTCCAATTAATTTGCAAAATGAGTTTGGTGCTTGGCGTTTCAAGGTGGCAGTTGAGTATCTATTTACCCAGATAAAGACTTTTTTGGCAGATTGCGGCGACTCTCAGTGCTCCAACTCCAACCTCTGCTCCCAAATGTCACACTCATGAATACACCATTCAAATCAGCGTGACTTACAGTTCACAAAGTCTAGTAGTGAGGGGATATTGGAAGATGAAGATCATGGTTTACAAATAGAGGATAGAAACTCAAAAATTTTAGACTTTGGGTAACGAATGTTAACCATTCTGTTAGGAATAAAATTGTAATAATTTTGATGAGCCAAATTGTAACTTTAGAAATTTCTTATTTTATTTTAAGAGTTTAGAGATTAGACTCAGAAGACAAGTCATGACATTAGATTGGTTCAAATTATTGTTTTATAAAATTCATTATGTCATGAGTCTTGTAAATCGTTTGCTTCCACTAAACACATGAGTATGTGTAATCCAATAGACAAGACCAAAGTTATCTATGCTAGGAGGCACGAGTTTGATTCCTATAGAGAACATTTTTTAACCTTTGAAGACTAAGGAATGGAGTTAGTTTTGTCACGGTCCAACTCCAAAAGGAAATCAACTTTTTGGTCTATGGAATAACTCGTGGAGCTAGTCATGGAGGAAGTCAAGCTCCATGGAGCTAGTCAAAGGCGGAGGAAGCTTAAATACACTATCTCTACACCATACGCTACACAATGCAAAGGAGGAACAAATATATTATCTTGAATTGGTGATATATATTAACTAAATGAGTTGATATGGAGCATTGGTTAAAAGCTTGAGAATATTGGTCTAGTGTTCAAATCTTACTAGTAACACTTTTTAGATATGAAGCTTTGGAGCGAGCTACTTTTGGTCAATGGAGTAACTCTTTGAGCTAGTCAAGGTCAACATGGAGCAATTTATACTGAAGCAAAAATCACCTGGAAAATATTTTGAAAGATCAACTTGCCCAAGATCAAATCAAGAATGCAACAAAGTCAAGCTCTGAAAGATACAAAGTCCACAATATCAAGCAGTGAAGGCAACAAAGTAAAAAATTGGAGGCTACAAGTTTCAATGATCAATCAAGCCGAATTAGAAGACTTTGTGAGCAAATTGCAGAGGTAATTTTTCAAAAATTACCAGCGGAATTAAATTGTGCATATCAAATTGGAGATCTTATCAGATCAAATTGGCAAGTTATCATATCAACGGTATGGTCATTAAATGAGGAGTTATGGCCATCAAGTGATATTGGCATGACCAATCAGATCAAGTGAACGTTCAAAATTTGAATGTTCGTAACGGGCAAATAATTCTTTGAATTATAAAAGCCCAAAAAGACTTGAGGATGAAGAGGTGAACTTGTGAGAAAAAGCATACGGTGACAAGAAGTGCAAAACATCAAGAAGTACAAGTTCTAAGTGCTTAATATAAAAGATTTAAGTCTGAGAGGAAGAAATCTTTATTTCTTACAACTACTTTTGTATCTCTACGGACTGTAGAAACGAGTGTAGCTGTGTGCGAAACACTCGGGAGGAAACTAAGTGTAGCTTTGTGCAAGACACTTGGTTGGAGCATAGCTTTGTGCGAGGCGCTCGGGAGCTTAGCTTTGTGCGAGGAGCTCGTGGTTGAGTGTAGCTTTGTGCGAGACACTCGAGAAGTGCTTGTGTAGCACTAGTGTTTCACTATTTGTATCTAGGTGAACGAGATAGTGGAATTCCCTCCTTGGAGTGAAGGAGAAGAGTGGACTAGGAGGATTACACCACCTCTGAACCACTATAAATCTTTGCATCTCTTTACTTTACAACACTTTACATTATTTGCATTTTTGGCTCACTAACCCTTTACGTACTGTGTTGATTCATACATCTGGGTTTATGTGTTTCCACTTTCACATGTGCTTCAAACTTTGCATACATATTCTTTGAGTTATTCTAAGATATTCCAACATATTGCATGCGAGTTATCTCTTCAGTTTTATGCAATTTTATTTTATAGCACTTTACCGTACGATATTCCGCTGCACATTTCAAGTTCAATTTATTCACTTGAAATCTCTTTTGTAGAAGTGTTATAAAGTTTTTAATTGTTAGAAAACTCTATTCACCCCCAGACTTTTCCACCCTATCGGGACCAACAAGTGGTATCAGAGCGGTTGTCTATTTGAGTCAATATTTGACAACTAGACAGATCTCATAAACTTCAAGATGAAGAGAGACTTAGCTCCGAACCTATTATTCTCATTAGATAAATTTGATGATTGGAAAATATGTATGCAGGTCCATTTATCTGCGCTACACGATGAGATGTGGGAAGTAATCACCAGTGGTCTGATCAAAATTCTTAAAGTCAATACTGCAACCGAACAGACGAGCACTACACCGCAATATATTCCTAAACCCAAAGAGGAATGGGATCAAGAAGATAGACAACGAAATAACTTGGACAATATTGCCAAGGATCAAGCTACTTTAGCCAAGTCAGTACTGAACGCAATTCTGGCTTACACGATGCAAACAACGATGCTACCAAAGAGAATTTGTCAAGCTGTGGAAAAAAGTATTAGACGTTTTATTTGGGGAAGCGACGGCCCGGGTCGCAATGAAAATCGACTGAGCCTGGTTAATTGGAATACAATCGCAAGTTCGAAAGATGCAGGTGGTCTCGGCATTCGAAAGCTCCATGAATTGAACATTGCCTTTATGGTAAAGTTGGGGTGGCGTTTACAGCAGGAAAAGGAGAGCCTATGGGCTCGAGCTCTAACATGCAAATATAGGAATGGTGGACATGCTAGATCCTCTAATGCTTGGAAAGGAATTGTGGCCGCTACACCATACCTAGAGGCGGGACTGACTCGGGTTGTTCGTAACCGACGAACTACTCGCTTTTGGTTGGATAAATGGGTCGATCAGTATCCCCTTCGTCATTATTTGAGTGCACCGCTAAGTCTTCCAATTCTGTATGCAACTGTTGATGAATATTGGGTTGAGGAAGTTGGGTGGAATTGGGGCTCTCTTCAGGGTCTCCTCCCAGTTGACATTATGCAGAAGCTTGCTGGAGTTGTTTTATCAAATGATGCTACAACGGATGATGATGTTGGGTGGTCCTATGAATCCAATGGAGCTTTCTCCACATCGTCTGCGTATGCTGCTATCGCCCCTTCAATCCCAGCTGGGGAGTCGATTGTTTGGCAGAGTATTTGGAGACTTAAAGTCCCCAATAGAATCTGTTTTTTTCTTTGGCTAGTTAAACACGGTCGTATAATGACTAATGCTGAGAGAGGTCGACGGCATATCACTTCTGACATTTTTTGCAATTTTTGTGCAGGTCAGCGGGAGGATTGTGAACACCTCTTTCGTTATTGCAGGGAAGCGAGAGGAGTCTGGAACGCAGCCTTGAGTCCACGCATTCAGGATGCTCTCGGCCGCCTCAATTGGAATGACTGGCTGGAGGCGAACATCAGAGGGGATAGTAGAATGGGGCTTAACGCTAACTGGCCGGTGCGTTTCGCAATTCGGTTATGGTGGATTTGGCGCTGGCGTAATGGGGCAACGTTCAATGGTCAAACTGTTCCCTTACATCAGAAGGTTAGTTGGATTGCTCAAAAGGAACTCGAGGTTGCCGTAGCGTTTGCGAAGCAGTCTACGCCGGGAAGTTACGAGCCTCGTTTGATTCGGACTCATGTTGCATGGACAAAACCGCAGCTTGGATGGTCTAAGCTTAATGTGGATGGCAGCTGCTCTTTTATAACTAGAATGGCGGGTTGTGGTGGAGTGTTGAGAGACTATAATGGAAATTGGGATCGCGGTTTTATGTACAAGATTGGCAGATGTTCGACGGATGAGGCCGAAGCTTGGGGGGTTCTTCTGTTGCGCCCGCGGAAGTGGGATAGATCTGATTGCAACAATAATTTGAGAAAGAAAAATAAATGAGGCACAAATTTTACGTGGAAAACCCCTAAACAAATAAGGGTAAAAACCACGAGCAAGGGTAGAAGAATTTCACTATGAGAAAATAGGAGTTACAACCACTCTCTAACTAACAAGGAGAAAACAAGGATAATTCTCTCTTGCTAGGAAGGAGAAATACACTCAACAAACTCTCTAATATCT
>CP025659.1:16850626-16863592 GCA_003576665.1 Ipomoea trifida | reverse complement strand
ATGTCTTAGGATCAATATATGTTCATATATAATATATGATCAAGAATGTGGGCTTGTAAGAATATTAAATAACAAATATTGCAAGGGTCCAAATTGAATAAAATCCCTTACAAGAATAAATACAATTTATTGGGCTCTTGATTAGAATAATCAAATTAATCTCAAGGAGTGTAATATATATACATATATATATTTAATAGGAAGAATTAGCCCAATTGGAATTAATTGAATTGCCCGAAAAATCAATTAGCTTGCCCAAGGAATTAATTAACGAATGAAAGGCTTGAAAAGGAATTTACGGGGCGTTACAGAGGTCATGCCTCAACCAAAACTGATTTATGCACCTAAGAGGCCTAGAGTCTTTGCTAGCATTCCTTATGATTATCAAACGTATAATGGCTACATTGCACCTAGGCCTGGAGTAGTGGGCCCAAGGTATAAATGGATGCCTAAACTTACTAACCAACCAGGACCCAAAGTTTGGGTACCTAGATCTGCTTGATCTGTATGCAGGACACCAGGGACATATGGTTCATTGACAGTGGATGTTCGAGACATATGACGGGAAACTTAACACTACTAGAGAACATCCATCCTATCGAAGGTCCCTTGGTGACATTTGGAGACAACGAGAAGAAAGGACGCACAAAGGCTGTTGGCGAGATCCATAAGAATGAATTGGTGATCAAGGAGGTATCCTACGTTGAGGGACTCAAGTTCAACCTTCTTAGCACGTGCCAGTTCTATGACAAGGGCTACAGAGTGATCTTCACCAAAAGCAAATGCCAAATCATACAAGAGGAATCTCTCGAAGTCGTTCTGGAAGCAGCAAGGAAAGGAAACATGTACATAGTGGATTGGAGATCTGCCAAACCATCCCTATGTATGCTGGCAAGAAGCAAGGAAGACTTATGCTAGGATTGGCATAGTAAGCTTAGCCATCTGAATTTCAAAACTATCAACAAGCTTACTAAGAGGAACCTTGTGGAATGACTGCCCAAAGTTATCTTTCGAAAGGATAAGATTTGTGAGGCATGTCAACGCTGTAAACAGATCAAATCCTCTTTCAAGAGCAAAGCCGAAACATCATCCACTAGACCATTAAGTCTTCTTCACATGGACTTATTTGGACCAGTGGATCCACCCAGCATGAGAGGAAGGAGGTACACTCTTGTGGTAGTATATGACTACACAAGATTTACCTGGACCGTGTTCTTAACAAAGAAAAGCGAGACAAAAGTTGTCCTACCAAATCTTTTGAAGCAAGTTCAAGTTGAAAAGGATGTCTCGATACTAAAGATTCGGTCAGATCAAGGTGGAGAGTTCGTTAATCAAGTGATCGAGACCTACTGCAACGAGAACGGGATTCATCACCAACTGTCAGCTGCTCGAACACCTCAACAGAACGGAGTTGCTGAAAGGAGAAATAGAACTCTCAAGGAAGCAGCTAGGACCATGATCTCACAAGCCAATATATCTCAAGGTTTTTGGGCGGAAGCAATCAATACAGCATGCTACACCCAAAATCGGTCCTTGATCGTGAAAGGAGTTGGAAAGACCCCATATGAGTTGTGGAATGGAAGAAAACCGAATGTGAGCTACTTCCACACTTTCGGGTGCCAATGCTATGTCCACAACAATGGAAAGACTCAACTAAGGGCCTTTGATAAAAAGGTGGATGAAGGAGTATTTTTGGGATACTCATCGACAAGTAAAGTCTTCAGAGTCTTCAACAAGCGGAGATTGGTGGTTGAAGAGTCCATACATGTCTCTTTTGATGATCATGCACCTACAGATCAACCATCAAAGTCGATTGAAGCAGCAGAAAGGTTTGAGGAAGCTCAGTCGGAATCTATCGAGAGATCAAACTTACCTCTCGATGAAAACCAGTCGATAGTTCGAGACGTAGCAGAACTCCAGTCAGAATCAGATGATGAAGAAACTACCAAGGAAAAAGCACCAAACTCAGTTGATCCAATCCAGATCATAGATGATCAACCCTCACCTCAACCCACAACAGAAGCATCAACTGAGACGTCACAGCCAGATCTGAAATGGCTGAGAAGTCACCCCGCTGATCAAGTGATTGGAAATGTACGTGACAGAGTTCAAACCAGATCAGCCTATCGAGAAAGCATGCTAGCTTGCTTTCTATCTCAAATAGAGCCCAAGGTGATTAACGAGGCTTTGAATGATCCAGACTGGGTACATGCTATGCAAGAGGAACTTCATCAGTTTGAGAGGAACGACGTTTGGGAACTAGTTCCGAGACCTCATCATCAAAACGTCATTGGCACGAAGTGGGTTTTCAGGAACAAGATGAATGAGGATGGAGTCATTGTTAGGAACAAGGCCAGACTTGTTGCTAAAGGATATTGCCAGGAGGAAGGAATAGATTTTGATGAAACCTTCGCTCCGGTGGCACGTCTCGAAGCCATACGCATCTTTCTCGCATATGCCACCTTCAAAGACTTCAAAGTGTATCAAATGGATGTCAAGAGCGCTTTTCTGAACGGATTTCTTGAAGAAGAGGTGTACGTTGAACAACCTCCGGGTTTCTTGAAGGACGTGGGAGCTGACAAAGTATACAAGTTGAAAAAGACACTTTATGGCTTAAAACAAGCTCCGAGAGCTTGGTATGATACGTTATCTTCTTTTCTATTACAATGTGGGTTCACCAAAGGCCTAGTGGACAAAACATTGTTTAGAATTAAGGATGGGGATCATATCTTATTGGTGCAAATCTATGTGGACGATATTATCTTTGGGAGCACCAATCCAGACTTATGCGAGAAGTTCTCCAGTTTGATGAAAGGAAAGTTCGAAATGAGCATGATGGGAGAGCTCAACTACTTTCTTGGGCTTCAAGTCAGACAACTAAAAGAAGGTATCTTCATCAACCAGGAGAAATACACCAAGGATCTGCTCAGGAAATACAATATAGAAGGGAAATCCTCAGTCAAAGTACCTATGGGAACCTCTCTACGCATCGACGTTGATAGTGAAGGTCGAGAAGTCGATCAGATTACTTATCGAGGTATCATCGGATCTCTTCTCTATGTAACTGCTAGTAGACCAGATATATCCTTTGCAGTAGGTGTATGTGCTAGATTTCAGGCAAATCCTAAAGAAAGTCACTTGAATGCATCGAAAAAGATCCTTAGATATCTTAAGGGTACGCAAGGCGTTGAACTTTGGTATTCAAAAGGTGGATCTTTCGAACTTATGGGATACTCAGATGCGGACTTTGCCGGTTGTAAAATAGATCGAAAGAGCACATCAGGGACATGTCAGTTTCTAGGAGGGAGACTTGTCTCATGGTTTAGCAAGAAACAGCATTCGATAGCTACAAGCACCGCTGAGGCAGAATATGTAGCAGCTGGAAGTTGTGCTCAGATTTTATGGATGAAGCAACAACTACTGGATTATGGTGTTGAATGTAAAGAGGTGAAAATTATGTGTGACAACACTAGTGCTATAGCTATTACACACAATCCAGTGTTACATTCAAGGACAAAGCACATTGATATAAAGTATCACTTCATCCGAGATCATGTTGAGAAAAAGGACATAACCTTGGAATATGTTGCAATGAAGGAACAACTAGCAGATATTTTCACAAAAGCCTTATGTGAAAATAGATTCTCTCAACTAAGGTTAGAATTGGGAATGATAGAATTGGGTTGAATGGTCAAATCTTATCTCCTTGTATTAAGTGCCATGAACTGTTTCGCATGTGAGAAGCGTTTCATCAACTTTATGGCAGCTTTGGAGTTACGCAGCATTGAATGGTCATTCATATAGCATCCCGTGACTCTACAGTGTTAACTTTTTGGGCTATAAATAGAGGGGTTTTCTCATCAGTTTATGTCATCGACTTCTTCATGGAGAGGAAGAAAGGAAAAGACGATGTACCGTTCTGGTATAGAGGGAGGAAATCAGCAACCAAGTCCAAAGACTTTCAAGGAGAGAACTATCCAGAATTAACGAAGGGTGAATAGATTGCGGAGCTTCCTGATAATCCAAGCAAGCATCCTATTCCCATCCAAGGTGAATGGATCCCCAAATGCGTGGAGATCCACAATGGTGGGATACTGGAGTCGGGAGAAGAGTCTCGTATAAGTGGGACTCCTACCGCTGCACATTCTGGAAAAGGATCTCCCTCAACCAAATGAAGAACCAAGGGAAGGGGAGATGGAGCCTGTGAGGAAGGCAGCAGCGGAGAGGTAGAGAATAACAAGAAGAATTAGCCACCTCTAGTTCTGTTACTCAGCCAAATAGGATTAAGATGGCTAGTTCTTGTTCTAACAATATATTCCTATATGGCTCTC
This sequence comes from Ipomoea trifida, assembly GCA_003576665.1. Taxonomy (NCBI): domain Eukaryota; kingdom Viridiplantae; phylum Streptophyta; class Magnoliopsida; order Solanales; family Convolvulaceae; genus Ipomoea; species Ipomoea trifida. Next base: position 16,859,261 of record CP025659.1, on the reverse strand, counting down.
CAAGGCCAAACGAAAGTTTCTATGGAATCTAATAGGATATTGATTCATATGTAATGTATCTGAAATCACTAAATGAACTTAAGGAAATGTTATAAGTGATATCTTTTGGATGAATCAATCTTGTTCCTTTTATCGCAATCTGTGTTCGAAAGGTAGTTCGAGAGATACCTGTTCAATTTGCCTTTAAAGGATATGTCTCGAAGAAGGGTAGTTCGAGAAATTACTTCGAAATATAACAAACTGACGGTCTACGTATCTCTGAATGGAGGAATAAGGAGGGTTAGGGATCAATCACTCAGGGGGAAGATCCTTAACCACAGAAATGTTTGGATGGAGGAATAAGGAGGTTTAGGGATCAATCACTCAGGGGGAAGATCCTTAAACTAGCAAGTCGAGAGTTTACCTTCGAGAGGTAAAACTAATGAGCTTAACGGACATAAGTGGAACGGCTATTTTGAAAATCAATATTAGCCACGTGGTCTTCGGTTACTGACGGTTTGCCATGTTTTAAGGTCACTATCTTGGTTAGTGGGAGCATGCTCATAAAGATGTTTTATCTTATTAATACCCACTTGAAACACCCTTATTATACTTCATATACATAACCGTTATAAAGGGTATCTCTGACTTTTTGCTTCTTTTAAAATAACCGGGATTACCAATCAGGTCAAACTCTCAATCCTACCCACAAATCCGACCCAAATCCGCACGATATAAAAGCCAAACCCATCATCTTTACCCGGATTCAATCTCAAAACCGAATACCCAAAATCCCCAAATTCCTTACACTGTACACATTCCCTCCAAAACCTCAAGATTTCAACAATGGCGTCTGAATCCTCCACATCAACCTCATCTTCCAACGCATACCAGAAGGAGCTGCGACACATTCGCACTCAAGTTAAACAAGTCAAGGCCGGAAGCATCCTTGACAGAGACGGCTTCGTCACTCACTCGACGAACCCGACGATGGTAGAGAAAGTCCTGAAAAAGTTCGAGAAGGCAGAACTTCTGAAGTATATGACGCACAACTACCGAACCATCCACGACCTCGACTTCACCGAATGGTTCGCCAATGCTAAGGTCACGAAGGGCGAGATTGAGAGCCGCTTCAACGAAATCCATATCACAACCTCTGTAGGTGACCTATGAGCCGCGTTTGACTTCGCAACAACGGAGGAAGCAGTCCAGCACCTCTCGGATTATGACTTGGACAAGCAAGCATTTTGGGACAAAATCCGATTGGAGACTGCACTGCCCAGAGCAACCTCTACCCTCCGAAAGTTTCATCTGAAAGAGAGGTTTGCTCTTGCCGCCGATCTTATCATGAAGTTCATACTCGGCAAGGTGTCCGGAACTGATGAAATCAACCTGGACATCCTCAAAATCCTCCATGCCATCTGGAACAACAACAAAATGGACTGGGCCCATATCATCTTCAACTTCCTTCTACAGCAAGTGCAGAGCTCAGTTTCAAACACCACCCTGACGATCAGTAAAAAGGTTGGTTTCGGTTTTGTTGTTCAATACTTATTGAGTTTGAAGGGCTTTGAACTGAGGGAAGGGCGAGAGATTCATCGAAATACCTATATGGGTAGGACGAAGTCTCAAGCTCCGAAGGCTAAAGGTGTCAAGATTGCACCTTCTCCATCAAAGCCAAAAGGAAGGGGCAAAAGGAAAGCCCAACCTAAGGAGAAAGTATCTGATGATGAGCCCATGGATACTCTGATCAAGAGGGTTCAATTGCCAAAGAGGGCCAAGAGGGCCAAAGTTGTCTCTGTTACCCAGATTCGAGAGGTGACACCCTCTGTCATTCAAGTACCATTCGAGGACAGGGCACAAGCCCAGGGGGAACCTCAGGCTACACTGGCCACTGAGGTTGAGAGAGTGCCTCCTACCAGGTCCCTGTCAGGAGCTTTATGTGTTGATCTGCATGTTGATGATGGTGCTGAGGGTGTTGATGAGTCTGTGGTTGAGCCTCGAGAGGAGGTTCGAGAGGTTGAAGGCACTGGGATCAGTAATCCAGTGCAGGTCGATGCTGAGGAACCACGGGAGGTGGTTCGAGAGACAACAGTTCCAGCAACAGAAGCTCGAATCTCAGTTGAAGCAGCTGCTGATGATCAGGGCACTGTGGTCAGGGACCCAGTGCAAAGTGCTGAAAATGTTGCATTGACGCCCATGGAATCTGCACAAGTCGAAAGATCAATTGCACGAACCATAGCAGATGTTGGGCTGACCCGTGATCTCTCGGGTGATCATCGAGAGATAAGTGAACAAGCAGTGGAATGTGCATCACCAACAGAACTCCTGTCTGTTGACTCTAATGCGTTGAATGCTGAAGTTACCTCTCAGTTGAATCAAAGTGCTGAAGATGTGCCTAGCTTGGATGACTTCTCCAAAGTACTTCGATGGATCGACTGGAGAACAGGCCCGATTGATCAACTGGTTTCGAGAACAGTAGATATGATGGCTGAGGAGGACTTTGCCTTGAATTGGTTAAACCTCACCGAGATCCCAGCCAATGAATTGCTAAATCTTGCCCATGAGATGCACGTGACTAGGAGAAATCTTAGTCGATCTAACAAAGGAAAGGGCATAGCTGTTGATGCACAAGATGATGAAGCCGAGCCTAAAGTGGATCCTGAAGTAGAGGCTAAGTTTCAAGAAGATATCAGGCTCGCCACTGCTTTATCCTTGGGACACCAAGTAGAGGATACGAGAGGTCCAGGAGAAACCTCAGGTGTTGCGAGAGATGATCCTGAAAACCCTATAGCAACAGTCGCGATTCCTCTGTCCCAAGTTAGTCTGCTCTGGACGCACAGGAAGCTTCTTCGAGAGGTGAATCCGAGACCTCTGAAGCACTTGAGGTGGCACCCAACACGGTTTTACTTCTGCCACCACCTGAGTCCACACCCTTGACTAACAACGATGAAGCACAGTCAGTTCGAGAGGGTGAAATACCGTTGCTCCAACTCCCAAGCTTTCCTATTGATATGGAACTGCCATCACCATTCCTGCTACCTGATGATACCGCATCAACCTTTGCAGCTAGGATGGTTGATAGAGAAAGGTGGAGTGCACCAGCTGCTCCTGAAACAATAGTGATTCCTGACTCACCTGAGCAGACTGAGGTGCAGACAAATGAGCAACACAAGCAGAATTGTAACGCCCCGTAAATTCCTTTTAAGCCTTTCATTCGTTAATTGATTCCTTGGGCAATCTAATTAATTCTTCGGGCAATTTAATTAATTCCAATTGGGCTAATTCTTCCTATTAAATATATATATGTATATATATATTACACTCCTTGAGCTTAATTTGATTATTCTAATCAAGAGCCCAATTAATTGTATTTATTCTTGTAAGGGATTTTATTTAATTTGGACCCTTGCAATATTTGGTATTAAATATTCTTACAAGCCCACATTATTGATCATATATTATATATATACCTATATTGATCCTAAGACATTCTTATGGGCTAATTCTTGTAATTAAATTGTAAGGGGTGAATTTAATAAGCCCAACTTACTAGTCTTGATTATATTAATTTTTCCTACACCCATTATTCTATAAGATTACTTAAGCCCACATCATTTATTGTCTTACACCCTAAATGTTGTATGTATTCATGGTATAAGAATTGAGGATCAAAATACCCTAAAGACTTTCACTCCTTCTTCCTCCTACACACAATTCTACACGCCATTTTCCTCTCCATATTTCCCTAAAATTCATCTTCATCTTCCCTACAAGATTTCAAGCCAAGATTGCTCTTTTAAGCTTTGTTGGGAGTGGGTAAGTGCATCTATTCTAGGATTCATCTTGCATTTTGTGTTTTAGATAGCCTTTTTACATAATCTTATAAGTGTTCTTTTGGGGATTCTTTGGGAAAAGATGATCAAGGTGAAGGTGGGGCTTCTTGAGCTAGCAAAAGGCTTATTGGAGTAGGAAAAGCTCTTTGAGGTAACCATCCATGTCCATCAAAATTATTTCATTCCCTTATTCTATATATGATGTTCTTGGTGATTGGAAATCCTGAAAATTCCTTGTGATTAGCCTATTTTGTTGATTCTCTTTGTTGGATTTCATCTTGATCTTTGCCTTGTGTTGTATGATCATGATGTTATGGATTTCCTTATTTTTGGACTCTAAATTGGATGAAATGTGAGTGTCTTTGGTCTGATCTTGTATTCTGGAAATTGGAATTGTCCATGTCTGTTCTTGGTTCTGGAGTCTGGGAGTGGGATAAGCCTTGCGGAGACCTGCGGCGGAATAATGTCACCCGTCAAAGTGATCCGCAAGGTGGCAGCGGTGTGCTTGGGCGGAGGGGAGGTGCCCGTTGAGGGGGACCGTCTCCTCCTTGCGGAGGAGGTCGGCGGAGGAGTGAGCTCCGTTAGGTTCTTCCGCTAGGCTTCTGGGAAATTGTTTCCAGAGAGCTGTTCTGTGTTGTTGTGTCTGTTGTTGGTCCCTTGTTTCAGATCATTGTTGGATTGTTTTATTGAGTATTTCACCATGTATTTGGAGTAGTTATTCATGTTATTCATTGAGCATTTGATGCCTTGATTTGGAGTATTGATTCATGCTTTTGGTTTCCATTCTTGGTGTCCTTGGTCTTTGATCTTTTGAGTTATGATCTGGGAGTTGGTTGGTGTTCATATTTGAGATGAACCCACGTCTTGGTTGGATGAGTTGGTGTTGGAGTATGGTTGTGGTGATGGACCATTGTGTTACTATGGTGGACTATTGTGCTCTATTGTGCTCTATTGTGCTCTATTGGTTACTATTGGTTACTATTGGTTGTGGACTATGGTGTTACTATTGTGCTCTATTGTGGACTATTGGTTACTATTGGTTGTGCTCTATTGTGTTACTATTGGGTTCGCTACCCCTGTGCTTTGGGCTGATTACCCCTGTGGTTACTATTGGTTACTATTGGACTTCGGTCCCTGTGAGTGGGACTAATCACCCCGTCTGACTCGTGACTATTGACTTCTAACTTATGGTGTGACTTGGGTTGGAGGTTGTTGTTGGGATGTCTTTCTTTGTTGGTTCTTATGAGTTCTTGGGATTGTTCGGTTGATACCTTGTCATTCTCTTTGAGTTTGGATGTTCTCTTTTGGATTGTGTTCAGTTGGTATCTCATTTATGATTCGTGATGCATTATGCTTTCGTTATTGGTTATTGGCTTTATTTGATCGAGTCTTGGTTTATGATTCGTTCAGTTTATCCTTGTTGAGTATCGATTTGCACTGTTGTACAGTTCGTTGGTGTTTATATTCTATATGGGTGTGTAAACCTATTTCTAAGCTTATGTATATCTATATCTCCTTGCGGGTGTGAATGGTGGTTGCTTAGCATTCTTTTGCTAATGGTTCTTTGCGTGTTTTCCAGGTATGGAGTAGTGCATCGTGAGCGCGCTAGAGCTTTCCTTATGAGGACCTTAGCCTTAGCTAGTTATGATTAGACTTTGTTTTGATGGCCTGTGAGCCTTGAGATCTTTTGATACTCTTGTTTAGTATTTTGGGTATTTCTCTTGGATATTCATGGATTTTGTTTGAGGATTGATTCAGTTATATGATATGACAGCTCGTTCGTTTCTTGTTTAGCCTGTGCATCTAGGCTTTGTTAATACCTAGGTGTGGCATGACGCCCTTAAGTTTAAATTGCTTCCGCTATGTTTGGTTTGTTGGTTGAGATTGGCAGCTTTTATGTTGAGTTTTAGCTATCTCAGCCTATGTGAGGTTGGGGTGTCACAAGAATATTCCAAGTCATGTTGGTTCGAGAGGTGTTGAGGAGGAAGCTGAAAACATCCAAGGTGGAAACAGGGAAGCACCTGTTGATGCTTCGTCTCCTTCCACTCCAACCCCACCAGCAGATGATCAAGTTCCCAGCACTGGTTCGAGAGGTGACGCTGAGGGGGAACTTCCATTGGATGGAAACCGGGAAGCGTCCAATGCAGAAAATCCTTCTCCATCTGATCCAATCCCACCAGTTCCTGAAGCCGAAGCTCCAGGTTCGAGAGGTGAAGAGCAAGAAGTGATCCATCCCTCAGGTGGAAACCGGGAAGCGCCTGACATGGAGCTACCTTCACGCTCTGAACCCAGTGTCCCTGCTGATCCTCAGACACAAACTCGAGAGGTGGACTCACAAATGCAAGTCATGGGTGGAAATCTGGAAGCACCCAAGTCCCCTCCGATAAAAGGTACTTCTACTCCTTCTTCTACTTCTGACTATGATCAACAGGCCAAGCAAGCTTTCATTGGCGAGGTGCGTCAATTCATGGCTGATCAATCTTAGAAGATGGCTCAACTTGAACGCGTACTGACCATTGTTCGAAACGCTGCAATGCCTGCGGCTGGCACAAGTGAATCTCAAGCCAGTCATGAAGAACTTCTCGAACAGGCAGTATGGGCTGAGGATGCAGCACGGAAAGCTGCAAATGAGGCAGCTGTAGCTCGAGCAGAGGCTGAAGGTGCAAGAGCTGAATTAGCCGAGTTACGAGCAGAGCTTCGAGCCTTCCAAAATTCCAGTGAACTTCGACAGGATGAACTCAAAGCCCTTCTTGATGATCTGTCGAACCAAGTGCCTGCCCAGCTTCAAGCACTCTTCGAAGGCATGTCCACCCTCCTTTCCCGCGCTGATGATGCCACCAAGGGGGAAAATACTCAGGGAAGGACATTAACTAGCAAAAAAAGGGCAGCAAGTGAACCAGCTGGACCTCCTCCAAAGGTTCCAAAGACAACAATCAAGCTAATGGAGGAAGCCAAAAGAGCAGAAAACTTAAGGGTTCAGCATACACTGGAAATGGAAAGAAGGAGACAAGAAGATCAAGAGAGAAAGAAAAAGAGACAAGAACAACAAATGGCCAAGGAGAAGAAAGATGAGCAGTTCATAAGAAGTTACAGAATGGGAATCAAGGAAGACTCCACAGAATTTCTAAACGGAATCATAGTAAGTCTTCTTGCCAAAACTGACTTATCTCTTCACAATGGCCTTACTCCCTTGGAATGCATCGAATGGTTGAGAGATGGGGTGATTGAAGGAAACTTCATAGGTGAAGCCTTCATCAATTGTATTCACCTTGACGTATCAGAAGGATATCTCGAGCAGGTGAACTCCAAAGACTCCATCAAGACACGAACAGCCATAAACGAGAAAAGGAAAGCAAACAAGCAGTAAGCTCTCGATGTCTACATGTATTCAGTTTTTGTGTTGTTCGTTACTCTTGTCTTTCTTTTCTGCTAAACTGTGTAAAACATTCCCTTTATGTTAATATATATATCTTTTGCTGGGGGCGTTGCGTGAGTTCTTACTTCATGCTCTAGCAGATTAGCTCGCTTGTCAAACTTACCGTATGCGCTGAAAATAAAATCAATGTTCTTTTCTTGCTAATCAGCCATACAAGTAAGTATAAGTGTTGGCATCATCAAAAAGGAGGAAATTGTTAGGAACATAATGTAATAGGTTTTGATGATACCAAATGTATTTCAGAATCCCCTAAGTCTCTAAAGATATGAATCTCTTGTAAGTTCGACAAGTAAACTAAAAGCGAAAATACAACCGGGTAACTTGAGCTCAACTCGGAAAATATTTAAGCTTAAGGTAAACTTGATTGAACATTTTAGAAGTTTCGTGTTGTAAGCTTATAGATAGATCAGAAGAAGGCACGAGACTACACTGGAGGAATAAGGGTCTGCGAGACATCAACTAAGTCTCGAGACATAAGCAGAGTTCGAGAGATAAAGTCTCTCGAGACATCAATCCAGTTCGAGACGTGGATTCGAGTCATCAGTCAGTCGAGACATCAACCTGTCTTCGATACACTGACACTTCTCCATAGGACTGAATGGCAGTCAAGGAAGCATGAATAAAATAATCTAAGAGAAGAAGAATATCATGGAGATAAAAAGAAGGTGCCTAAGGAATATTATGAGAACTACCGGAAGTGGATGCCACGTCAGAATTCCACAACAAACGGATATAAGGTGCACCAATCCAAGGTCGGTCTTATTCCCTAAAACAAGGATTATGGGAATATAAAAAGAGTAACTTTTGCAAAAAGTAGTAAGTGGAGCATGGACTCAAAAAAGTGGATTAAGGAATATTAACTACAGGACAAAAGGCTCAAGTTACAAGACCACTACTCCATGGAACATGCTGAAAATATACAAGTCCCATGATCGGCATGGGAGACAGATTTCAAACGGAATAATTTTCCCTCCAACGGAATTATTCCTTAACTCTCATATATAAGGACGTGAAGACACAAGCAAAGAAGGGCGAGAAAACTGATTTGGAAAGAGGTGTCTAATTCAAAAGTTCAAAGTGCAAGTGCTCAATCCGGAATATCATCCTTGATATTCAAAACATCGAGAAAAACACATCTTAGTGTTTGAGAGAGTTACAAAGCGTAAACTACTATACATCTAGAAGGTGACCGAAGCTGCTCTACATCGACTGTAATTCAACGATAGCTTTTGGTCATATTGGAGTTTGTTACACTCAACTGTGACAACTAAGGTCCTTGCTTTGGATTAAGCAAGAAGAGGCGGAGTAACCTGGCAGCTGTCTAGTGAAGATCCTGAGGCTTGAGGCGGGCTTGGTGATCAAAGCTCAAGTGCTCGAGAGGTGG
>CP025659.1:16826391-16849962 GCA_003576665.1 Ipomoea trifida | reverse complement strand
AGATTCTTTGTTAACCTTAGCACTTGACATGATTCCCAAAGGTATGAAGAGTTTATTGAAGCTGAAACGATGTCTTGGCGTGTACCTTTAGGGATCACTGGCAGAATTTGTCTAAAGTCACCACCAAGTACTACTGTTTTACCTCCAAACGTCCGGTTCCCAGCATTACTATCAGTGAACCGCAGTAGATCACGCAATGTCCTATCTAATGCCTCGAAGTAATGCTTGTGCATCATGGGTGTTTCATCCCATATTATTAGTTTGCACTGTATAATCAGTTCTGCCAAGCTACTACCTTGGGTGATGTTGCATGTCGAATCCTCTGTGACTGCAATTGGCATTGCAAACCTCGAGTGTGCTGTTCGCCCGCCTGGAAGCAATAGAGATGCAATTCCACTGGAAGCTACGTTGATGACAATATCCCCTCTCGACCGAATTTTTGCAGATAACGCTCTCCATACAAATGTCTTCCCAGTTCCACCGTAGCCGTAGACAAAGTACAACCCCCCCTTCTGGTGGTCTACGTCGTTCACTACAGTTTCGTACACAAGCTTTTGCTCTTCCGTCAATTGGCTCTCCATTATTTGACTCTCCTTTAACAATGCCTCACGGTCGTAATCAAGCTCATCCCACAACAAACGATTCTCACACCGCACAACATCATCGTAGTTTGGAATTGGCATATGAGGGTAATCTTTCAATGACTTGTTGTACGACTGTAACAAACGCTCTATTTCAATCAAGGCCAAATTCTTCTTTTCGTCATCGGACAAACACAAATCTAAAAATTGTGAAAGACAATGTTAATTAAACATATTATGATTAAATAATATACGAAAGGGATATTATACAAAATGAATTCTAATTTACTTTCTTGTTGCAACACTTTGCGCTTGTTAAATTGTACATCTTCTGCAAGATGTTGCCACACTACATCCCACATGTTTTCTGGCCGGTTGACCAAGTTGGAAGTAAGTAATATGACAAATAATTTCCTCATCGACTGCGCAGTAGACCAATGGCTTGCTTCGACAATGGCGTCAATGTATTCTTTATCATCGTCTAACAAACCTCTAGCGTAACATGTATCTCGAAAAGTGGGGTATATGACACCCTTATATGACTTGATGTCCTCCCAATTAGTCGGTCCTCGAACTACATTTAGAAGACATCTCAAGTAGTATATTTCACCACTTCTTGGAGGTACATAAAAAATTCTTCCAATTGAGAACCCCCTTTGCCTGGGATGCCACTCTCTGATATCCTTCTTCCAAACAAACTTTGTTGGCATGTCAATGTATGGCAACTGCTTCGCTGAATCAAATTTCTTGTTAGCCTCGAACCAAGCGGTGAACATACTTTGATTGACCGTAGGTCGATTCAAGACATTATCTATACGATCATCATCCTCAAAAACAACAGATTGGCATTCAGGTAGATGGAAGCTTAGTCTTTCAACTGGTGGGTACCTAAATTGGACATCGTAGCTTAAAAGACGCCAAGTTGCCTCGCACGCAGAGACGTACCTGCAATCGTAATACATTGCTATTTCATCAACAGTGTCATTTTGTTGCTCACCACTTGTGCTTTTGTAGAATTCTGCAGTGACCCTTTCATTGCCTTTGTTCACGTACTTAAAAAGATATTTGATCGCCCTAGATTGATTGCACCACTCCACATTGATGTGTGCCTTATACTTGAGAAGCAAATATCTATTATGCGGTACCACATATCTACTGTCCAGCTGCACACCATTCTTCTCCACAATTCTAGAACTTTCACTTCGCTTGTATATCGGATACCCATCATCATCCCAACTTGATACATTAACAAATTTCTTTGGGAAGTGCTTTGAACACTTATTATTTACCATGCATGGAGATTTTGGTCTATGTAATCCACACGGTCCATGAATCATAAACTCTTCAATAGCTTTGTAGTATTCCATGTCTACCTCTTTGTCAGGAATTTCAGCTGAAATGAATTTGTCCATTGATTCTGCAGTAAATGGTTCTGACAATCTTTCCAGAAAGACTATAATGTGAGGCATGTGGTAAACCGCGCTTCTGGAATTCAATGGTATATACAACTGTAAGGGGAAAGTTTTTTAAGTGTTAGGTTACCCAATTCTCAATATAACAATAATAAGTTAGTCAACTTGATTCCCAATATTTGAAAAATTAAAGAACAAATACCTGCAGTAACTGTACCGAATAGTGTGCCCGACCGTATTTCTTTGACTAAGCAGTCCAGCTTCATCTTAAACACCCTACATACAATGTCTGGCCTATCTTCTGCGTTGAGGTTGCATTTTTTCATGTATCTTTGAATCTCTGGCCACTTCGGGTTGCATGTAAATGTGATAAATAAATTTGGATAACCCTTATGTCGACAAATGGCCATAGCATCCTGATAGTTTTGGATCATATATCTAGCACCACAAGTGAAACTGGATGGCAATATTATTCTTTTACCTTGTTTGCTGGTGTCAACTTCTCCTCTGGTCAACGCATCTGAAAGGCCTTTGTATGCTTCACACCTCAAGGACTTTTGATTATTTCTAATATACATAAGGCTGCTGGACTCAACCATTGTGTACGCATCTACCAAGAATTGCTGAAAAAGTCTCCGTGCATATAAGATTGTGGACATCTCGTTAAACCTCTCATGTATCCGGTAAGCGAAGAACTCACGTTGCGACACCCGACAACGACCACCGCTTTTCTGCATTCTGACTTCATTGAAATGGATATCCTCTTTGTAGCCGTCTTCCCCATACGGGAACAAAATAGGATACTGCAGTGGAAGGTACGCAGGGTTAAACTCGTTTATCCTCTTTAGACCACCTGCCTTAGTCTCAACCAAAATATCCCTAGAACCCATATTTGGATCAATGTCACCGACGATAAGAGCCGCAACCTCTGACACCGTTGGTAGGTTGTATGTCCTTGCATCAGAATTTCACTTACCAATTAACCTCATCTTGAAATCTACTCCTGGATTTGAGTCAATATTACCCTTGGCACATCGAAATGATTTCACCAACACATTGTGTTCATCCAGTGCATGCTTTATATCTTTCACAATTTCCAAATGCAGTTTAGCATTGTGTTCACCCATGCTAACACAGAATAAGAGTTAAGATTTTCTGTTAGTCCGAATTGTTATGGGGTTAAATTAATGCAATTACATTAAGTAAAAACTGTGATGATAAAAATGGAGAGAAGTTACCTGAATGCACTGATCCGATTGTCCACCTCATTATCCGTGTCGTGAATGTATAATTGAGCGAATTTGGGCCTATTACCTTGTTGAGGAATTAATCCTCCAATTAGGTGAAAATTCTGACCATGAATCCTAAAAATAGGAGGGGCATTACCAATGTTTATGGATTTGTCAACCTTTGCTCCTAATGAGGTAAACGCAAACATGTTGTTGTACCTCCTAATGTATCTTAAAAATTCTTTTTGTTTCTCTCCGTGACTAAAAAATAAGTCAAACAGCCTCTTAGGCGGTCGCATCATCTTAGGGAGCACAATTTTCCCATGGCCACAACAACCAGAATACTTTGGTGTCCCGTAACGTGCAACTTTATTCATTCTCTCTTCAAACCAAAAGATTGCATTGCAGTTTTGACAAATGTTGCTCGGATCCCCAATATCGTGGTAAGTCACTAATAAGAAGGAAACCATATATGATTATGAATTACCTCCATTTAAACAACCATATAATTTGATCACATGGATATACATTTGAATTAAAGATTAATAATATTTTTCTTACCATCAGGTTGCGGCACAGTATCAACCTTGACCGTATCAATATTCTCGATTCGCAATTGTTGAGAATCGAGAACAACTGGGCCCGTATCAAATGTAAGTCTTTGAGACCTTTGAATGGCAAAATTCGTGTCCAATTCAGCTTGCAAATTGCGACTAAAATCGTCAGCAATATTTGCCATCGTGCATTGACTCTGTTGATGGATTGTTCTGTCCAAAACTTATTAAAAAAATAAAACAAAATTAAACACAATTACAACTTAGCTAACTTATAATATTTTAGTTTAAAAAAAAAACTTGAATACAATTGTACATAGGAAATGTATCTAATAATCATTACATAAACTTTTGGGCTACAATTTCAAATATTACATAGTAAATTTAGAAAACAATTAATACGGGTATTAAGCAATATAAATTTGTATACCCTAACGAATACAACAGTAAATAATAAAAAAGTAGATCAATACCAAACTAAAGCAATTTACTATTCAAATAATCGTATAAAAAATGTAATCTACAAATCTCAGAGTAAGTGTTGTTTGTCTAGATGGCCAACATAATATATGGGTTGAATGCATATTGTTTAAAAGAATTAACAAATAAGTTACCGATAAGATAGCACATGGTTTATAGAAGTTAAGAAATACCATTATTTAAGAAGAATGTACGTGTCTCTCCTCCTCCTTGTACAGTCTCGAATTCCGCTTCCAAATTTCGACTAAAATCAACGGCTATATTGTACCTCGAGCTTTGACTCACTTGATGGTTTGTGGTGCCAATAACTTATTACAACAATAAATTCAATGTAAACAAAATTAGAACATATATTTGATTTAAAAAAATAAATTATAGTGAATTGAACCAACCATTAAGCAACAAAGGTAAATTAAAATCATAATTTTTTACGTGAATTGCATTATACAATTGCAAATACATGTAAATATAATACAAACATTAATAAAGCCGCGAAAAGAAGGGAATATAATTGTTAAAATAATCATGCAATAATAATATAATCTTTAATTTAAAAGCACTAACATGTACTCAAATTGCTTAATGATTGCCCATTCGGCGTAGATGACGTTGCTCCAAAAGGTATTGGCTTTTGTAAATCATTGCAGCACATTATAGATTTCTTGTCGACTTTTGTTGTACATTGTGCTTTAGAAGGCCGAACTAATTTGCATTCACAAAAACCATTACATTTCTAATATAAAATACAACAAACGTTAATGTTTATTAAATATGGTTTATGTCACTAACCGTTAGACACATCATTTAATGGCCCTCTAACTTTTGTACGTTGTACTGAAGTTGTAGCCGCTGAGAAAAAATAAATTCCAAGCATGAGACATACTGAAATCGATATAATTTGTGTTAAGTTACCACATCTCAAGTTGACATCATTCAAACAAAAAGCATTATACTATTTAATATAAAAAATATCAAAGAAATATATTAATTTAATGCAATTAACTCAACATTAAATTCGTTTTATACCTTCATTTGATATAACATTTTGATACAACAACGAATACAATACTAAATAATAAAAAAGTAGATCAATACCAAACAGATATAATTTACTATGAAAATAATCGTATCAAAAATTGAGTCTACAAATCAAAGAGCATGCATTTAATTGTCCAGATGTTCAACGTAACCTATGGGTTGAATGCATATTGTTTAAAAGACCGAAGAAATTTGAAATTCCTTTGCAAAGAGACCACATGGATTTAAGAACCAGTTAAGAATTACCGTTATTTAAGAAGGATGTAGTTGTTTCCCCTGACCGCTGTACAGTGGCAAATTCAGCTTCCAAATTCCGACTAAAATCAACGGCCATATTGGACGTCAAGCTTTGTCTCACTTGATGGTTTGTCGTGGCCATAACTTATTACAACAATAAAATAAATGTAAACAAAATGAAAATATATCAGTCAGTCACATATTTGATTTAAAAAAATAAATTATAGAGCATTTAAACAATAAATGAAAAGGTAAATGTTAATCCTAATTTTTTTTTACGTGAAATGCAAACAAAAATTACAAATAAATCTATTAATGCACTAACCAATAATAAAGAAAAAAAAAAGAGGTGTAATTGGTAAAATAATATTAAATTAATCAAATAATATTTAATTTAGAAGCACTAACCTGTACTCAAATTGCTTAATGTTTGCACATTCGGCGTAGATGACGTTGCTCCAAAAGGTGTTGCCTTTTGTAAATCATTGTAGCACATTACAGATTTGTTGTCGACTTTTGTTGTACATTGTGCTTTAGAAGGCCGAACTAATTAGAGAATTTTAAAAACCATTACATTTTTAATATAAAATAAAGCAAATGTTTATGTTAAATAAATATGGTTTATGTGACTGACCGTTAGTGACGTCATTTAATGGTCCTCTAACTTTTAATCGTTGAACTGAAGTTGTAGCCGCTGAGAAAAAACAAATTCCAAGCATGAGACATACTCAAAACGATATAATTTGTGTTCAGTTACTACATCTCAAGTTGACATTATTCAAACAAAAAGCATTATACTATTTAATAGAAAAAAGATCAAATAAATATTTTAATAACACGCAAATGGGTAATATTAGATTAGTTTTATACCTTCATTTGATATAACACTTTGAGACTGGTTCTTGTTGCAACTAATACTCGATTTAATTAGTTGACCACCTGTGAATATGAAATGTTTAAAAATATGACGGGTATAATATGTTTATGCATCGACGTTTATGAATACTTACTATGAGTTATAATGCTCAATGGTGAATTGATTGAATTTTCAAATACACCAAAAACGTAGGGATAAGGAAATTGCGACCCATTTCCATGTTTAGGAGTATGATTATTACTGAACTCTATGCATGACGCGTTCTCTTTATCTATAAAGCACAAAAAAAGATTACAATTAAAAAAGAATTTAGTAATATTGAAAAGCTGGCATTTTAATGAAGTCTGACTTGATTTAAAGTCTTAAATTGCTAGGCTTGCTATCTAACGGAATACAAATATCACTTGCCGCAACATTCATTACTTCCCAGGGGGTCACCCATCCCGTGACTGCCGGAAGTCAAGCACGCTTAACCACATAGTTCTTTGGCTAACTGGTTGCCATATCCTTCCTAAAACCAATTGGTGATAGGTAGGTGGACTAATACCATTTAACCACATCCCTCCATGGTAAGCCATAGCGCCACGTCTCGAATCGAGCAGGGGCTGAACTCGGCCAACCTTGCCGACGCCCAACATCCATCAATATATATATTTCTGGAAAAATATATAAAATTCTTCTGTACATATAAATAGAAAAAAAGTAAAACAAAATAAATATAATATAAAAAGGAAAAAAAATAAAAAACAGGGGTTTCACCTGCTAAGTACACGTATTCTCTTTGCAAGAGAGATACGTGTACTAAGCAAATGAGAGTGAGATAGCGAAAAGGAAAGGCTGGTGTTGTCTTCACCCAGCTTACCTCAGTTCTGTGCTCCAAATAGCAACAAAGTGATTCATTAATTCTAACGGCCTCCGACCACGGTATCTCACTATCGCTATCTCACTCTCGATCTTCATCCTCTACTATTTCCTAATACTCCGAGAATTACAACCCATTATTTTTGGATCTACTTTGGTTCAACTGAATGATTTGGTAAGTGTTTGTTAAACCCTATATCCGCTGTAATCTGGATTTAGGTACTCTATTTGAGCGTCGATTTTAGGTAAAAAATCGAAATCAATCTGGTTGTTATCTGAATTAATTTTAGGAAGTCTTACCCAACATCGATAGAAATTGGGTCTAGGGTTTTTGGTTTCAAGACTGTGCTGTGTGTGTCGGTTCAGTAGATTAACTTATTCAGCAATGATTTTGTTTATGTGTAGAGCGAGGTCAATTTCTGTATACATTCTGTATTTATTAGTCAAATCTGTTGTTATTGGATACTAATCTTCGTGAAACTATGAGTATTCTGCTGTTTTTGGACCCATTAGAGATGAATATAAAGCTACAGTGTTATAAGTAATGAGCTTCTGCAAAGCACTGAGCAGAAAATGTTAATACTGAAGAATACTCAATGCGTACCTGGTATTATAGGTTGAGGGTGTTTCCTTTTCCTGCCAATGAGAGCTGACTTGGCAAGTTGCTTCATTATTTGCATTCATCAATTGTAGCTGTGTGTGTAAAATTTGCTTTCATGGTTTAGGGTTTTTATATTGCTGGTTGATAATCCTGTGAGAATAATAATGATTGTTTTGGTAGCCTTTATGTAAGCACTGGTATCTATTAGACTGTTGGAATACTAAGAGTCTCTAAAGTAATTAATGTTGCTAGATCAATAGTAAAAATCATTTGGCAAAACTTCCTATAAATGGTAAATCTCTCAATGTATATCATCTGTTTATTTAGAGTAAGTACTATCAGTTTTGTTGTATGATTATTATTTGATTTTTCTTGTTGTGACTAATATGTATAATGTAGGTTTGGCAGATGATGAAATTACATTCTGATGCCTAATGAGTAGCGAATACTGATTTGCTGTTTTTTGTTTTAATGGTTGAGTACTAACTCAAATGTTATACAATGACAAAATGAGAAAAAGTCTACACTGGATCCAATTAGCTCAGGTGCTTGTCCCGTTTTACCAAAAATTGACATGTGTAGATTTGGCAAATAGGCATTTGGTACTATTTTTTTTGGGGTGGTTTGTTTGGTTGTTTCTGATACTACCCCTCTTTCCAAGTCTAATTACAGTTTTGGCAAAACCTCAAGGCTTAGTTTTGGCATGAACGTGTATTGTTTGTGCCACTGCATGTGTTGTATTTTCCAATTGAGAGTTAGCATTAACTTAGAGTTTAATGTTGTTTGGAGTCATATCTACCCTGTCTTGAACAATAGTCTGCAGGGTGAGTTGCCAGAGTACAGAAACTTATATATGGAGTGCAAGATACTGATTTAATTGTTGCAAGATAGGAGGATATCATTGGTTCCTTTGGTTCACAGCCAAGATGTGAAGGTAAAGAGGTGCTGCAAAAGCTTGAAGTAATAGGTTGTATTTTATTTTGCAAAATTATGTACAAAGGCACCAAGTGTCGTTATGAAATATTTTTCTATACATTAAGGAACTTGCAAGTCAGTATCTTGGTCTAAGTAAGGCTGTAAAGTATTGCAAGTTCCTTATAAGTTTTCCAGTTATTGCAACTCAGTATCATTCTAAGTAAGTCTGTAACTGTTAGTGATTAAAATATTGTTTTAATGAACTTCAAAGTTCTCTTTAAAAGTATTTATAAAAGAGAACAAAGTTTAGTTCATTACTTAATCCTTTGTGCTCCTTAAGTGTAGCAGGCAATTTAGTATAATGGACCATTTACTTAATCCCACATTTTGATCCACAGATGTTTTTTTCATTGATGCAGAAACATCTTCCATAAGCTGGTTTAGAAGATAAGCAGCTGAGTTCATATGAGCTCAGAGATAAGTCGCTGACATTAATTTATATCTAATTTATTGCAGTATTTTAAGGGATTATAAGTTTTGTTCTAATATGAAAATAGGACACATGCAGGCTTAGTGTTGATTGCATGAGTGGACCCAAAATGAATGAAAAAATTTCCTTCATTAGAATTGTGAATATATACGTATGTAAAAAGAAAATGTTTACATAAAACTATTTTTTCATTACAGTTGTACAACCATCCTTGGGAGTTCACCACTAAAGAAAAGCTTGATTACCATACTAATACAAACAGAATAAAAACTGCCTAAACTATAATATCCTTGATAAAACTCTGTAATGTATAAAAACCTAATTCCTTGGATGCAATCTTTAAGATATCCATAGTGTTTTCCTCCAGTCCTCTAGCTTGCTAGATACCTGCAAACAGAACAACATAATACTATGCATAATATCTATAATGTCAAAGTAAAAGTTCCTAACACTGTACTAAGATTTAATAAGTGAATCTGAGAAATGATTTCCCGAGTGCAATAGTGTTAGGAATACAGTACCCATCTGCCAAAAAAGGACACAACTTAGTACAGAATTAAAATTACAAAACCACTGCCCAGTATCAAAACCCTTGAGCATATAAAAGTTTTTCTCAGTTTCTCAGCACTTGTCAGTAAATGCATTCAATCTATTTTCTCTAACTTCACTTTGATTTCTTGAATCTCTTTCTGCTTCTTGCCACTCTGTGTTGATGAAAACTGATCCAGCAAGCACCTCTTGACAGGTCCCTCAGTTGAATCACCAACAGCTACATGAGGAATACTTGCTATGGGACTTTCAGCTTCATCACTTAAAAAACCCTAAAATGCAAATTCAATGTAAGTACATGTAAACTTTTTATATGTAATGTGACAGCGTTTATTTAGAGATTAGAAATTAATGGATTCATCCATACCTCCAAAAAATCATCATCACCCAGACTGATTTGCATGTTAGAGTTGCAAGCATTATCTTCTAGTTTCAGCAGTTGACTGCAATGTTCTTTGAGAATCTGTGGGTCATTATTTATCCTCAGCACGAGAAATGGAGTGTTACGGTAGCCTGTGTGATCTGACTTTGCTGTAATCTGAAACAGCAAAGTCTTGCCTGCCAACTCTGTGATCTGCTTTAATGGCTGATTGTTCTGAAAAAAAATATAGGAATTAGTGAGAATTAGTTATAATAAATTGAGTAGATATTCAAAAATTAAAAACAAATAAATTACCTTATTACTCTTTTCATATAGCTCTGTTGTTGGCATTCCTATCAACTCCTGGCACTCCCTATCCCACATTAAAAATGAAGCATTACCCTTCAGGTCAACAACTCGTAGTGTAATCTTATACCTTAAAATCCCAGTTTCCCAAGTCTGAAAACACTTGAAACATTTATTGACTCCTTCAGAAATTTTAAGTTTTTTGTAGCATCCCGGCTTCCTACAGGAGCTATAAAACCATTCAGTCGGATTAACAACACCCGATATCCTTGCGGCCACCCAAAAATCTCCATACTGCATTGACACAGTTATGAATTAGACTGGATGTAGATGACAAATATCCTACAAAGGTAATTTAGAATGTTTTATTACCTTATCAATGTCATAGATCTCCTTTATGGTGGTTAGTTCCATAGACTTACTGCTGGATTCATCCATAGTGTTGGTAAAACTAAAACTGGATAGGGATGCTATACTTCTCACAGGTGTTTGATATCCTATGTCCGTAAGACTGAAATTCAAATATAGTAGAAACAATGAAGTTGAGTACATGTAAAGAGAAACAGAATGCAGAAATTAAATGTATAACATACACATACCTGTCCCTGAAGTTGATAAATTCTGGATATTCCAGATTGAAAAGCACTTGAGTTACATCATAAGATGAGCAGATCTTGACCTCACCATCTGAAAGAAAATGCAACAAAAATTAATTGAGGAATTAATTCATTCAGAATGCTTATGTGCAGAATTGTAAATGCAGATTTGACTAACCTCTGAGCCCTCTTTTTATCCGACAGAATTGTATGAGAACATTCACAAGATCTTTGGAAGGAGCTTCATATAAATGCTGAATCTTGGAGACGTGGTCGTCCCAAAATGTGCAAGTTAACTTCTAGCCACTGTTTGTTTAAACACAGAAATAAGTTTGTTTGTAAATAATATAGCATTATCATCAATAGTTTTATACTTACTGGGCATCCTCAAGCACAAAGTCTATGAGCCTAGCATTATTTCCACCAATCTTTTTTTCTTGAGGTTCATAGACTTCAACAACCCGACCAATGATATCTATTAAATAATTCAGAAAATTTGAAATAACGTGACTGAAAAAAAATATAGACCTAACAACCTGCCATGAGTAATGCGAATGAACTAAAAAGAATATTGATAGGCTAGAAATCTTACCAATGAGCTCTTTCTCATTTAATTCTGAATTACCTTTCAAACTATCAAAAGGCCTTAATCTGTACATTAACCAAGGGAAATTCTCTGACCTCAACTCTTTGTAAATAGTTTCATGATTCAATTGCATCATATATTCGTTCATGCTGGTCTTGTAGGTATGCCAGTTCAAAACAACGTAAAAGTTCTTGATAGCATACACTTTGCCTTCTACAAAACCCTTGCTAAACTTTGGAACAATTTTTGCTGGTATAGTTGCATGAATGACATTTCCCTATCAATTATATGGTTATTAATATTTGCAACAGAGAATGTATGTGATATTATTTCCGCAGTACATACGTATGACTAATATGACTAATTCTAATCTATGCAGATTAAGAAGCAAAAATAGCAATATAGATTAAAAGCCAAGAACACATACCTCTGGGTCGTGTAAGACCAGTTCTTGACTCTTTAGGTCAGCAGAGCCTTTCTTTTCCCGTACCACGTAGCTACGAATTACTCTAACCTTTATTGCACTGCTATTGTTGAAGGTAGACAATCCGGTAGCCAGAGAATACATCCCCATATTGGACTGAAGTTAAATGCAAATGGATCTGAGTTTTGGATGTTGAGAGTGATTCTGCGCTTGTAATATATATTGTGATCCCAAATCACAACTCTTAAGTTTGAAACTAGCAGACTTCTACACGCTGAATAATTGTTTTTTCATTCCCGGTGCTATATAAATGAAGAGTCCTCGTTTGCCGAATCGTTGTAAACGATTCGATTTCCCCATGAACTCTAATCATGGCGTCGTTACCTTTTTTAAAACACTTTTAAAAAAAATTAATTAACGTTGTTACCTTTCTTAGTTAGACAGCCAACGCATTAACTCCCCTAAGTATGCTAATTCGAGCGGCATTTTTTCTACCACAAAAACGGCACCGTTTTTGTTTGGGCGGGAATTGTGGCCTAAGTGCATTTACTGCTCTTGTTATGAAGGAGCACTGGAAATATGCTTAGAGCATCCTTATTAATGGGGTTATTTTGCGATTTTTGAGGGATTTTTGTAAGTGTGTTTAGAAAAGAGAAAATTGGATGAGATGAAAAAAAAAAAAACAAATATGATATTTTTATAAAAAAAAAAATGTGTCAGACGCGGCTGCATGGGCGGTTGTTGTGCGCAAAACGCGCACAACAGCAGATGATGGTCAAAGAAAAACGTCAGATTACACTGTTGCATGATCCTTGGTTTGCAGGAGCTCCCTTCCCCCTCTCTCTTCTCCTCTCTCATGCCAACATGGCATAAAATCTAACATTATCCCCGAAAAACCATTGATAAGGGCGCTCTTAGAGAGGAAGAGTTGAGCAGATTAATATTGATGTTGTTTGAAATCAATTTCACAATGAGGGATGTTGGACATTTACATCATGTTTAGTTCACGGAATGAATTTTAAGGAAATAGGAATAGTATTCCATAAGGAATGGAATAGGTTAGGAATGGAATAAGAAATATATTCTATTGTTTGGTTCCCTAAAGAAATAGACTTTAGGAATGTAATTTCAGTGTTTGGTTGGTTCAAGAAATAGAAATGGAATGTGTTTAAGAGGCATAAATACCCCTATATAAAAAATGTATTATTATTATTATTATTATTATTATTATTATTATTATTATTATTATTATTATTATTATTATTATTATTACTAGTATTTTCACCCGTGCAATGCACGAAATGAATTTGTTATAATATATTAAGAATATTTGGATCGATATATAATTATGTAAATTATATCATCAAATATTATATAGTGCAATTGAAGATATGTTTTGGATCGATTATGTTTTTTGATGTTATCCTTGTTTAAATTCGAGCAAATAATTGTTTAATTAATAGCTAATGTGTAGATGTACGCGTGTGGTGCTAGAACTTTAGGCTGTGTTTGGAAACCAGGAAAATGACTTATGAAAAATGTTTTCTGGAAAATGACTCATTTTCCAGAAATCATTTTCCTTTCCGGTGTTTGGCTATAATCCAGAAAACTGTCTTGGTGTGTTGATTCATTTTTCAGAAAATAGGAAGAATTGTATAATTTTTTTTCTCACCTTCTCAACATCATTGAATTCACATAGCTGTTATGAAGACATACATGTATTCTTCTCAAATATAACAAACATAATATTATTAATAGCAAACGAGGACATTTTCCAACTACAAAATCTTAGCATTATCTAGATAGACAGATACCACCATCTTATATTCCCATAAAAAAACACAGAAATCTCAAGGGGTAAAATTACACAACAACCTATTCTGCAATCATGCATCTACCCTTGTTTTTTGCCCAACGCAGGCGATGAGGCAAGAAGCAGCAACTACATGTTCTTGGACTATGAACATTTTCAATTTACCCATCTATGAAATTATGCAAATAAAGACTACAAAATTAAACTGAACAAGGGGCAGAAGAGATTCCAAATTATAACCAAATGAACCTGAAATTGCCTTGAGAACAGCTTCTTGCAGAGGATTTGGTTTGCAGTTGATAAGCACCAAGAATAGTCTGTTTTAAGGGTCATTTGCGGGCTAGAATTGTATAGTTTATTACCCATTTCATAAGGATTTCATGCGTTAAGACTCGAATGTGACCAAAAACCTCTAACACGATCATGGAAGAAGTTTTTAAGCTATCTACAGCCAAAAGGAGGACTTAAGGCCAAAATTGAGCAGAAAATGGAGAAACCATGAAGCAGAAGCCTCCCACGCAGCCCCACACGGGTGTGGGTGGACGTGGAATAATTCCAGTAGCTCCCCACGCCCTCCACCACGCGTGTGGATTGATCGCGGAAGATTTCTTCGGGGCTCGACGCGTCGAGAGCCCTGTGACAGCCCTAAAATTCTGCTGCGGGAAAAATGTCTATCTTGCCCCTATTTTGTTCCCACTATATAAAACTCATTATTCCAAGACCTTGAGGGGAGGAGGAGGCACCCAATAACTTCTAGATTAGATTTATCTTTCTAATTTCTTCCCCTTTGGGGAGGAAGACAAATACTCATCCTTAGGATAGATTAGTTTAGGATATAAAGAAGAAGATGATGTAGATTCAAAGCTTTCTTTAGGTAATATACTTCTTTTATTATAAAGTTTGATCTTTTATATTCTTGCTTTGTTTATTTTGTTGTTATCAATGCTTTCTATGCTAGAGTAGTGTAGTTTGGGTGTGTGTGCCCTTGTTAACCTATTCATTGATGCTTAGATTTTATCTTATGATCTTGAGAATTGTGGGAGTATGATTGATGTTTGTATGGATGATGTTGTTCAAACTTTGCTTCTATTTCCGGCCGGGATAGTT
The DNA here is from genome assembly GCA_003576665.1 of Ipomoea trifida. NCBI lineage: Eukaryota > Viridiplantae > Streptophyta > Magnoliopsida > Solanales > Convolvulaceae > Ipomoea > Ipomoea trifida. The sequence goes on along the minus strand of CP025659.1, from coordinate 16,834,945 downwards.
AGTGAACCGAGTGGAAGTGAGAGAGTGCGCGATAGCGGCCTCTCACGAGCCCAACTCATCTATATCTCCGCTCTTAGTCCGAAAGGACGAGATCCGAGAGGAGTGGTAGGCTAGGTGTTCGATAAAATGCCTCAACCGAATGAGGATTGAGAATCTGAGTGTGACGCCACTCGGTACCAATACCGTGACTCCCTAGTTCAATCCCGAAACCCAATTCCAAGCTACCTACGATAATCAATCATTTGGCTTAACATTGGCATGCACCTCTTTCTTTTCCCTTTTGTATTTTCTATCTCATTTTACCTTCAAACCAACCATGAGCAAAACCTCTCCCTACGATTCTTGCAACTCTTATCTTTCAACCTCATAAATGCCAACATAAATTCGGTTCCCATTCGCCATCCTTGAGAGACACGACACTCGGGGAGTCTTGACTCTTCGTTTTAACACCATTCACATCCACTCACGCAATACACAACATCAAAATGGCGTCGTTGCCGGGGATGGCAAACGGTTCTTGAATTGTGTTGACATCTTTGAAGTAGAATTCTAAGAGTTCTTGAATTTCTTTCTTTTTGTTTATATTGTTTTCTTATTTTTGTTACTTGATTGAGAAGTGAGCTTACCTTGCCTTGTATATCTTGTGCTCACTCGCAACTACTTTTAGTTGCAAGATATTTGTTGTTGGTTAAGCTTTGTGCAGGAAATTTTCTTTATCAAATCAATTGAAGCTTGCCAATGTGTGCTTATATGCATCACCATGGTTACCCACACCATGGAGGACAATCTTATAGGAATACTCCACCCCAACCATATCCCTATTACCCCCATTCCACCTATGCTTACCCTCCACCAACATACCACTACCCACCTACATACCCTTACCCAATTCCATATCACTACTTACCACCTCCAAATTCTTATCCATCTTATATACATAGCCATCACCCACCACCTTATACACACCCTATCCCACCGTATCAAAACGAATTCCCCTCACAATACTCCAATTACCAAGATGACTCGTTAAGCTCCAAAGAAATATCCCAAAATATAGAGAGTAAGCTTGCACAAATGATGAGAACAATCGACCCAAGCTATACTCCCGAGCCATTTTCATCCCACCTAAACACCCACTACCCACCTTCATCCCAAATTCACGAAGAAAACAATTTCTCTTAAACACCACCTTCTAATCCATATTTTACCCCACCCAATCCTTGTGATTATATCACTCCGGCCACCGATGAAATTGAAATTCTAAAAGCGAAAATTGATGCATTCACAAGGATGGCCAAGGAGGATACGTCTAATTTAAAAGCCGAAATCAAGAGCGAATTAAAAGACTATCTTGCTACCCTCCGGGAAGGGACTTCCATTAGAAGAGGTTGAAACGAAGATGCTATCCATGATGGAGGAGCTCATGAAAATGAATGAGCCACGGACTAACTCCCCCATCATAGATGATATACCGACTTTGGAAGCCCATCCAAGGATTATACAAGAGGTTGAAAAAGAACAAAATGCTAGAAAAGAGGTGAGTGTTGAAGAGATAGTAGATTGTTATGCCCGGTGCTTGAAGAAGTTCCAATTTTTGAATTGGAAGATCTAAAGGAGGTAGAGATGGAGAGTGAAGATGATGACATTGAGATGGTGTGGGAAGATGAAGAGCCAATATATGGTAAAATTCCTAATCTTTCTTGTGCTAATATTCTTGAAAATCCTTGTGCTCTTATTGAAAACACCCTTGACACTTGTGTGGATGACTCCCCTTGCGTTAATATTTCCATTACATGTGATTATGATTGCTTTAAATTTCCGGAGGATGATTCCGTAAAAAATTCATGAAAACCGAGTGTAACACCCAAAGTGTTAACGAACATACTGTAGTGGTTGCCGAAAAGAGTGAATGAGATAGACTCCCTTACATCGTTGACTTCCTTCCTGATGTTCAGGGTCGCCAAGAATTCATAGGTGACAGGTGCATAGGTGGGTCCTCTCCACTGGAACAGATGGCGGAGCTGTTGGTGCCTCAAAAGTTCATTTACCTCTTCCAAACAACCGAATTCTCTTAAAACATTGTCCTCAAAGTGACGGCCAACAGAAATCTGTTTTCCTTTATAGTTGTCTACTTTCGCGAGTTGAATGGGTGTCAAGTGTCGTAGTGACCTTGACCCTGGCTCTTGTATAGCCTGTTGAGCTGTAGTGTGCTGTCGTGTCCTTAATCGACTCGATTATCCTACATCATGTCTTGATTTCTTTGAAATTTCTTTCGAGCGTCCCATCCTACAAATTATAGAAATTATCATTCATGGTAATTGGCTTTGAATAAGTCACCATTATATTTGTGTAAAATTCCTTGTCAAGATAATGTATTTCGAACATATAGGGCTAAGAATTTTCGAAAATTTCGCCATAGTTTCCCCTATATATTGGATAACTCAAGCATAAGAATATCAACAATATCATTCCATTATCACACACATGCATAAATTCATCATAAGATATGTCAATTTAATAGTCAAATAAGAAGCCAACTACAAAAGTCAAGAATTTCAAAAAGTCAACTTCATCTTCTTCCCCAAATTCAAAATTAGGGTTTGGAATTGAAATTTCAATTTGGACAATGTAGCATGTGAAAAGTCAAATTGATGACATATAATAGTTCTATAACAAGTTTACTCATCAATTCAAACATCAATTTCATAAATTCAACAAGAAATCTAACAAACCCATTTGTTCATCAATGGTGTTCACACTTGAAGTTCAAGAATATACATCTATCCACCAATGTAACTATCAATAATGAAAGAAAACATCAAAGGATAGTTCTATGAAGCATTATAACCAATTTAATCATTCAAAATCATTCAAAATCATGCTAGGCAATGTAGAGTAAATTTCACATTCAAACTCTTCCAAACTCATGAATATTCAAGGATAAAGAGTCAAAAAGATGAAAGATTACCTTGATGCTGATGTTTTAATCTTTCTTGAATGGTAAAAAGTGAAAAGTATGTTCAAACCTTGAGTTTGGGTCTTCCTTGCGTGGAGAAGAGAAGAGAGAAATTGATTTTGGGAGCAAAATAAGGTGGGATGGCCGAACAAGGGTTTTAAACCCGTAGGAGCCTCCACGCCGGTCACACGAGTGGGACCGTGCGTGGGAGCTCTCTGCCTTGCTCCCACGCATGGCAACACGCGTGTGAGCGTGCGTGGGAGGCTACTGCCTCGTTCCCACGCACGGCTACACACGTGTGAGCCTCGTGTAGGTCCACTACATCGTTTTCTTCCGATTTTTGGCTTTGCCTTCCATACCTATATCCAGTTTAAGCTCTTCCGAAGCAATTTCTAGTCTCGAATCCTACAAATTAGTCCTCAAAACATGGTTCCATTTGATTGTAGCAATTTATTAGAACAAAAACATTAAAAACGAAAGCATAGCAATAATGTAAAGCATTTTATTAAAATCTTGGGTTGCCTCCCAAGTAGCGCCACGGTTTACGTCATTGGCTAGACGCATTATACCTTGGTTAAAATTCAACCATATTCTTTGGTAGTGGGTAGAAAGCATTTTGGTACCCACGTGTTTTTCCAGGTAAGCTTATCGTTCCTCCGCTTCGGTTTTTGTTTCACTTTTGATTTGACCTTTGCCCTTTCATCGTCATCAGCTCCTTCTTTTGCCTTTTCCTTGTCATCATTCGTGGCTTGTCCTTCGAATCTCAGGGTAATTTCACCTGAGCTAACATCTATTCGTGCACGACAAGTAGCCAGAAATGGTCTTCCAAGAATTAAGGATTCATGGGGATCATCATCTCCCATTCTACACACAATAAAATCGACAGGCACAAGAAATTTTCCTATTCTTACTAGAACATCTTCCGCTAAGCCTTCAGGATACCGGGTGGTTCTGTCAGCCAAACGTAGAGTCAGTCTCATCGGTTTCAAACGTGGTAGGTTCAATTTTTCAAAAAGATTTAGAGACATGACATTGATAGAAGCACCAAGATCAGCAAGAGCGTTTCTAGGTTCCATGTTCTGTATAGAACAAGGGATTAACAAAGCTCCAGGGTCACCCTTCTTCTTGGGGTTTCCCTCAGTCAAACAAGCCGAAGATTCTTGGCTCGTAAGTTAATTTTGTTTTATTTTTCATTTTTTTATTTTTACTGCTAACATTATTAATATTAATCATTGAATTATGAATCATTTTTTATTTTCCTTTTCTATTGTTTGCTAAATATTTTTTTTTAATTGTTTGGGTTGAAGTGTTTGGGCGTGTACTTCAATTTTCAGGGGAAAAGGATGCAAAAGTTCTCGTTTCACCATTTCTAATTCCGGTAATTCCTCAAACTTCAATTCAATCGATGCATATGTTTATATTTTTTTGTTTTTTTGTTGGTTTGTTTTTGTTTTTCTTTGAATAGTAAAAAACAATAACTTGAATGCTAAGCCATTTCTCCACCATTTCGTCAAAGTCCGAGTAACTGATTCAATGCTAGATCATCACGTATATAAAAAAAATAAATCACATAAAAATGACTTAAAAACAAAAAAGGACCCATCTTTAAGCATATGCATACATGTTCGTGCACATGGAAAACGTGCTAATAAACATATGCATACATGTGGAAAACTTAGAAATTAGGAAGAAAACCAAGAGAAAATACAGACCAATGGAAATGTTAATGGCGACGACGATCAAGACCGGGAATGAATGACGACAACCACCATTCTTGGAAAAACCTTAGAGAGAGGATCCAATTCTTGAATCCCTTAAGTAGTGCACAGGGGGAAGGCAAACCCAAGTTTGATCCTATCATTTTATAGGCATGGTGTAGGGATCATTTTTTTTTAATTTTATTTGCAGACATTTAGTAATTCAATCAATTATGGATCTTTTTTTTATTTATAGTCAATTAGTGATTTTCATTTCCTTTTTCATTTTCTATCAATTAGGTGCCAATTAAGGCACAAATATGCATAGGAGTTATATCATCATCATCATCATCATTATTATTAATATATATAATATGATTGACATTCGTAATATATTAGCATATATATAATATATGATTGACATTCATAATATATTAGCATATATATAATATATGATTGACATTCATACTTTGTGTATATCAGTCAGAATTTATAATTCGTGTACTTTTTTGATAGCATATATATAATATAATATGATTGAAAATATTTGTTACGATTTAATGAACAAATTAATTTATAATTAATAGATATTATTTTGTAATTTTCAATTCCAATAATATGTTATATTCTTTATTTAATTTTCAATTCCAATAATATATCATATTATTGATTTGATTTTCTACTAATAAATGATGACTTTATGGACGTGATCTTCGTGTATATATTTTTTTTAAGACAATTTTCGTGTATATATAAATATTACCAATTTTATTGCATGTACATTACCGTGTATAAGTGACATTAATATGCTAGTATTTGTTACGATTTAATGAACAAATTAATTTAATAAAATAATATTATGTAAGCAAACAATTCGTGTTAGTAGGTTATTACCATTTGAGAATTGGTTGGAAATGATTTGAAAATAAAATATAATAAATATTTGATTTAATTTTACATGGGACTTGCCAATTACAATTCGTGTTAGTAGGTTATGTAAGCAGAAATGCCGCTTTTGCATTCTGTAAATGCTCGACGCGTCGAGCCTCCCAGATCTGTGAATTTCCAACCCATCTCTACTCCTATTTAACCTTGTTTTCATTCATTTTTCCATGGTTCCGACCCATGGTCGTTCCCTACTTATTTTCTACTCATTCATTTCATATTTTTGTGTTAGATTAGGCTTAGATTTGAGTTTCTAAACATATTTGAAGCTTGTAATCAAGGATTCAACGCTTGGATTTCAAGATTTACCATCCATTTCAATACATAAGTTTTCTTTCCCTTATCTCTTTCTTTTGCAAGATTTATGTTTATCCAGTGTGCATAGACCAATGGTTCGCGCTTTGAGTTGCTTTTTGTCAGACTTCCAACTATTGATGTACTATTGCTTTTATTATGACCTTTTTGTCTGTTCAAAGTACCTTTGCCCTTTTTGGAAAATCATTCTCGAGAAATGTACCTATGACACATTTTGTCTTGGTAACATTCTTCTTACACTTTGAGGTTTTCTACTATTCCCTCAAAGAATGTTCGAACAGTAGTGTACAAGAAGTCAATTTAACTCTTCAACGAGTAACTCTTCGCAACATACCTCAGCAACTCTTCATATTTGACCTTCATTAGTCAATCCTTACACTTCATAAATTAATTTCTCACTTTAAGTTAACTTTTTGTGTCTCCTTACTATTCGGCCAAGGTTGACCCTTCCACTCTTTGGTCAAACCTTCTAGTCTCGTACACTTCGAGTCTTCAAAGTTTTCGAATCTTCTACTCTTCAACTTCTACTTTTCGAATCTTCAAGACTAGACTCTTCGAATCTTCAAGTTTTCACTTTTGGCACTTTGACTTCTTGTAGCTTGATTTTTCAAAATTCGACTCTTCGAATGTCTTGTTCTAGCTTGACTTCTCGTAGGTTTACTTTTCGAATCCATTTTACTTACTGGTGAGTTGACTTTCCGGTTGGTAAAATTTATTCTTTAAGTTACCTTTTGAAGCCTTACAAACAACTGCTCGAAGAAAATTCTAAGTAAAAATTGAGGACTAAAATTCCTAACACTTTTGGTATCATCAAAATCTAAAATACAATATTCCTAACATCATCATCTAATCTAAAAAACTTATAAGAGTGAATCCATGTTAGCACTTTTAATTTATGTATGTATCTATGTTTGTTGAGTTATACATTATTCTACAAATATTGTACTGTCATTTTTATTGAACATAATTACCCTTACACCATTAAAATTTCATTAGAGTAAGGCCAACAGTTGAGTTTTTGCTCATATTTTTCAGTCCAACAAGAATAGAGAGGAAGGAGAGAGAAGAAGAAGAAGAAGAAGAAGAAGAAGAAGAAGGTAGCCAGGGTGGCCACTAGTTGGCACCACCATGACTCGTCTAATGGAAAACTAAGCAATGCACACACCTGTCGGGCGATGCTGGTGCGTGGGAAGCACACTAGCTAGCTATGATTTTTTCTTTTTTAATATCAAGTACGGACACAAAAATCCCTATTATGCATGGATTACTAATTTTGCAAGCCTTTGTAAAAAGGGTCACACTTGTGTGAGACCGTCTCATGGATCCTTATTTGTGAGACGGGTCGGGTCGGGTCGGGTCGAAGCAACATGCAAATGTCATACTTATATGCTCAAATATAATACTAATTAGGAATACAGTTTTTGTTACTTATAAGAGAATGTAGTAAAAGTATTGTATTTTCCCTTAAAAGTATTACATTTACCATTATAAGTAACAAAAGTTTTATTCCTAGTTAGTATTACGTTAGAGCATATAAGTATGAGATTTGTGTGTATAAGCAGTACATTTGCATCTTGACCTGACCCATCTCACAGTGAAAAGGTTTCATACAAGTTTTTGTCTTGTAAAAATTCAAAAATAATCAGGTGTAACTATGATTAAAATTTACACCTGATACAGCAAAATACGGTAAGAATACTGTATTATAATCGAATCGGGTACAAGGTATAATACCCTAAGGGAGACCGAGCTACGTGACAGTGGGTCAGAGGCTCCCGGTCTCTTTAGCTACTATATTCAATGAAATAGCCAAAAGTCCTTCTGCCCGCATTAAATGCTCCTTTTATAGTGCTGCTCGACGACGCTTCCGGTCTTCCGGCATGTAGGACGCGTGGCGGGCATGCACCGGTCACTCTGCAAGTCCAACGCATCCGCGAGCACGCGTATGGGCGAGATGTCCCAGGTTTGAGACTCCGCGAAGGCCCTATGGACCGAGCGCTTAGACCGCCCGGGCCATACAGACCGGGCAACAGGATTCGAGGGTCCTACAGACCGGTATTTTATCTCTATCACCTAGCCCCCCAGCCCGGTTTTTTACGACCTCCGGGAGGAAAAGTCCGGGCTGTCTTGTTAGCTCCGGGTTGCGTCCTTGCTCGGTCCGCCGAAGGGCGAGGTTAGGAGGTGACGCCAGCGAGAGTTGTCAGCCCTAACGCTCGCGTGTCACGCTTCCGTGGACCTCGGAACTTGGGCCTATTGCTGGGTCTAAGCCGTGGGGAACCGAAACGCCGGCCCGCCTAAACTCCCTCTATAAAAGCATGACCTTTTCACCCTTCTCTACTTTTACGGACAAAAATTCCACTTAGAGTTTCCCGAGCTATCGAAACGTCCCGAGTTCAACTTCGTCGCCTACAACACGCTTTCGCGCTTCTTTGAACAGGTAACTTCTTCGCCCGTACTCCTAGACTTATTGGACTTATGATTTCGGGTGATTTTGGGTCCCGGGCTGCCCTTAGTAAGACCACTCCCTGTTCTTGCTAGGTACAGCCATGAGCGGATCGGATAGTCAGAACCTATCCAACCACAACTACGGCGGCTCGGTCGAAGTCGGATCGTTCACGGTCTCGACTTACGACACCGAAAT
>CP025659.1:16799966-16826220 GCA_003576665.1 Ipomoea trifida | reverse complement strand
CCGGCCGCCAGTAGGATCCGCTTAGAAGACAGCGGCCTGCGGAGTCATACCAGCCTCTTAACCCGAGGGGAAATCGAAGAGGTTTCGACCTTACTGACCGGGGTGGTCAAGTTCGACACCAGACGGTCGTTGGGGAACGTTATTGACCGGACTACCGGGGATTGGCTCGGGATGCACTTAGATTCCATCAAGGCCCCGCTGACCTTCCCGTTACATCCCTTCTTGCTGGGGTTCATGAGGTACTATGGGGTCCTGCCCGGGCAAATCGCCCCGAACGCCCATCGTACCTTAGCGTGTTTCCCGCAGATCTGCACCCGCCACGGTTTCCCAGCGACGCTGGAGCTTTTCCGCTATCTATTCTCGGTCCGGCCCCTGTCGATAAAGCACGGGGGCGGTGTCCTGTGCATACAGTCCCGTGAGAACTTCTGCAAGATTTTACATCTGCCCGAGAACAACCGAGGCTGGAAAGACCGGTGTTAGGAATAAAATTGTAATAGTTCTGATGAGCCAATTTGTATTTTTAGAAATCCCCTATTTTATTTTTTAGAGTGTAGAGTTTGGACCCGAAAGGCAAGACTTGACAATAGTTTGGTTCGAATTATTGTCTTATAGAGTTCATTTCATTATGACTCTTGTAAGTCATTTGCTTCCACTATACACATGAGTATACATGATCCAATGGACAAGGCTTATTTATTGTTGCTAGAAGACTCAAGTTTGAATCTCATTAAAGACTTTTTAAGCTTTGGAAAGCAAAGAATAGAGCTAGTAGTATCACGGCTAAAAGTCAAGATTTTGGTCAATAGAGCAACTCTTGGAGGAAGTTTGGTCAATGGAGGAAGTTGAGTCAAAGTGGAGAGGAACTTCAAGATTCACTATCTCTACGTCTTACTCTAGGTCATGCTAAGAAGGATCAAATATATTTATTTGATGAATATGACTGAATGAGCTGAAACGGAGAAATGGTTAAAGACTTGAGTATACATCCAAAGGTCTAGCGTTCGAATCCTACTTACTACATTTTATTACAAAGGAAGAAGCTTAGGAGCAAGTTACACGGCCAAACTTTGGAGCTTATTTTGGTCAATAAATCTTCCAATGGAGCTAGTTTGGCCAATGGAACAACTTATGGAGGAACTCAAAGTCAAAGTAGAGGAACTTTGCATGGATTAACACGCGTGAAGGCTATATTATTTTTACAAGCGTGAAGGTCACTTTGGAGCAACTTATGGAGCAACCTAAAGTGGAATTTATACTTAACCATTTTTGCATGGTTCAAGTTTATTCCAGTACGTGATGATATAAACCAAAAGAAATCTGAAGATGGTGATTTTCTGAAGATCATTGTTCATACTCAAGCAAGAATCACCCGGAAAATATTTTGAAAGATCAACTTGCCCAAGATCAAAAATCAAGAGCACAACAAAGTCAAAAATATGTTCTGCTTGGGTTCATTTGGTTCAACCATTATTGTTGAATGAGTTATTGTGGATAAAGAAATCCCTAGTTTAAGAAAAAAGATTAAATAAATTAATAAAATTTTGAAAATTTAAAATATTATATATTTCAAAGATATTAAAAGGTAGTTTCTCGCTTCAATTTGCTGGTAATGGGTTATTTGAGTACTTTCATTGTCAACAAATCCCCAAGTAGTTAATATGATTGGTTTCAAACTATTCTTTTTATTTTTTCATGGTATTAAAGAAATACATATGTATCATTTTTTGGTGTAACTACTAATTTATTTAATTCAATAAGAGTAAAATAGAGCGATTCCGCTTCAATTTGTTGGGTTATTTGATGAGTACTCTTTGTCAACCAATCCCCAAGTAGTTAATATAATTAGCTTCAAATTATTTTAAAATTTTTTTCATAGTATTAATAAAATACTTGGTAAATAAATATATAACATTATTTTGTACTATAACTTTGATATTTAATTACAAGATATTGTAAAAATAAGATAATGGACAATGTAATGAATATCAATTGATAAATTTGAATGTAAAGAATCTTTGCATGAGAGAAAATAAAGACAATATAACTAATGAAATTATTTCTCTTATTTAATTTAATTTTTGATAATGAATAATTTTTTCAAATAAAGGTATTGTAGACACATAATTCTAAATTAAAGAAATACATATGTATCATTTTTTGTTGTAGCTACTAATTTATTTATTTAATTTAAAGAGTAAATAGAGTGAGAAACTTAATTATGTCAAATTTGATTGAGATGAGGTTCGAACCTAAGATCTTTCTTATAGAAATTAATGGGTAAGTTAAAAGTTAACGGAATATTAACGGAGAAGAGAATATTTAACGGAAAACTTAACGGATAATCATAAAAGTAAGGTTAAATTAGGTAATCTCTATTAATAATATTAATCTGAATTATCTTAACCATCTATTTGATTAAATAATTCATCTGAACCATCCATTTGATTAAATAATTGACCGCCATTTTTTCTACCCATTTTAGGCCTAACTCTCTTTGGCTCTTATTAGTATAGTAGATTATTATTATTATTATTATTATTATTATTATTATTATTATTATTATTATTATTATTATTATTATTATTATTATTATTATTATTATTATTATTATTATGTATACCCTTTTAGGTCATTTTTCATGTTAACCGCTAACCTAAACAACTAATTTTACTAAATATTTTTTTACAAAACACTAATATATATAATCTGTTAGTCAAACCCGCTAATACAATTCGTTGGTTAAATAAAATCGTTGTCTAAATTAAAAAAAAAAAAAAAGGGGTGCACAAAGACAACGATTTTAATAAACTGTTGCCTTTGAAGTGTTGTCTATTAAAGTGTGCTTAAATACAACATAACAACGACAACGGTTAAATAAAACCGTTGTCTTTAAAAAAAATAAACGGTCAAAGACAACGATTTTAAAAAATCGTCTGTGTAGTGTTGTGTATTCAAGTGCACTTAAAGACAACACATCAATGATAATGGTTACATAAAACCGTTGTTTAATCAAAAATCGAATGCATATAGACAACGGTTTTAAAAAACTATTGTCTTTGAAGTGTTGTGTATTAAAATGCGTTTAATAACAGCACACCAACAACAACGGCTAAATAAAATCGTTGTCTTTAAAAAAAATAACGCGCAAAGACAACGGTTTTAAAATACCGTTGTCTTTGTAGTGTTGTGTATTCAAGTGCATTTAAAGACAACACACAAACGACAACGGTTAAATAAAATCGTTGTCTTAAAAAGAAAATTTACGCAAAGACAACGATTTTAAAAAACCGTTGTCTTTGTAGTGTTGTGTATTCAAGTGGACTTAAAGACAACACACTAACGACAACAGTTACATAAAACTGTTGTCTTTTATTTAAAAAAATGCACATAGACAATGGTTTTTAAAAATCGTTGTCTTTGCGGTGTTGTCTTTTGATAAAATGCACAAAGACAACACACTAAAGACAACGGTTCGATAAAAACTGTTGTCTTTAATAAAAGTGTTGCGTCAAAGACAACACTTTTGTAAAAAAACTGCTGTCAGTGTTATTTATGTGTATTTTTCGTGTAGTGTATTTCTCAATCCAACAAGAATAGGGAGGAAGGAGAAAGAAGAAGAAGAAGAAGAAGAAGAAGAAGAAGAAGAAGAAGAAGGTAGTCAGGGTGGCCACTAGTTGGCACTTGGCACCCACCATGACTCGTCTAATGGGAAAATAAGCAATGCACACACCTGTCGGGCGATGCTGGTGCATGAGAAGCACACTAGCTAGCTATGATTTTTTCTTTTTTAATATCAAGTTCGGACACAAAAATCCCTATTATGCATGGATTACTAATTTTGCAAGCCTTTGTAAAAAGGGTCACACTTGTGTGATACCGTCTCACGGATCCTTATTTGTGAGACGGGTCGGATCGGGTCGAAACAACATGCAAATGTCATACTTATATGCTCAAATATAATACTAATTAGGAATACAATTTTTGTTACTTATAAGAGAAAAAGTAATACATTTTTTCATAAAAAGTAATGGGCATGTTTGGTTGTTAGCTTATCCGCCAAGTTTTGGCGGATTTGACCTTCTTCAGCGGTTTGACCAAGTCAAACCGCTAAAGAAGGTGTTTGGTTATCAGCAGTTTGGAGCAGCAGTTTGCTCCAAACCGCTAAAAACCAATCCGCTGCAAAGTGCAGCGTTTTTACATGGCGTTTTGGAGAAAGTTAAGCCTTTCCCAAAACGCCCCTACATTTAAATAAAAAAAAATTATGTTGTGTACTAACCAGGCCCCTTCAATATGGAACCATTTCAAGTTTCAACTGCTTATTACATGAGGAGCCCCGCTCCTCAGTTACAACCCATCAACGGATGGGCAAGTAATTTCTTGGAGCCTTGAGGCTTCTTTTATAGAAGCCTCAAGGCTCCAATCCCCACTTTCCCACCGATGTGGGACACGTGGGGAAACAAAGGGGAGCCGCAGCGGCTCCCCTTTGTTTTTTTTTTTTTTTAATTTTATTATTATTGTTAATAATTATTACTCCGTATTAATCATTATTAATATTATTAATTATTAATTATTAAATTATTAATAAAATTATTATTTATTATTTTTATTATTACATACATGTATATCCTTTAGGTCATTTTACATGTTAACCGCTAATCTGAACAACTAATTTTACCAAACATCTTTTTACAAAACGCTAATACAATTCGCTGGTCAAACCTGCTAACACAATCCGCTATTTATTAACCACTAACACAATCCGCTACCGCTAACTGCTAACCGCTGATAACCAAACAAGCCCAATGTTGACAAGTGCCCCTTACTTATAAGGGAAAATATAATACTTTTGAGGAAAAATGTAATACTTTTAAATCGAAATGTAAAAGTATTGTATTTTCCCTTAAAAGTATTACATTTACTATTATAAGTAACAAAAAATTTATTGTTGGTTAGTATTACATTTGAGCAAATAAGTATGACATTTTTGCGTATAAATATTACATTTGCATCTTGACCCGACCCGTCTCATAGTGAAAAGGTTTCATACAAGTTTTTGTCTTGTAAAAATTTAAAAATAATCAGGTGAAACTGTGATTAAAATTTACACCTTTGAATGAGGTGCAAATGGTCTAAACAATTTTTATTTGAAACTCAACAGTAACCTTTAAAAGAATGACACAATTTTTTTTATATATTCAATTTAGGTGTGTTTGGAAAGGTGGAAAATGATTTCTGGATAATGAGTCATTTTCTAGAAAATATTTTCCTTTCTTGTGTTTGGCTGCAGAGTAGAAAATTCACTTTGTGTATTTGGCTCATTTTCCAGAAAATAAGTAGGAAAATGAACAAAATTATAAAAAAAAATACATGAAAAAAATAATTACTTCATTCTCGAAACCAGTAGGCCGGACTGGTTTGACATCGATGGTTTTTTTTCTGCTCTGAAAAATATTCACATATCCGAAAATAAATTACAACTGAAGAAACAGAAAGAAAAAGAAAAAGAAAGATGATAAGAAGATGGAAGAAAAGTTGAAAATGAAGAAGCAGTTGGGAGGTGAAGAAGAGGAAGAAGCATCGAGTTGCCAAAACATGAGTTTCGGAAAAATGACTTCCGCTTCCATAAAAACTAGCTCCTTTTCCATTGACCAATAAGATGATTTCCATTGACCTTATTTTTAACTTCCTTCCCAAACACCATAAACCCGAAAAATAATTTTTAGAAATTATTTTTCGAGTTTCCAAACACACCTTAATCCATACACTCTAAACCCAATCAAATATTAAAATTTTTCATTTCTTGAAATTAAGTGAGAAATGACTAATGAATTATAGTTCCTTTTTACCAAACATGTCATAATGAGTTGACGGGTCATGATCGGTATCGGGTCGGATATATACCCCACCCATTCCGGATGCGGGTCTTCTGGTGAAGTATCTGAATGGCGATGCCAAGAGATTTTCAAAAAATTAAAAAGTAGGGTGGGTGTACAGTACGAAGGCTTTTCCCTCCCTCCAATCCACTGTTTGCACTCACTCTCACCTCTCGTTTCTGATCTGATTCAAGTCTTCGAAACCCTAACTCAGTGACATAAGTACGCTCCATTGGTTATTTTGTGGTAAGCATATTATTTTCATCAGTTCACCATTTCAAATTTCGCTCTTGAATGCAGATTTAGGGTTTTCTTTTTTCATGTACCGCTACTATTCAGTATCTTTTTTTATTTATTTATTTTTTAAATCTTTGATTGAAGGGCTTAGCGGTTTTTGTGGATTTCTTCGAAATGGAGGCGATTTATGCAAAGCTCTATAACAAGTACACTAAGCTCAAGGTTGGTTTTTTTTTTTTTTTGGTCTGCTCTTCGGATTTGAACTTCTCATATCTGGTTTGTGTCTGTATCGTTTTTTTTTTTTTTATTAATATTATTTGTTTTTTGGGTGGTAGAAAGAAAAAGATTCCGAGATGGAGAAGCTGAATCGTGAACAAGAAGAGAAGTTTTTGAATTATGTAGCTGGTACATTAAACAATATGTGTGCACCCATTGTTTTGTGAATTTCCAGATTTTGTGTTATTTTCTCAAAATAGTATGACATTCTCTTCTTTTTGGCTGTAAGATGCTAGTTATTTTTGAATGAATTGGTTATCTGATGAGTAATGGTGTTAATGTTATGTTGAAAACTTGCATGGTACTCATGTTTTGATGAGTTATAACACAATTTCAGTGAATGCTTTGACTTAAGGTGAAGGTTGACTGGTAGTTTGGTTCTTTGTTGGTTCAGCCGCGGAGGAAATGATAGAGTACTTGAGAAGTGAAAAAGACAAACTTTCTAAGCAAGTCAATGAGTTGAAAAGTGAATTGGCTTCAGTAAGGTAACTGTTCCTGAGTATGATTTGCCTTTTACCCCTTATCGGTAACAATGAAAAGTGTGAAACATACATTATCTTGGTGCAGATCCTCCAAAGATGAACAACTAATTCACTACCAAAATCTTTTGATGGAAGAGAACCTTAAGAGTAAGGATAAGCTTTGCCTATAAATCCTTTCAGCATTCATTAAACTATCTAACCAATATTTATATTCTTATAAACACATTTTCATATTTGCGTATGGTTTGGAAATATTTTGGATCCTCAAACCCATTGCAGATAAAGAACTATCAGAGGAAATTGAGAGATTACAAAGCCTTGAACAACAGAGACAAGTTAATAACTTATCTCAAGATTATGAAGGTGAAAATGGACAAGCAAATGATCCTGGGGGCGTTTCACCTCATGCATTTAAGTCCCCAACTATAAAGAAGACTAGGAAGCGTAGTAGGCAATCCCTCCTTGTCAATGAAAATCCAGTTGATGCATCTGATGCAGAGGAAAACTTGGATGACCTCATGAAGGAACCTACAAATGGGTTATGTAAGATGATTGAGGTTAGTGCTATTCTTGCAAAAATTTGTGGGATATAGTATTTTTATGCACCATTTTCACTGCTATGACCATAAAAAAAAAATTTCAGGCTCCATGCTGTAGAAGAATCATGGATGCTTCAGGTATATCCTAATACTGAATTAAATCTTTGTGTTCAAGCATGATCTTGCGTCTGTCTAACTTTTTTTATGGAATGCTTTAGGTAATGAGGTAACTGATGCAGAACATCTAACCTGCATGTTTCAAGACCTGGCTGGGTGCATAGTTGGAATGAAACTATCACCATTTATGGAAAATGAGGAATATCTTATCTCCGCTCTTCACGAGTCAAGTGGTAATAATCTTTACCTTTTCTGCATTAATGTTCTGCTCCTATGACTCATTATCATATCTTTCATACCTTTTTTTAGATCCAACTTGTTACTAGTTACTACTGAGGAATGTCGTACTTAGGGGTAAAGGGTTATTTGACAAACAGACACCTACCTGCATTTAAAAACTTCATTACTCCTTGCTTCTATACAAGTGTTATGCTTTTTAGTTTGAGTAGTGTTAAATAACATGCTTTAGGATAATCCATTGATGCATATCTTTTGGTCCCTGTTTGAATGATTTTACTCTTTACCTTAAGTACTACATGTTGTATTAGATTTGATATATACTCTCTAGTCTCTAATGATGCTTGGCAAAGTTGCCTAGAAGATGAGATAAACTGAAGATAATGACTGAGTTTCATTATTTGTGGATGTGATGTGTTCTCCCTGAATTGTTGGCCATGTTTGGTAAAATAGCTTACCAGCCAATTTTGGCTTATTCAGTTATTTGACTACTATTAGCTGTTTGATTTGGTTAAACAGTCAATATGAGTTACTCAACTTTTTGTATGACTTGATTAATAAGCTTTTTGTAAAAGCTTATTGCTCCAAAATGCTAAAATTCAATAAACTGCTCAAAACAATTTTTTTCAATAAACTTCTTGAGAAAATAAATTTTCTCCAAAACACCCCCCAATAATTTTTTTTTTTAAGAAAACGAGACTGTGTAGACGGGTTCAGCAATCCCGTTACTCTCATTGTCTCTTCATGGTACTAGGCAATGGGGTGCTTGAGCCCGTTGCCTAGTACCATGAAGGTAATTAGTAACGGGACATTTGATTATTGATTAGTGTTCACGGGCTTCCTAAGCCCGTGAACATATGTTTATTTATTTTTATATAAATTCTATAATAATAATAATAATATTATTATTGTTGTTGTTGTTGTTGTTCTTATTTTAACCCTCATACAGTTATCATCTAACAACTAATTTACCAAACATCTTTCTACAACCAGCTAATGCTATCAGCTAGTCAAACACGTTAACCCAATCCGCTAACAACTATCAGTTAAGTCAATCCGCTATTAGCTATAAGCTATTTGTCAAACATCCTCGTTATCTTTTTTGCCAATTTTCCATCTAGTCATGCCCTATTGTTTAAATCCTTCTTTAAGGAAATAATGAGTTGAGAGGTGTGGTGGGTGGCAAATGGCCACCATATGCTGACATGCTGTTGTGGCGGAAACAAGTAGCATAAAAGATAGAATATCAAGAGATGAAGAGATGAGACATAATTGCCTGATTAGAATGATTACAAAAGCTTATGTACTCATAGACAATGAGTTTAGTTCCGTCATTATACAGCATGGGTTTATTAATTATGATTTTCCTGGCATTTAATTTTCCAACACTTGCAATAATTCACTTTATCATTTCTTCTAGACACCATTAAGCTATAGATGGATACTGCTGATATCATTTTTAATTCCAAATATATCCTGCCTTTTTCACAGGTTATTCTTTTACTTTAACATGGATAAACAACTCAAGTGGAAAACCAGAATTGTTGTACCGAGTTTCGTCATTGGGAACTTTTGAGAGAATAGCACCAGAATGGATGAGAGATGTCTTAATGTTCAGCTCAAGTATGTGCCCAATCTTCTTTGAAAGGCTGTCTCGTGTTATTAAAGCTTAATTGCTGACAAAACTCCCACCCACCCTACCCCATCTCACCATTAGATGACTTCTTCCTTAGATATGTATCATGTCTCTTGTACTGTATGTAAATACTTTTGATAGTCTTGACAGCCAACATGTATGTTTGCAAATTAGATACTTTGTACGGGTGATATCTTAGTTAGTACCAGACCATAGATTCTGACGTTTGCTAGGTCAATGTAAAATCAATTATGATAACTCTCATGTGCATATTGAGCCTAATATTGATATTAGAGGACCTGGCTGGCTTTGCAATCTTTTATTTTTGTTGATTAGTTATTCTCTTTGAATGAAACCCCACATCAATGAATATAAATTTATTTTGAAAACTTTGATGATGATTAATATGATTGTTGTTTGATTCTCCAAGTCGGTGTTATGCCCGTGTCCTGAAGTGGAGTTAGCTTCCCTCGTTTTCAATTTTAGTATACCAAAAAAATAACTGTGGGGTTACACCATATGAAGGATGCACTGGGAGCATTAAGTCTCCTTTTTGTCGGTCTTGTTGGCTGGTCTTTAACCTTTTCTTTTTGATGAGAGAATTGTATAGTTTTTTACTAGTGTTAGTGTATTTCACTTTCTCCCTTGTAATGGTAAAATAAAAAACATTTTAAATTTTTTTTTTTAGTGCATGTACATTTTTACCGATTCTTTCACGGATGCATTGAGTAATGGAAGTCATAAAGCTATTGGATTTGATATTTTTACATCACTATTATTAAGAGTCATTTCAATTATTATTCAAATCCAATTGCTGTAAAATAAGTAAAGTATTAAAATATGCATCTTTAAATATTAGTTACAAATTTCTCTCAATCACTCAAAAATGAATAAATAAACTCAAGGAGGAGAATTTCAGATGAAGCAGCAGTTTTTAGTCCTGGAATATGACTGACTTTACCCAAGACACTAGACCTGTAGTCTATAGACCAGTAAACTGAAAAAAAAAAAAGTAAATTATAATCAAGAGTGTAGAACAAAATCAGGAGCTTTTCTCCCCCCGACTCAAAAAGAATAAACTATAATGCTATACTAACATATGATTTATTTATTTTTTCTACAATAACACCTGAATCAACTCACAGCCAAAGAAAGCAGAACATATTTGCAATGGAGGAAGGCAGTATCATATTCATGTTGAATGAGCATGTGTTCTTGAAGCCCATATGCCAAATACAAGAAACCAGAAGACGAACAAGATCGCCCAGTACCGTGCAGGTCCATACTTAATTCTTGTTAACACAAACTGCATTTAACAAGGGTAATAGTAGTTGGTATTGGAATTTCATTTATGAAATGTATTCTTAATTAATTATTTATTTCAAATTGAAATTAATAAACAGAAAAGGGTAATTATTCCCCGGCACCCGGCAGTGCAAGAGCGTTTACATTGTTAAATGTTTAAGTAGCAGAGATTTAAGAAGCAATGACATGTAAAATAGATATCTGACTGCTGCAATCTAACCGGTGATGGAATGTCACAAAGAAGAGGATATGGAAACACTTACAAAGCGAAAGAAGACTACAATTGTTAATGCACATACGCCTCCCAGAAGAATATGCAGCCCATTTTTTGCAGTTTTCTACACAATGAATAGTTGATTAATAAAAATAATTTTAAAAGAGGAAATATTAAAAAAAAATAATAAGATAAAGCAGGGGAAAAGAGCATATTGTCGGAGTAACTAGTTTCTCAAAAGAGTGCAGGAGCAATAAGAAAATCTCGTATAAACAAGTTTCTTGCTTAAATTTCAGTTTTAGAATATATTTCAACAGGAGAAAGGGCAAACTGGAGTAGCTATGCATGCAAAGTAAAGATTGGATTTTACAGGTGTGAATGGAGAGGTCACACCACAGGTAATGTACATATAATTTCAGAGGTATGCAGAGTTAACTTAAAACTTCAAAAATAACATAAGCATAATAAGATGATTGAATCTATGTAATGAATGCTTCAAATGTAATGTGCTCACTCATCACAGCTATACAAAGATGAAAGAGGTAATTATGCAATACAGGAAAAAAAACACTACAAGATTATTACATAATTATGCAATACGTCAATAACTCACTAAAGTGTATACAACTTCACCTTGATTTGACACTATCATTACATGCTTATTTATACTAATAAGTAGACTATTCTAGACTCAATTTAAGACACTATACCATAGGTTACAAGAATAGGAAATGAAAGGATCTCAATACTTGAAACAAGATTAAACTAATACATTTATTCTGTATATAACTAAGAGCCTCTGCTAAATTGCTAATAACTCTATTATGACTTTCATTTCAAGAGCCATTTGATTCTTTAGAAACTAGACCTCAAAAGCTTTCTATAGATATTTGATACGTCCAAATTCATCAAGTAATCACTGAGATATGGTCTTTCAAAGTTAGTCCCAAAACATTGAACTATATGTTGGAAGGTCATGTTTAATTTACAATTTATGAACACCTAGTTAGTAAATTCAACTGTTCCTTTGATTAGTATACGGAGAAAAAACTTTTCAGCAAGATATACTGAGAAAATTTGGGTTAATGACTGAAATGTGAAGGAAATAAAGGAGTGGACAAAAATGTGAAGATTTTAAAACTGGGACAAAAATAGGAAAAGAGCATTTCGGAGATGCGTTTCAGTGTCAGAAACGCATCTCCCAAATGCGTTTGTTATTATTATTATTATTTTACCCCACGTTGGCCATAGACGCAAGTGGGACTTGCGTTTCACGTATAAAATACATGAGACGCAAGTCCCACTTGACCAAACTGGGCGCCTTCTCCCCCAAATGGTCGCCGCCTTTTTTTTTTTTTTTTTTTTTTTGCGTCTCATGTATTTTATATGTGAAACGCAAATCCCACTTGCGTCTGTGGTCAACGTGCGGAGAAAAAACAATAATAACAAACACATTTGGGAGATGCATTTCTGACACTGAAACGCATCTCCCAATGCTCTTTTCCTATTTTTGTCCCAGTTTTAAAATCTTCACATTCTTGTCCACTCCCCTATTTTCCTTCACATTTCAGTCATTAACCCAGAACTACAAATAAATAACCAGAAAAATAATTAAATTAAACTAAAAGTAGGACCCAAAACAAAGCCATCCACATAACACTGCTAAGGATGTACCAAAGTAAAAGTAACTTTTGATTACCTTTCCAACATGGGGAGCAATGAGCCAAGCAAGAGTAACAGTAAGCAGCCCTGTAGCAAGGAGGATCCCAGTACCTTCCACAGCCCATTTGGTTGCACTATTTTCAGTTGGGGGGACTTCATCTTCAACCATATTAGACGTAGAAGGTTGTTCAATAACATGTGAAACAGCTGTGGTGTTGTTATGGGGATTGAACCACAATGAAATTTCACTCAATCTCTGCCTTCGAATAGCTGCAACAGCATCAGGATCAACACTAGAGTTTTCCTGCATCTGTGAAGGAATAGGCTCCCCACTAACAGTCCTTTCTCTTAGCACATTATACTCTTTCAAAGAACTCATAACTTTCTTGAAGTCTGCAATTCTTATATGACTAGCTAAACATCCACATATCTCACAGGTGGTGGATCCATGGTTGACAAACCACTTGAGTGCACATGCATAGTGTACAAGAGCAAGATCATTTTTGCAGGCACAGCCAAGTTCAACTAAACTGCCCTGGTTAGGATCAAAACCCATTTCAATATCAGCATTACAGACAAAAACTTCCCCATCGGGACTAATGAATTCAACAAACTTAGATCCTTTAGGTTCAATTTTAGCACTGCAATCATTTTCATCATCTTTTGTTTCTTTGTTTTGATTGGGCTTAACCTCCCAATTTCTATCCTGTGTGTCACTTGATGGAGGAGTAATACCTAGGAATTCCAGTGCAGCATCTCCCCTTTTGTCAGATTCAGTACATTGGCACACTCTACAAGTTGCCAGGTTTGCCTCCTTGTCCAGATTATGACATGATACAGAATTACTTGATTCTTCACTTGTGATAGGTGCAGTGCTTCTCCTAATCACATCACTGCTCTGACATAAATTCCCACTTTCCATCACATGTGAAGTTTACCATCTATAGAACTTGTTACTGTCCTTTTGGTGGCTTTTGATGGTTATTGCATTTCTGTGTGAACCTTTTAAAGCTATGCCATAGGGTTTTGGACAGTAAAGTGATCCCCTGTTTTATTGAAGTAGAAGAAACACAATAATAGAAGTCACAAGTCCACAGTTAAAAAACTAAAGATCTTTTTCACATCGAATGTAAAATCACATCAAGCATTTCATCTTTTTGTGGCTCAAAGCATTCAACTATGAGAAGAGAAAAAACAAGTACAGCAAGGAAATAATCATAAACATGGGGAAAAAATCACTATCATGTATTACATTCCTAGTTGTCTTTTGAGGTCTGTTGTAAAAGCATGAACCTTTGGGATTTGGTTCGGGTGCTATCACTGAGATAGCAAATCATAACTCATCTGTATACCGTTGAGCTTCTTTGGTTTTCCTAGGTGTACAATACTGTATACTTGGGTACAACTTTAGTATGCTTACTGATTTGAAAATAGATTGGATTTCATAAACACACAACCATAAGCAATCTATTTAGTGATACTAGTTCATCGGTTTCTAATAATAATCACATCATTTGAGATGCAAAACTGTGAAACATTGTCACAATTACTGTAGTAGCAACTGATAAACAAGCCATCATGCCTCATAAAATTCCAATTCAATTTCATCTTGAAGAAACCACAGCCATGAAAAATGGGAATTCAATACTATCACAGATGTCGATGTACAAACCGTATGGTCTGGAAAAAACTGAACCTCTTCCTTTTCTGTCATCTTCTCTCCTTGTCCTATTTGCAACTGTTGTATTACACATAACCCTACATCAGCAGGCCTTCTTTGGACACATTCAAAGAATATATATTTGCTTTCTCTTAATATACTTTCTATAAGTGATTCTATAACCATCATCTGTGTACGTCATTTCCATTCCATTCCATTCCGTGTTTGTTTAGCGCATGCCAATTTTAACATTCTCATTTCACCATAACTAATATTCATTCCAGTTTCCTTGTGAGGAGAAAAGATTTAAGTATCCCAGGCATTAACCACATCAACATGTGTCCAATCCACTGATTTAATAACATGTCAACCATTATTTCCAAGTCATTAATATTTAATGATGTTAGCATACACATCAGCCAACTTTTTTTGGACTAATGAACAGTCTGGAACAGTGAAAATGGAGCAGTCCACCACCCCAACTACACCTTTTACCCCATTTGGCAGAATAGCAGTGAATCCGAACATAGTTTCCATAAGAAATTTCAACAGGAGAAGTATGGTCTAGTTGGGGTGGTGGAATGCTCTCATCGCAACCATTCCAATTTCACTGCTCTCCTCCGTCTTAGTACCCACCATCTGAAAAGTGCCCAGGTAGGTGACCTTGTTCTTGCTTATGCCATGCCCATCAATGTGGGAAAAACCATTCAAGTCCAAGAAGTGAGATTTTGGAAGATTAATCATCATTAATGAGTTGAAAATAATTGTTGACATGTTATTAAATGAGAGAAAGAAGAGGGGAGGGGGATGGGGGTAGTTGAGGATTTAGACCTCTTTGAATTTCAAAATATGTGGCTGAGGTGTCTCAGCAGTGTATATAAATAGGCTCCCTTGTATAGCTCTTTTCATCAGTAACTACACACAAATATTCAGGTTAACATGGTATAAAAGCTTGTGACTAAGTGTGAGGTACTAGGCTAAGGTCGGAATAGTAGGGCAACGCCAAAGGAGGAATCACGCCACCGTCGTGTCGTCGCCAATCACCTCTAGCTCCACGCGCCAGCACGTGAGGGAGATTCCGGCAGTATCTTTGATAGGGACTTGCACGGGTACTCTCACCTTGATGTGCTGAGTATGTGGAGGTATGGTTTTGATATAGTTTTGAAGTATTTTCTAGGAATCGAAGTTGTATGTTCCAAGAAAGGTATATTTCTTTCATTGAGGAAGTATGTGTTAGATTTTCTTGAGGATACTAGATTGTTAGGGTCGAGGCCTTGTGAAAAACCCATGGATCAAGGTACCAAGCTTGTAGCTGGTGAAGGAGGGAGGGGGGGGGGGGCTTTGATAGCCCTGAGAGGTATAGAAGATCGGTGGAAAAACTAAACTATCTCACTATTACCCGTCCAAATATTGCATTTCCAATAAGTGTGGTGAGTCAATTTATGGAGTCAATTTGGGAAGTGGCTGTTCGAATTGTGAAATATTTGAAGAGTGCTCTTGGAAAATAAATTTTGTATGTTGATCGCGGGCATATGAATATTGAGGCATTTTTTTATGCTATGGGTCGGGTTGCCGAGTGACAAGAGGTCTATGACAGGGAATCATGTGTTTGTAGGGCGCAATTTGGTCTCGTGTAAAAGTAATAAACAAAGTGTTGTGGCTCGATCTAGTGCAAAATCTGAGTATAAGGCTATGGCTCATATGGCTTGTAAATAACGTGGGTACACAACATTCTAGAAAAGGTTGGTGCGAACGTGAGTGTGCCAATAAGTTTGTGGTGTGACAACCAAGCGGGCTGTACATATTTCCAATAACCCATGGTTTCATGAGCGGACCAAACATATTGAAGTAGATTGTCATTTTTGTGCGTGAAAAGATGCAACAAGCCAACAAGGACTGATCTCTGTGGTGCATGTCCGTAGTGGTGATCAACTAGCAAATTTGTTTGCGAAGGGACTTGGTAAAAGTATGATTGACTGTATTTGTAACAAGTTGAACATGATCAATATTTATGCTCCAACTTGAGAGGGAGTGTTAGAGAGAGTCAAGGGTAGTTGAGGGCTTATGCTCCATCAGTAAATACATACAGATATTCAGATTAAAACCAAGGACATGAAATCCAAGTAGAAGAGGTATAGTTACACGATATACCCCAAAGAACAAAGACAGTACAATAAGAAAAGATAATACATTTGCGATCTTATAGGGAACCCAAAACCCCATAAGTCGACCAATTGTGGTCCCAAAACTCCAGCAAACGGTCCTTTCTTTTGTCATTGGCAAATTAACAATCTTAACAGACCAGGGCTCTTTTACTTTGCCCTACTAGCTTGCTCTGCATACATGATTGCTCATAGTCAACACTAGTCCCAAGTCCACTTATTTAGTATCCTCTTCACCTTCTCAGATTCTCTTATTTATGCTCAATCTTTTGACTACTGTAAAACTTTCTGAGCCTTTGACTTCTTTGGTGAACATTTACAGCTGTGATGAACATTTACAACATAAGGACTAAGGAGTGAACATTATGACACAACTGTGAACATTTATTTGCATTGAGGTGCCAAGAGTGAGGTGGGCAGGGGTACATGGAATAAGTTATAGTATATGCCTACATTAGTTCTATGTCATGAACTACAAATTATTCCAGAAAGTGAAAATAAAAAGAAAAAAATGTTGTGAAATGAAAACTCCTTGAAATTGGATCCTGTCATCACTGGCATATACTTAATGATTACAACAGTAACACAGGCTCGGAGGAGCTTTCATTCAGAACGAAGAATTCAGAGAAAAGCACCAACACTATTATTAGTGAAAAGAATTCAGAGATAAATCCTTCTAAGTTATTCATACACATATACACAGAAAGTCAAAAAAGAAAGAAAAAAAAAAAAAAGATGCTATAAAACGTCACAACGGAGCAATCACTCATCCAAAACTGCATTCACTAACATCTCCGTTTGCAATCAATTAGATAGAAGAATTTCCATGAGAAATTACACAAAGCCTACTCGACAGTTCAGCTGTATCCTATTTATTACTAACCGAGAGCAAAAAAAAATAACAGCGAAAAAGGAAAGAGGAAACGAACCTTTGATGAAGGGCGGATCGGAGGTGTTTGGATTTGCAGAGACGAAGAGATACTAAACTGATATACGCATAGGAGATTTGGGCAGGCGGAAGGGGTGGGTGGGTGGAGCAGTAGATACTGTACTGTGTTTCTATAAAGTGGAGATGGAGAGGGGTTTCTATCCATACATTACATTTCTGATTTCACTCTTAGTTTTAACTATACCAAAGAGGCCGAGAGTGAGCTAGAAACAAGCAGTCACATCAACAATTATAAATAAAAAAATCCCCACCAAAATAAATATATAAATAAATAAAAAATTACATGGCCTTTGGTCGGAGGGAATTTGATTCCACTTTCGTGAATTTGAAGAAGAAAAAAAAAAGTCCTAAGACAAAATTTTCCTCCTTTTTTTTTGAACCTAAAACTAATGCATGACCTTCTCGTTTAGATGATAGCGTGTATTATTCTTCTACTACTGTCAACCGATAACGCCGCTTCTGAGCAATAATCATTCTAAGCCAACCTTAATCAAGTATGTTTTCTAAAAACTTTCAAGTATTTAAATTTGATATGTATATACATTATTTTGCCTACATTTTGAAGAACAAAATTTTGAATTTAATATGTTATATTTTATGGGTGTTTGAATATGCAAATGGGTCCAAGAGATACTTGTCATATAAGATTAATAATAATAACAACAACAACAACAACAACAACAACAACAATGAGCATTTTAGATTTTATACTACTTATTCCCTTTCAATTTCCAGTATACCAAACATTGGAATTGAAATTGTAATCTTATTCCTGCAAGCCAAACACTGGAATTTAAACTCTCACTTTATTTCCACATTATTCTTTTTCCATAGAATTACAATTTCTTTCCCATATAATTCCTTCCTTCCAACCAAACGCCTCGTTAGTGTCCCTAAGTATCTTTTCCTACTTTTGTCCACCTTTCAAAATTCATCTTATTTTTGTCAAGTCATGAAAAAAATGACACATTTCAGCCTTTGACTCTGATCTTTTTCTCTCCAAAAAACAAATATCAGTGTCCATCTCCCGTGACTTAAAATCATTGGTGTCCCTAACTTGAGTGACCTCAACATTAGTTAAAAAGAAAAGTTAATTGTACAATTATCAAATGTCATCTAAGAAGGGGAAGATTGCATTACTCTATTCTTATTATTATAAGATTAATTTAAATTCGGTTCCTCGCTTTTACATAACTTGACTCTCACCTAAAGAGAGTCTAACAAAAAGCTGTTTAACATTACATGTTCTTTACAAGATTGGATTGTCACTAATCTCTTTTTGACATTATAGAGTCTCGTTATAATTTTACATCTTACCTCTTAACGCTTTTAAAGTGAAATATATACCTGAGATAATTTTTCACACGAATTTTAATATATATTTTGCTAATAAATTACTCCGTACTTATAAAATTTGAATTTCTCCACCGAACGGTACTACTAATATTCTTTAATTTATCAAATTTTAATTGAATATTTAAATAAATTGAATGATTATTTTAATATATTTTTAGTAAATTATAAATAGAAACCATAAAATAAATATTCATTAAGATTTAGAAATCCAACGACATGCAAAATTCAACTCGTGTGGCCTACCTTGGTCAACTTCGATTTATTTTTGTGTTGCAATTTTAGCTAATCCTCACATTTGGTTAAACTTAATCGGATCTAGCTTCCTAATACATTTTACATTTTGTACGTCATGAGTTTTGATATTTTAAGATAGAGTTAACTCTACCGGAGATCCTTTGTCTTAGGCAATTTCAAATTTAGTTTCAGATAGTCGTTTTGTTATTTAAAATCTCAAAATATTATAGTTTGAACACTTTTAGTCTTTTCGGTGACGTTTTTCAGTGAAACCCTATTTTAGGCAATGGTATTTTTTTCTCTTCAAATTTTTTAATTTTTTAATTTTATGATGAAATTTTTGACGTCGATGATGCTGATGTAAAGTGTGGCACTAGTACTACGCATTTGGATGGCATTTGATCATAAAAGAGCTCTTGTAGGGCAACGATGATGAAGACGCCGCTGTGGCTGGTGAAGATGTATTACTGGCGATTCAAATCGAAACCGCTAAGCAATTTATTATTTTCCAAAATTGTGAATCGACACAAAACTAGAATTGCAGTCATATCTAGTAACATTAATATTAATGTTATAATTAATAACTAGTATTTCCACCTGTGCGTTGCACGGAATGGATTTGTTATAATATGTGAATAATATTTATATCGTAATACAATTGTGTAAACCGTAATATAAAATATTATATAATGTAATTGGAGAATTGAGTTTAATTCATTGTGTTTTGTGATGTTATTATTGCTTGAATATGAACAATTTTTTTTTCAAATAACTTGAATATGAACAAATAATTACCAATTAATAACAAACATGTAGATATACACATTTGGTGTTGATACATTAAACAATTTGCATATCAATGTTTAGGATTTGTATTAATTGGTTTAATTACTTCGTTGTGTAGCAACTCAATTATAGAAATTATATGTACGCAAGATATATGTTTTATATAGATATATAAAAAAATTTGTCATCTTTCTATAAAAAAAAGAATATATAATATAACTTTTTTGAATTACACATTATTAAAAACTTCTTTGTAGACGACATTGGTAGTAGTAAAAGAAGTTTGTCCATACTCGTCTAGAGCTAAAACTTTCAGACCATCAGGATGAGTTACTTGCGAAAAAGCCACGTACAACTGACCGTGATTAAAGACCAATTTTTTTTAGCAATAACCCAACGTGAGTTACTGTTTGACCCTGAATTTTGTTGATAGTCATTGCATATGCAAGCATCAACGGAAATTGTTTACGCTGGAACTTGAAGGGCAATCTCGTATCAGATGGGGTGAGAGACATTCGGGCAATAAGAACTTTGGTCCCTTGATGTGCCCCATTAACTATTTTTGCTTCCACAATATGATCTGTCAATCTTGTGACAATGAGGCGTGTACCATTGCAAAGACCAAGAGAGTGATCTATGTTCCGCAATAACATAACAGGTGCACCAACCTTTAATATCAATGAATGATTGGGAAGCCCAGACAATCTCAGACTATTTAAATTCAGGAGTGTGTACTTGTGATAGATTTTCGCCGTCTTATTCTGCCTTACACAAAGAGTCACAACTTAAATAAGTTCGACCTTTTGCAGTGTTCATGTTGCACATGTATTGATTAATTTCATCAACCACATCTAAAGTCGGTGAGAGGATTGCTCGCCATTCTAGGTCCAACTCATCAATCATGCCATATCTCGCGCTTGGGAATGTGCTTTCCACTATAGTTGCTATGGGATCATGTCCACAGTTTAAGAGAAACCTTGGCGGAATATCGATCTTAGACAAACCATTGTTTACAACCCCTGTTATCCCATCTCCTATGTTTGCAATCCATTTTGAAAACCAATCAACCGTCTGCCTATCTTCCTCTGAAGCTAAGCTCCGTAGTCTCAAGTTCTTCGTGAGGCTCAATACCTTGCAATTTGTCCAGAGGTTTGAAAAATTAATAGTTGCTCCGACAACTATCGGTCTCGTTGCTTTGGGAATAACTGGAAGAATTTGTCTAAAATCATTGCCCAAAACTACTGTCTTTCCACCAAATGTCTTTTCAGCACTATCCGGTATGGCAAACCTCAATAGACCCCTCATGGTTTTGTCCAAAGCCTCAAAACAGTGTTTGTGAGTCATTGGTGCTTCATCCCATATTATCAATTTGCTCCTAATTATAAGCTCAGCAAGGTCACTACCTTGCGATATATTGCACGTGGAATCTTCATTCAATGAGAGTGGTATAGCAAATCTAGAATGCGTTGTTCTTCCTCCCGGTAATAATAAAGATGCTATTCCACTTGAAGCAACATTTAGAACAATATCTCCGCGGCTCCTTATCATTGAGGATAACGTCCTCCATACGAATGTCTTGCCCGTTCCTCCGTAACCATACACAAAGAAGAGTCCACCTCCATTACAATCAATATCATTCATCACAGAGTCATAAACATTCTTTTGCTCATCTGTCAATTGTGTTACTAATGTTTCATGCTCTATCTTCAACGATTCCTTATCATACGCCAACTCTTCAGCTATCAACATGTTTTCCATAAACCCGATGTTGGTTTCATCTGGAAGAGGCATATCTGGAAAGTCTCTCAGACTCTTCCCCCACAAAGATAACAATTTCTCCAACTCCACAAGAGCAAATTGTTTCTTATCGAAATCTGATAACAACAGATCTTGATGGTCCAAAAAAAAAGATCAAATAATTTAATTTTATAAATAATAAATTATGATAAGCAAATGAATAAGTGGAATAAATTTTTTGTATGTCGAAATACCTGGATTGTTCATGCAACGTCGATGATGAAACTGTGCATCTTCTGCAAGAAATTCCCAAACAGCATCCCATACGACCTCTGGCCTACTGATTGTACTTGAACTCAGAAGCGTAGCAAACAATCGTCTTAAAGCAGACGCGGATGCCCAGTAACTCGAATTAGTTATGTCGTCGATGTATTCCTTGTCATCATCTAATAATCCATATTCATAACACGCATCTCTATATGATTTGTGAATTACTCCAGCAACAGTGCGTATATCATCGTGGCTTGAAGGTCCACGTATTAGATTTAAAAGGCATCTTAGATAGTATAATTCTCCACATCTTGGCGGAACATAGAACAATCGTCCTATGGAAAATCCTCTCTTCCTTGGTTGCCATTCACGCAGATCTTGTCATCAAAAAACTTACTAGGGAACTCTGCATAAGTGAGAGAGCGTGCATCTTCGTATTTCTTTTTTGCCTCAAACCAAGCTGTGAATTGACTCTGCTTAACTGTTTGGTTCTCCACAATCTCATCGAGTGTCTGATCTTCACCATAGACAACATTCTGTTGGTGCTCTAAGTGAAAATTTAACCTTTTCATAGGTGGCGTCCGATAATGTATCGCATACCCAAAAAGCCTCCACGTTGCTTCACATGCTGATATGTACTGACAATCATAGTACATGTTAATTTCATAAACCACATCACCATTTCGTCCATTAGTAGAACTACTCATGAACTCTGCCGTGACCCTATCATTTCCCTTGTTCACGTATTTGAGCAAATATTTAATAGATCTGGATTGGTTGCACCATTCAACGTTAATATGTGCGCGATATTTTAAGAGCAGATGTTTATTATGCGCAACAACATAACGATTATCAAGTTCGATTCCATTCCTAGCGATTATACGCCCATTATCACACCTTCTGTAGATCAGGTAACCATCTTTATTCAAACACGTATGAGTAACATATTTTATTGGAAAAAACTTTGAACATTTACCATTTATCATACAGGGCGAATTCTTCCGAAGTTGTCCGCACGGTCCGTGCAACATGAATTCGCCGACTACGTCATGGTACACAGTGTCAGCATCTGGGTCAGGAATTTCAGTTGAAATAATAGCATCAATCTCGGATACGGAATTCGCCCTGTTTATTTTTTTGGCAAATAACAATATGTGTGCGTGGGGAAGTCCTCTCTTTTGGAATTCAATAGTGTAGATAACTGAAAATAAATTAAATAAAAATGAAGATTAAAGTTTATACATTTAAATTAGATTTAATTAAGACAAATTCAAATATGTATGATAATGAAATACCTCTACATATGTCGCCAAATAGCTTTTGTGTTTTGATGTCTTCAATCATAGCATCAAGTTTCATTTTAAACACGCGACA
This sequence comes from Ipomoea trifida, assembly GCA_003576665.1. Lineage (NCBI taxonomy): Eukaryota > Viridiplantae > Streptophyta > Magnoliopsida > Solanales > Convolvulaceae > Ipomoea > Ipomoea trifida. The sequence goes on along the minus strand of CP025659.1, from coordinate 16,803,114 downwards.
AATAATATCGGGTCTATCCTCTTATTTAAGGCCACGATGGGCAACATACCGCTCAATCTCAGGCCACTTCGGGTTGCAAGTGAATGTTATGAACAAATGTGGATAACTGATTTGTCTGCATATTGCCATTGCATCTTGATAGTTCTGAATCATATACCTGGCTCCACCTGTGAATGATGATGGTAGTATAATTCTTTTACCCCGACCGATAGGGTCTAATTCTCCCCTTGTTAATGCATCGCTCAATCCTTGATAAGCTTCACAACGCAAAGCCTTCTGATGAGTTCTAATGTAGATTAATCGTGCAGATTCAATCACTGTATATGCATCAATCAAGTATTGTTGAAATAACCTCCTAGAATACAATAATGTATGGTTTTCATTTACTCTCTCATGTATATAGAATGAAAAATACTCTTTAGGACTAATTCTTTTCCTACCACCATGATGTCCTTGGCGCCATGCATCAGAGAATGAAATATCTTCACGGTAACCATTTTCACCATATGGGAACAACAAAGGGTACTGTATTGGCAGATACACATGGTTTAATTGGTTTATTCTCTTCAACTGCCCAATCCTGCTCTCTATCAATATGTCTAGATCACCTATTGATGGGTCCAGATCCCCGACAATAAGTGCAGCTACCTCATTAGCGCTTGGTAAATTATATGTCCTTCCATCTTTGCTCCGCCTGCCAATTAAATTCATCTTAACCTCAACAATTGGGTTAGATTAGATCTCGGGTCTTGCCATTCTGAAACATTTGACCAAAACATTATTTTGGTCCAACATGTTTTTTAATTTTTCCACAATATCTTCGCGAATATCACCTGAGTTATTATCTCGTCTGTATAAGAAAAAAACGGGACTAAATAAATAATATTTGAATATCTTTATGGATAACGAATGAAAGTTAAAATGAATTTCTTTCGAAAACATACCTGACAGAATTGATGCGATTGTTAATCTCATTATCTATGTCGTAAATATATAGTTGCGCAAATTTTGGGGTAGACCCTTCTCCTGGAACTAAACTTCCAATGCAGTGATAATTTTGACCACTAATTCTAAATACCGGAGGTGCGTTACCAATGTTGATTGACCTATCCACTCTACCACCTAGAGATGTGAAGCAAAACATGTTGTTATACCTTCGAATATTATTGAGGAAGTGTGTGCTCTGTTCAGTACCAAAGTATAAGCTCTGTAGCACAAGAGGAGGATCCTTCATGTGAGGTAATTGTATCTTGCCCTCGTAACAACACTTTGTGTATTTCGGCAATCCGCGTGTAACATTTTGATTTGAGCGCTCTTGGCGCCAAAATAAGGCACCACAATAATTACACGAATGAGAAGCATCTCCAAGGCCATCTCAGGAGAAAAAGCCTCAGGTTTCTGCTTCACCTAGCCATGGTGTTGCCCCTGCAGCAAAGTAATGTTTTTCTCCTTACTTTATCATCCAAGAAAATTACTATCAGGGTTATATAGTGTCTCTGTCTTTTTTGGTTATATTATTTGCCATAATAATTACTAGTCCTCTTTGGTTCTTGGTGCTTACTGCTTAGCCTAGAATTAGCTTAAAGTGTATTAGGTTTGTGACTTCACTGGCTCTGCATTTATGGGGGGAATTTCATTATTATGTGGAAAAAAGTTTATGCTTTTCCCATACTATTCATCTTTCTTTATTATTATGTGGAATTTAATAGCTTGTTGTGTAGAAGAGTGCTTTTGTCATATATATATTGTTCTGGTTTTTACATCTCGCGAAATGAGATTAATCATTTTGCTGAGTGTTGGTTGGATTCTATACAATGCTTGATTATCAAACCATTTTGAATTGTGTTGATAATATATCATGGTTTAAATCAATGTTTTTAATTTTTTAATTTTTTTTAAAAACAAAAATATATTGTCTCGAGACATCTCTTTAATAGTTCATAGTGTAAAATAAGATTTCGAATTTTTTTAGGTACTAAATTGGACTAAGTATAGCTAAAGGCCTTGTGGTCAAGTTGCATGAAGTGATTCTCTCAAGTAGGAGGTTATGGATTCGAGTCTCAGTGGGGGCAATGTTGATTTTGTTGGGCTTCAGTAGGTTGAGAAAGTATATGGACAGATACTACATGTAATAGGGTCAATAGTATTCAAAAAAAAATTGGACTAAGTATATTTTTCTCAATAATGTCAATCAAAGTAAGTTTGTATCTCTTCTTCTTGTATCCCCTATTATATGTATCCTAAATCTCCATATACTACTTAATACTTACGCCTTGATTCCAATGAATTTAATTTTTAAGATGGTTGTATCTTGTGCCCCTCCACATCTACCTTGCACTTTTATCTCTGTTATAAAGCATTGTCAACAAAATAAGGGTTTGGTAAAATTTGCATATTACCTTTTAAGAAGTTTTAAGACCAAATAAAATGATCATATATTCATATCCCAGATGCAATCATGCATTTCCCCTCTATATCCAATTCATCTTAATTTTAAAAGTTAAATGTCTGATGTGTGTACAATTGTACAACTTCAGTGTTCTGATATCAACTTCATTTTTCCATTTCCATCCAATTCCACCACATTTTCTGCTTGAGTGTTAGTCTACTCAAATTCTTTTTATTTATTTGTGCGAAAGTAGATTGATGGATCTGGATGGTTCTGAATATGTACTTACCTTTGAAGACGAAGATGGTGACTGGATGCTCGTTGGTGATCTTCCATGGGAGTAAGTTTGGTTTATCTTTGGTTATAGATTCTCCATTTCGGCCTTGAATATGCCCCCATTAGTACTATCCTTAATAAGTGAAAATATATTAAATGCGATATGGAAAGTTCGAAAATGAAATATTGTTAAGTTGTGCAAAACAGTGGCGGCATTTTGAAAATTGTTTAAAAGAATAATACAAAAATATAACATCAAATTATAACATGTATTAAACAAAAGTGTAAAACTTAACAGAATAAACCATCTGTTAAGTGTTAAGTTTATTCAAAGTAATAAAAACACCAAATGAAATACATATTGTTCATACTTAAACAGCTCCAAAATAACAAAGGCTAGCATGGGTTGGGCTCATTCTTAGCCTTTTTCAAAGTCTTTGAAGATGATGAACAATCCATGTTTGTTCTCTTCAAAGATTGAAT
>CP025659.1:16784289-16799121 GCA_003576665.1 Ipomoea trifida | reverse complement strand
ATATATATATATATATAGGGTTGCACTCTGGTGCGAACTCTCGCCCAGGTAGGAAATGAGAACGCTCCACAACCGTCCACGTGTCCAGATCAACGAATCAGATGCAATTTTAAAAAAATGACGCGGTGGCATTTTCGTAAATAACTGAAACTTTGGTGCATCTAGTTTTACTTACAAGTGCACCTAGTTTCACTTAAAAGTGCACCTAGTTTCACTTACAAGTGCACCTATTTTCGCATCTATTTTTCACTTACAAATGCAAGTAATGTACCTTATTAATATTCATACACCTATTTTCGCAAATACTTTCACTTACAAATGCAAGTAATTTACCTTGTTAATATTTATGCACCTGGGTGCAACCTAGGTGCACCTAGTTATAACATAGGTTGCACCTAGTTATAACATTAGGTTTACTTAGTATTGATGCTCACTATACAATTCACTTGCACCTGTAATACATTTTACTTGCATCTGCAATACATTTTACTTGCACTTGTGCAAGTAATTTATTTTGTTAACATTCATGCACCTGGTTGCAACCTATGTGCACCTAGTTATAGCAATAGGTGCACCTTGTAATAACATTAGGTGCACTTAGTATTGATGCTCATTGTACAATTTATTTGCACTTGTAATACATTTTACTTACACGTGTGCACCTATTTTCACTTGCAGGTGCAAGTAATTTACCTTGTTAACATTTATGCACCTGTGATTCGTCCGCAGTTCTCTCCTGGGCGGCCAGTACGCACCTGAACGCGATCCTATATATATATATAAGATGATATATAAGATGATTTTTATGGATTTGTGCGAGGGGAACGTTCTCAATCAGTGGGGCGGAAAAGTCGTCCGTCATCAAAATCTTGTATTGAACTATGTAGACATTGCCGGTGGTCAATTGACCCACCACCGTCACCTCGTAGTAGGCTCCCACGAAGCCTTCATCGTTGCTCACCACCTCGAGCGCATCGCCAATCAGGTAACCAACCGTTTGTAGAGTCCTATTGGTTCTTGATTTTCCAGGAAAAACCGGGAGAAATAGATTTTGATCAATAGGAAAACAGATTCAATAGGCGAAAATAAAAACATGAAAAATTAATAGAGTTGATAGTCTAATCCTTACCTTTCCAATTCTCTAGTCCTTTGCTGGTTTATCACATCCTCCTAGATGACAATTATCAAAAACTCATAATGTGATAGAAAGACAAATGTTTAGTTGTGCATATATACATATATATATACATCAGTCAAAAGATTAACATATATAAATCAGTCAATAATTTCCGTTAAATTTCCCTTTGTGCATATATACATATATATACATAATACGTATAGCATAATATTAAATATATATATATATATATATATATATATATATATATATATATATATATATATATATATACACACACACACACACACACGATGATATATATATAAAGAAAATATATTAGGAAAGACAATTATGATGATAATAAGAAAAAATCATGTATAGAATATAATAGTATATATAATATATATAACTATGTATAAGATTAGGAAATTCACGTAGCTTTTTAGGTACATAAATATATATAAGATTAGGAAAATTATTGAGCTCAAAATAACATATTTTAAGGGTAATATAGGTTTAGGAAAGTGTAATCTATACTATATATAAAAGCATTATCCTCCTCCAAAATTTCCCGCCCAAACGTATGGACATTTTAGTAATATGACAATTATTATTCTAATTATAATTANGCTCGGTGGTACGCCCCTCTCCGTTCGGCCAGCGGCAGCAGCAACGGTGAGGCGTGGCGGCTCTCCCCTTTCCGCACGGCTATGGCGGAAGCAAGTGGCGGTGGTGGCGGCTCCGTGACTCTCTTCCGTTTCCGTAAGGTGGCAGGGAGCGCGTATGAAGGGTTTTGGTTCGGCAATTGTGCATCATAACACAAGAAACAAATGGTGTAGTGGTATGGCCTTTAGGTGCGGAGTTAGATGGCGTGGGATCAATTCTTGGTCTTAGCATAATGTTTAAGGTAATTTTCCTTTAAGCTTTTATATAATCAGTTATGTTTTAGGGTATTAATCCTTAAGGCTACTAATTAATAATCAGATTATTATGGTTTTATTGGCTAGTGATCTTAATGTTTAATTCTGTAGCTTAGGTAATTGTGACCCTTATCATGCTTAGGATTAATTATGAACCCTGGGTAAAGGACCGTGATGGGTCCATTAGGATTATCAATATCCTTGTTGTTAATAGTTAGTGACGGTGTTAGAATTATATTAATTCTTCAGGTTCACTATTATGAACCAAGCTTTGAGTTTGGTGTTGCTTTGGAGTAATATGCTTTTGGATTAAATTACGCTTCAAAGGTAACCACTATGTCCATCAAAATCTATTTTTACACTCTTGCTCTATATGATATTAATTGGTGATTTGGAAATCCTGAAATTCCTTGATTATTAGCCTATTATTGATTGTGTTGTGGATTCATGGACTCGTGTCCTAATCCTTTGTCTATTGGTCTATATGATCATTGTTGGTTTGGATTTCCATGTTATTTGGCCTCTGTTGGATGAATATTGGTGTATTGTGATATGATCTTTGTGTTCTGGAGTATCTCTTTGTATTCTGAGCTGAGTCTGATTCGGTATGTGGGAATTGCTCTTGCGGGGTTCTCTAGCGGGATAATGTAACCGCTGGGGTCTTCCGTGAGAGTAAGGTGGTAGTGATTGGTGAGCGATTCGTTGTTTGTTTCCTCTTTCGTTCTGGAGTTGGTTGGAGTATTCTATTGCTTATGTTATCATGATTCTGGAGTATTTATTCATACCTCTTAGTCCACGATATGAGTATGTTATTTGGTTGGTTGAATCCTTGGATTCTTTATTTGGAAGTTGGTTGGTGTTCATATCTGAGATGAACACTCTGAGTGATGGTTCTTGGGCTGAGTTGAGTATGAGTATGTGGTGGTGGATCTTTGAGTATCTCTTGGTGGTTGTTGGGTGATTTGACTGTGCTACTATTGGCTATTGACTTCTGACTTTGGGTTGATTACCCCTGTGATTGGGCTCTTGCCCCTGTGATTGGACTTAGGTCCCTGTGATTGGACTTCGGTCCCTGTGATTGGGTTCATTACCCCTGTGATTGGGTTCATTACCCCTGTGATTGGACTTAGGTCCCTGTGATTGGACTACGGTCCCTGTGATTGGGCTCATCACCCCTGCGTACCGGTTTTATGGGTTTGGCTCTTGACTTCTGACTTCTGACTATGTGGTTGACTTGGTTCGATGGTTGATATGAGGGTTTGGAGGTTTGAGTTGGGATTCTTTCTTGGTTGGATGTTGTAGGTCATTTGTGCTATTCGGTTGATATCTTGTTGTTCTCGTTGAGTTTGGTTGGTTCTTTTGGATGGTTATTCAGTTGATATCTCGGTTATTGGTTCGTTCTTGTGTTATGCTTTCGTGGTTGGATATTGGCTTTGTTTGATTGAGTCTTGGTTACTGATTCGTTCAGCTTATTGTTGTTGAGTATCGGTTTGAACTATTGAACAGTTTGTTGGTGTTTATATTCTATATGGGTGTGTAAACCTATTTACAAACTTATATGTATATCTATACTTCCTTGCGGGTGTGAATGGTGGTTACTTAGCAGTCTTTTGCTAATGGTTCTTTGCGTGTTTTCCAGGTTCGCCTTAAAGCCTATGCGTGAGCGCGATAGAGATACACCCGTATGAGAGGCTTAGATAGTGGTTATGTTTCTAGACTTATGCTTTGGCCTGTGTGCCATTTGAGATGCTGTATTCTTTGGTTTAGTCATTGGATGTTTTGAGATATATTTAAGGATTGTCGTTTATACAGTTTCGTTTTATGGTTAGCCTGTGCATCTAGGCTGTGTTATCCTACCTAGATGTGGCATGACGCCCTTAGGTTTTAAATTCGCTTCCGCTATGCTATTTTTGTTGGTTGAGATAGGCAGCTGTTGTGTTAAGTTTATCTATCTCAGCCTGTGTGAGGTTGGGGTGTCACAGTTGGTATCAGAGCCTGTGTTGAGGTCTGAGTAGAGATCCTAGGGTTGAACTTTTGAGACTCTAGGACTTGATTAAGTAGGAATTAAGATGTTTTAAGAATCCTAGGATGTGTGAATTCTAGGAATCGCGGTGAGGACACGCCTTGTTTGTTTATATTATTTGTGCTTTGTTAATCTTGTTGTTTGCAGCTTGCGGCTCGTCTACCCGGTAAGTCTTAATCGCTTTTAGTTACGTTGTCTCGTTTTAGTTTTGCTTGAGGAGCCTGCTTTAGATTAGGAATAAGTAGTTAGTTGGTATGAAAAGCAATGGATAGCACCGTATGCGCAATCAGAAGATGGGCGGCTCGTTGAAGAAGACTAATCTACTCGCGGTTTAGAGTCAACGGCAGCAATCTACGTTCTTCGGGAATGGCGTCTTCGCGCGTGAAGCCTCGTCTGCAAGATCTTCGTTAACCTCAAGACTTGAAGAACGGGTTCGTGCAGCTGAAGTTCGACACAAGATGAAGAAAGCAACTGGAGCTCGAAGACTGAAGACTCGAAGACCCTCGACCTTGAGGGAACGACAATAGCGAGTGCTGGCGCGTCAAGGAAAAGTTAAAGCACGCCAAGTAGAAGCTTCGGGATCAAAAATGAAGAGCCTCGTGCAAGCTAAGCGTAATAATGAAGCCTTAAGAAGGAGGGTTTTAGGTCGTGATTCGCAGACCTTAAGATAGTCCTACCTACCCCTGAAGCGGCTACGAAGGAACAAGTTAGAAGTTGCAACCTTCAAGACAAGGAAGATCAAGTCAAGTAGAAAGGGCACTTGAACGCTTAAGATCCCCGGAGATAAGAAGAAACGCCGTAAGCAAGTGGTGTATGGCTCCGTGAAGTGGACCTTGTGTAATCTTTTCGGTACACCTTGAACGTGGTTTCTCGTGCAAGCACTTCAAGGAAGTAACCTCGGTTTCTAAAGATCACTAGTACCCATAAGCGAATCTCCTTTCAAAATCGGGCGATACCTTTCCAATTGAACCTATCTTTTCATAAAGCTTCCTCAGAATTCTTTCGTTCTACACCAATCAGTCATCAGCGATCCATCGCCTTCAGCCTCTTTTGGAGTGATAAGGTTATGCGAACCGTAGCGGAGCTTATTCGGATCTCAGGTCCACTTTACATGGGAAGCAAGTCAAGACACGTCAATCGGTTAGAGTGTCGTGATCGAATCGTCAACCCGAAGAAATCGTTTAGAGTTGAGAGACTCCTTGACCTTCTTAAAGCCGAATTTCTCTTAGTTCCTTGAAACCCTAATTACCCATCCATTAGGAAATCCCTTCTCTTTATTCTAATCAGTATTCCTATCTATTCTTGGAAACTAAATTCTCCTTTGTCTCTTGAAACTCTGAATGCCTTCTTGTTGAAACATCCCTTCTACCTATTCTAATCTCTTTCTCATTTTCGCTTGGAACTGAATTCCTCTTTTCCTTGAGAAAGTGCATACCCTATCATTAAAGAATCCTTTCCATCTTTCTAGACCTCATTACTACCAACTCTTGGAACCGAATCTCTCTCATTCCCTTGGGGATTGCACACTCTTTTATTAAAGCATCCCTTTTTATCCATTCTAAATCTCCTGCTCGCCTTCGTTGAAAATGAACTCCTCTCTCTCTTCGTTGGGAAATTGAATACCCTATCATAGAGAAAGCGTTTCTGCATCCCTAAGACCTCGCTCTTAACTTCTCTAGGAACCTGATTCTTCTCTTTCCTTGAGTAAGTTGAATATTCTACCGTTGAGAAACTCGTTCCGCGTTTTCAATCTCATGCTTATCTGTTCTCGAAGCCAAGTTCCTTTCGCTCCTTCTCTTCTGTTGAAAGAACTCGATATTTCCTTGATTGAGAAATCCTTTTGACCACGGCGAACCTCGTTCTCATTTCTTTCAAAGCCGAGTTCTTCTCTTTCCCTTAGGAAACGTGGCATTTCCTTTTATTTAAAATTCATTCTCATCCTCTCGAACGTTGTTCTTGTTTGCTTCCTAAAAATGTCTTGTGCAAGGTGGCAATCCTATCTCCTAAGCTGTAACCTTGATAACCTTTAATTCAATTCTGAACCGACGTTGCCGTTAGACCTTAAACCTTAAACCTCTCCTTTCTTTTTTCCGTTGGGTCAAAATTCTCAAAATTTGGGCGTATACTCTATAAATATTTTCTCTATATGTACTATCGTACTAGTTTCCAACTCTCTGTCCCCAAAACGTTTTTCTGAGCTTCGGGGACGAAGCTCCTTTTAAGGGGGGTAGAGTGTAACACCCCGAAAATTCCTACTACTCTTTTGAATATTATAAGGGGTTATTTTCTTATTAAATAATTATTTAAATAATTATAAGTATAGTTATTTCCTATGGGCTTGGGATTATATACTCTTGTATATATATATAGTTTATTGATATGAGTAATAATAAAGTCTATAGCCCAATATTTCTATAGTTATATATATACATATAGTTCCTACATAAATATTATATTAAGCCCATGAGTTGTATATACACACATCCTATAAGCTATGATTATTGACCCAACTCCTACAATAGCCCATACTATATTATGTTTATTATTAAGTTTTGGACCCAATAGATTACCTAGGTTCAAATAAATATATTATGATCATCCTTAACCCAAATCCAATACCTAATATATATAGTTTGATCCAACCCTCTAATTTGACCCAAGATCCACAAGCCCAAAATGGAAGTTTCCAATTTTGGTAACCTAGCTAATCATCAGCAGCCAACCATCCTCCCTCTTCACTCACCTCTGTCTCTCTTTTCCCTCCCGTAATGTAGCTCCACAATGGCGACGCAGCGGAAGTATCGACAACGGCAAGAACATCCCCGCCGTCACACTCGCTCTCGTTCGACACAACAGTAGACGCGAAGACTTCCGGCGAAGCAGAGAGCAGCTCTTCATCGGCGATCGGCAATGAGGGATGTCAAAGGCGACAACGAACTTCCATCCTCTCCGCTTCCGCCTCTGCTTCTCTCGTCACTCTCGGCCAAAGCGACATGGAAGAATGGTAACCACAATGTGGACTCCGACAGCCCTGCCTCCCTTCTCCCGTCGACGGCAGCTTCACAGAGCAAGGGGCAGCAACGGCATCATCGCGTCTTCCCGTCGGCATCACATGACAGCCATGGCAGAATCTTGAGGTAACAAGGCGACGACAGAGGACCAGCGAACCATCGTCCCAACCGGCGTGCGGATAGCCTTGACGGAGCACCCACCTCCGTTCGGCGGCAGCGGCGGAATGCAGTAAGGGTAAAGGCGAGGCTTGGCTGGAGTGGCTTGGCAAGGGGCATGGCTGGGCTTCGCGACGGTGGCGGCTGGCGTAGCTCATCGACGGCAGAACGGAGCAGTCGGCAACAGCAGTCCAACGGGGACTAGTTCTCCCTCTCTCTGTTTTCGTCGATGGTATCCGAGAAGCGGGTGAAGGATTTGGTTGGTTTGGTCGCGCTTCAGTGCAACAAAGAGAAGTGGCTTGGTGGCGGCATGTTTCGACGGCAGGGAACGACGGAGTTCTCTCTCCCGTTAGGCTGTAACGGAGGGCGTCGGCGGGCACCTCCTCTCCGTTCGAAGTATACGGCAGTGCAGCAACGGAAGCATGAAGGCCGGCAGAGCAGCGATCAGCCGGCGGCAACAACGAACAGAGTAAGGTTGGTGATCGGAAGCCGCGAGAAGGATATTGGAGGGTGGTCGCAGATCTTAACTCAATAGACGCAGTGGTGCAGTGGTAGAGTGCTTGGGTGTTAGGCAAAGGGCGCGGGTTCGAACCCCTGTTGGCGCTGGACTAGCATATTAGCTGTTTTAAGGTAATGTTGGTTTATTTTATTAATTTTATAAGTTGTATTATCTTAGCCTAAGTTTAGATTAGTATCTTTAGTCATAACCTTGTTTTAGTATTGGTTAGTAATTGGATTAAGTATAAACCTACCTAGATGTGGCATGACGCCCTTAGGTTTTAAATTCGCTTCCGCTATGCTATTTTTGTTGGTTGAGATAGGCAGCTGTTGTGTTAAGTTTATCTATCTCAGCCTGTGTGAGGTTGGGGTGTCACAACATCAATACCCTCTAGATCGAAACGAATGAGGTTTCCGGGACAGTTGGATCCCGCTATTTCTATTGTGATATTGTCATATCCCTCCTTACAGGCTACTACTATTCCCGAAGCAGTTCTTACATTTAAATCTAACTCAATAGTAGGCCTTAACTTTAATCTATCCGCAAATGTAGATGATATAAACGAATTGGTAGCTCCCGTATCGAACAATACTAAGTCAGGTACTGAGTTAATAAGAAAAGTACCGGTCACAACGTCGGTAGCCTGAGCTTGCCTGCTATTGACGACGTAGATCTTGCCTTGGTTTTCTGCGCTGCTTTCTCCCACGGGTGCTTTCCCTTTGTTGGTGGGATTTGGAGATGCGTTAGTCGGCCTCCCCCGGTTTCCTTGTTGAAAGTTGCCTCCTCCATTTCCTGCCCCCGCGGGTTTCTGGCTGGTGTTCCCACCGAATCCTCCTCTTTGATTGTTTTTCTGAGAGGGGTCCCGAAAATTGTCCATCCTAGTTTGGCACTCGTAGTATTTGTGCCCCAAGAAACCGCACTTGAAGCACCTAATCTTCTCCCCTTGGCAATTCTCTCCGAGGTGATCCCGTCCACATTTCCGGCAAGTCGAACTTCTCCTCTGATTCATTCCTCCCTTCTTTTCTCCTTGCATTGGATTAAATCTTCCCTGGTTAGGTTTCTTGTTGTCCGGCCTGAATTTCCCCTGTCTATCATCAACCTTCCTTTTATTCTTGCCGTAGACCTCCTGTTGATCCAGGTACGCTTGGTAGTGGTCGGATGCTTTGTCATATGCCTCCTTGAGAGTAGTGTACATAAATGGTGCAATCGCCCCTCTCACGGCCCAATCCAGTCCACGTACGAACCTCCTCACCTTGCTGGCTTGGTCAGGCACGATGTTCTGAGCGAACCTCACTAGCTCCACATACTGATCATAATAGTCCTGCACAGTTGCTCCCTTTTGTTTCAATCGCAGGAATTCCTCACACTTGATTCCCTTAATCCTTTCCGTGTAGAATTGTCCTCTCAATTCTTCCTTAAATTCCTCCCAGCCAAAGTCTGGGTCTTGCAGCAAGTCGGGCCCAGCTGTTGACCACCAGTTGTCTGCCGCTTTTGTCAGATAATACACGGCGGAAGATACTCGCTAATCTGCAGGACAGTTGACTGCATTGAGCAGCTTGTCAAACGTCCTAATCCATTCTTCCAAGATTACCGGTTCTTTTTCACCCGCATAATAGGGTGGCTGCCTACTTGCTATGGCTTTTGCAAAATCAACTCGCGGCTATCTGTGATTTTGATTCTGGACTTGCTGGCCAGCCGCGAGTCCGCGCGACGCGGACTCGTTTTCGACTTGTTTTTGACCCAGTTTTTCCCCGATGTTTTTAACCCTGAGTGTTGCGATGTTTTGAAAGCCTACGGGCATCCGGGTGAATTTTCGAAGACTCAAATATTATTTTGTGCATTATATTTACTAATTTGGAGAAAATTTGTGTTTTGAGAATTATTGTGACTCTAGTACTTGGATTTTCGTAATAGAAATAAGACTAACTAAAATGTGTATTTTTGGGAAATATATTTTAGTAAGTTGACAATATTGAGTCGTGTGATAATAATGAATGGTGAGGGGTTCTGTATGATTAATCCATACTGCAGAGCGAAGTCTCTTCGCTGAGTGAATGGTGAGGGGTCTGTATGATTAATCCATACTGCAGAGCGAAGTCTATTCGCTGAGTGAATGGTGAGATTTTGTATGATTTATTCATACTGCAGAGCGAAGTCTGTTCGCTGAGAGAAGTGTGAGATTTTGTATGATTGATTCATACTGCAGAGCGAAGTCTATTCGCTGAGTGGAGTTGTGAGAACTAACTGTCGGATGTCTCGAACAGTAGTGTGGGCGTTGTGTTTCTCACGTGTGAATTAATGACAGTGTTATGTGCCGAAGTTACTTATATAGTGTGGTATTGCTTGTTGTTAAAATGATTGCAGGTACACTGCGACCGTTGGGTAACGTTTATCTTACTTTACTTGCTATTTTTTTCTTGTTTTCGAAACTTTTGTTTACTTTCGAGTGACAATGGATTTCCTTACTTAGCCGTCACGCTAACTACACTTCATTGTGCTCTTTACCAGATGGAGTCTAGTGTGGGCGACGACCCATATGCCCCAGGTTTCGCTCCAGATCCTCCTGCTCCGGTCTTTACTCCCGATTCAGTTCTTGCTCCGGACCCGGTCTATGTCCCTGCTTTGGACCCGGTCTATGTTCTTGCACCTCCTCCTCTGCAGTACAGTCCTCCACCGGCTTACCCGACTACACCCTCTCGTATTCCGGTTCGCAGTAGTGAGCCGACCTTTCTGGATAGGGCCCAATCTAGGTTTGGGTTCTACCCCATCGAGGTGTTGGAGGGGAGTGACCCCTTAGAGTTTGTGGTCTTTTACCCCTATCCTTGGGATCCCAGTCCTTCGGATATATATATGTATGTGATGTTATGTTGGGTAATGGTGATGATGTGAAATAGTTTTCCTTTCCCTTAGCCTGTGCACCTAGAGCGAACTCCGCATGGTTCCGGCTGGGTTCGGTCTAGGTGTGGCGGTAACTACTACGGATGAACGGTATAGCCGAGCCGGGGTGTTACACCCAAGGGTAAGGGTAATGCACTATGAACTCGAGGGGATCACTACCCTCTAAAGGCTCTATGGGGTAAAAGCCATAAGTAGCCTGGATCTCGTCCATAACAGGGTAAGAAACAAAAGGGGCCGACGGAGCTACTGGAGTATCTAGGTTGATAGGAGTTTCAGGAGCATAAACAGGTGCGTATGGGTCTTCACCCTCCATCATCTGTATGTACACGTTGTAATCCATGCCATCACAAACATACTCCGGTGAACTTTCGGAATTCACCGGGCTACAAGAATTGACACTAGATTGCATCTGTTAGGAACACAGTGAAGTGCAGTTAGCACGACGGCTAAGTAAGGATATCCGCGGGTTATTCAAAACTAAATAAAGGTTTTGTATAATTGTTACATGGAAACCCTATACCTTACTCATCGGCAGAGATTCTACCTGCAACAGTTATAAATAGCAACATGCATACACAATAAGCAAAGTTCAATATCATCTCGAATCATTTTCCCTCTTGAAGAGGTCATTTGATAATTATTTACTTACCCAAAGAACGTATTGCTAAACATTTAAGCATACAAATAAGTAATGGAAAGGTACAAATTCCACATTCTGCTCTTAATCGTTTTACTTAGCAGAAATGTTTCCCTCACAAGGAAATTCTCATCACTTTTCACTTTTCAAAGAGAGAGATCACCCGCAACCTTTGGGTACTTAAATACTTGTCACATCTCTCTTTCCCGTAGCTACGACGTAACTACATTCATATTTCAAAATTTCACTTGGTCCTAGATAGAAAGTGTGAGGCCTCTGGAGTTCTTTCTCCACTTTTGACCACTTGGATCGTTGAACTTGGGTTCAGTGGTCATCGCCCGGTCTAATACTGATCCCCTGGACTTATAGGAGCGTTGGAATGATTCCTAGCTAGCCTCACTAGGTTCATAAGAACGACACCTACCCGAACATAGAGTGACTATACTTATTTGTTTTAAGTATAATTTTAGGGGCATCACGTTCATTGTGTTGTTTTTCACTCAGGGAGAGTCGACTTACGATTACCCTATGGACGAGCACGTTGATTTTGTCTTGCCTTAACTACAATGCTGATTTGGCAGATCCATTTATCGTTATACTACAGTTGTGTATTATATTTTATTTCAAACACATTTGTTGATTATGGGTAATCCGTTCAAATCAGTTTGCCTAGGTTCTTGACTCCAATACGGAGTATAAGCTCTAGTTAAGAATTTCTGGATCTGGAACAATGGAAGCTTTATCGAGTGAAAATATCACACTCACTTCTTTAAAGGATATTTATGACAACAAGAAGGTAGAAATCACATGTTTATTTAATCATTTGAAAAGCCACTCATCATATTCCTCACGTATTGTGTAATTAATTTTTAGGTTGGTGAATTTTAGGTACTTGGAGAAATCCTAGGCATAGAAGGCGAATGGTATTTCAATGCTTGTAAGAATAAGGTGTGTGGCAAGAAGCTCCAAGACTGTACGGACAAAATGTATTGTAAGGCATGCGATAAATACTCGCTAGACGGAATAATTAAGTACAAGGTGGTGATTGTTGTCCTGGATGACGACCAGGATGGCCCTCTTGTACTTTGGGACAATGTTTGCTTGACACTGTTAGGAGTTACAGCTAGGGAGTTGAAATAAAAGTATTCTAAAGTACGTTAATCCATATATCTTAACAATCAACTATTCGGTTTTGAATGTATTAATATCATGCAATGTATAATATTTTTTATCTGTTTTGCTTGTCCTAGGTTGTTTGCATGCCCAATGAAATTGAGGACTTGATTGGGAAGACAAGCGACGCGGACTCGTTTTCGACTTGTTTTTGACCCAGTTTTTCCCCGATGTTTTTAACCCTGAGTGTTGCGATGTTTTGAAAGCCTACGGGCATCCGGGTGAATTTTCGAAGACTCAAATATTATTTTGTGCATTATATTTACTAATTTGGAGAAAATTTGTGTTTTGAGAATTATTGTGACTCTAGTACTTGGATTTTCGTAATAGAAATAAGACTAACTAAAATGTGTATTTTTGGGAAATATATTTTAGTAAGTTGACAATATTGAGTCGTGTGATAATAATGAATGGTGAGGGGTTTCTGTATGATTAATCCATACTGCAGAGCGAAGTCTCTTCGCTGAGTGAATGGTGAGGGGTCTGTATGATTAATCCATACTGCAGAGCGAAGTCTATTCGCTGAGTGAATGGTGAGATTTTGTATGATTTATTCATACTGCAGAGCGAAGTCTGTTCGCTGAGAGAAGTGTGAGATTTTGTATGATTGATTCATACTGCAGAGCGAAGTCTATTCGCTGAGTGGAGTTGTGAGAACTAACTGTCGGATGTCTCGAACAGTAGTGTGGGCGTTGTGTTTCTCACGTGTGAATTAATGACAGTGTTATGTGCCGAAGTTACTTATATAGTGTGGTATTGCTTGTTGTTAAAATGATTGCAGGTACACTGCGACCGTTGGGTAACGTTTATCTTACTTTACTTGCTATTTTTTTCTGTTTCGAAACTTTTGTTTACTTTCGAGTGACAATGGATTTCCTTACTTAGCCGTCACGCTAACTACACTTCATTGTGCTCTTTACCAGATGGAGTCTAGTGTGGGCGACGACCCATATGCCCCAGGTTTCGCTCCAGATCCTCCTGCTCCGGTCTTTACTCCCGATTCAGTTCTTGCTCCGGACCCGGTCTATGTCCCTGCTTTGGACCCGGTCTATGTTCTTGCACCTCCTCCTCTGCAGTACAGTCCTCCACCGGCTTACCCGACTACACCCTCTCGTATTCCGGTTCGCAGTAGTGAGCCGACCTTTCTGGATAGGGCCCAATCTAGGTTTGGGTTCTACCCCATCGAGGTGTTGGAGGGGAGTGACCCCTTAGAGTTTGTGGTCTTTTACCCTATCCTTGGGATCCCAGTCCTTCGGATATATATATGTATGTGATGTTATGTTGGGTAATGGTGATGATGTGAAATAGTTTTCCTTTCCCTTAGCCTGTGCACCTAGAGCGAACTCCGCATGGTTCCGGCTGGGTTCGGTCTAGGTGTGGGCGGTAACTACTACGGATGAACGGTATAGCCGAGCGCGGGTGTTACACCCAAGGGTAAGGGTAATGCACTATGAACTCGAGGGGATCACTACCCTCTAAAGGCTCTATGGGGTAAAAGCCATAAGTAGCCTGGATCTCGTCCATAACAGGGTAAGAAACAAAAGGGGCCGACGGAGCTACTGGAGTATCTAGGTTGATAGGAGTTTCAGGAGCATAAACAGGTGCGTATGGGTCTTCACCCTCCATCATCTGTATGTACACGTTGTAATCCATGCCATCACAAACATACTCCGGTGAACTTTCGGAATTCACCGGGCTACAAGAATTGACACTAGATTGCATCTGTTAGGAACACAGTGAAGTGCAGTTAGCACGACGGCTAAGTAAGGATATCGCGGGTTATTCAAAACTAAATAAAGGTTTTGTATAATTGTTACATGGAAACCCTATACCTTACTCATCGGCAGAGATTCTACCTGCAACAGTTATAAATAGCAACATGCATACACAATAAGCAAAGTTCAATATCATCTCGAATCATTTTCCCTCTTGAAGAGGTCATTTGATAATTATTTACTTACCCAAAGAACGTATTGCTAAACATTTAAGCATACAAATAAGTAATGGAAAGGTACAAATTCCACATTCTGCTCTTAATCGTTTTACTTAGCAGAAATGTTTCCCTCACAAGGAAATTCTCATCACTTTTCACTTTTCAAAGAGAGAGATCACCCGCAACCTTTGGGTACTTAAATACTTGTCACATCTCTCTTTCCCGTAGCTACGACGTAACTACATTCATATTTCAAAATTTCACTTGGTCCTAGATAGAAAGTGTGAGGCCTCTGGAGTTCTTTCTCCACTTTTGACCACTTGGATCGTTGAACTTGGTTCAGTGGTCATCGCCCGGTCTAATACTGATCCCTGGACTTATAGGAGCGTTGGAATGATTCCTAGCTAGCCTCACTAGGTTCATAAGAACGACACCTACCCGAACATAGAGTGACTATACTTA
>CP025659.1:16764589-16784264 GCA_003576665.1 Ipomoea trifida | reverse complement strand
TGATGTATAGGATTGTCACACGGAATGACCAATTTAAGTATAGTGGGAACGTTGCTTTTACGCGGCTTGGAGTGAAAAAAGACGAACCTATTGCGCATATACATCAACCCAAACTATTGAATAAAAGTGATGAAGGAACAGTGGTTATACCACCACTAGATGCTACATCTTCGTCACTCCCAAAGTCGGGTTGATGAGAGCACTCCGAGGAACAGTCTTTAAAGAGAACAAATGTAGATTGTTCATCATCTTCAAAATGTATGAAGAAGCCTAAGATCGAGCCCAAGAATTAGTTTCCTTACTACACCATTAGACTACATTTCTCGTTTTTCTTTGTTTGAGTGGAATAAATGCTCAACAGATGGTTTATTCTATTAGGCTTTAAACTTTTGCATAATTGTTAGCTTATACACGACAAGAAATAGATTATTTCGTCACTGTTGATGGTTTTGTTGCAATTTCATTTTGTTCTGTTGACTATGTCTAAATGCCATTGTTGGCATTTCAGTGTAACAGTTTGTTTAACAGTTACACTATGGGTATTTGTGTTTGCATTATGTCATTTAGGCTTAATTAATGATTTATTATGTTAGTTATTACATAGTAATAGAGCATAGATTTTCACAGAGAAAACACAATATGAATGACAAAATAGGTGAGCATAATCTGATTTGTATTGGCAAATTTCCATGGCAAGAATGCAATGTTGATAACTAATATAACAGAGGCATGAATTTAAAGGCTGAGGGTTCTGGAATCTGTGTTTAGTGTACTTGTGTTAGACCATGAATGCATGTTCTGGTAGTGTCTACATGCTTTTGTGAGAGTGAGGAAGAGAGAGAAGGAATACCATATGTGGCGACTGTATCTTTCATCAAGATGAAACTGCTATCAATCAATTGCTTTATGGATGCCTGAAACTGCTATTAAATCATGTTCTGCTCAAGTGCTTTAAGTTCAGGAGTCTCTCCATATTGAGTAGTTAGAGTCATGAGGGTTGTTAGACCAATATGCTGTTAGTTGGCTCATTCTGTGTTATTATGTGTATATATATAACTCTTGTAAACTCATTGTAATTCATTGAATATATAAATAGAGTCACTCTCTTCCTACTCATTCATCTGGTATCAAAGCCTATAACGATCCTATGGTCGACCAAACTACCCAAGCCCTCCACCTGCACCTAATGCGCAACCATAGACTCCTACAGCCGGACTGTTACTACCATCTCAGTACCTGACCTGCATACCCCAACATTCTTCACCAAGCACACCATTATGTGTCCATAAAGCTGACTGCCACAAATTACTTATTTTGGAGAGCGCAGCTTGTGCCTTTCATACGTGGCCAAAACCTTTATGGTTTTGTTGACTGTTCAATGCATGCCCGCCAGAATTTGTGACCCCAGCCAACTCTGCTACTCCGGTCGCTAATCCTCTCCGAGCTTAGTGGATCCAGCAAGATCAAAGTATACTCAGTATGCCCCATTTCGTCACTCGCTGAGGTCTTATATCTTGCCATCGGTCATACGACGTCGAGATCTGTGTGGGTTGCGGTTGAAACGGCTCTCGGATCCGCTTCCAGGTCGCAGCTCTAAAATCTTCATTAAGGACATTCACGCCGGCGGAGTACCTTGGACGAGCCCAAGTTATTGTCGAACAGCTCGCCCAGGCTGGCAGACCAATTAGCCTTGATGAACAGAATTTGCATGTATTCGGGGGTTAAAGGCCGAATACCGTGGGCCTGTGGCGTCATTAACGACGAAGAGCGCTCCCCTCAGCATCCCGAAGGTCGTTGACCTCCTCTCCACTGGGAAGGAAATTTGTGGAGTACCAAGCAGGCGAAAAAGTGTGGCTGAAGATTTCCCCAACTCGTGGAGTGATGAGATTTGGGAAGAAAGGGAAGTTGAGCCCCCCGCTTCATCGGACCTTATGAGATATTAGAGAGAGTTGGACGGTGGCGTATCGCTTAGCCCTGCCAGCAGAGTTGGATCGAGTGCACAATGTGTTTCATGTCTCCCAGCTAAAAGAAGTACGTGCACGACGCCTCACATGTGTTAGCTCCCGAGACGTAGAGTTGGATGAGGCGCTATCTTATGAAGAGAAGCCAGTGAGGATCTTGGACTCCAAGACGCGTGAGACCCGGCGCAAGGCAATCAAGCTAGTGAAGGTGCTTTGGTCCAACCATGGAGTCGAGGAGGCCACTTGGGAGATGGAGGATGACATGAGGCGGCGCTACCGGCTTTATTTCTGCATCTAGGTGGTCTATGTTTTTATGCTTTGTTTTATATTGCATGATTAGGGTGGTCTATGTTTATTTATGCTTTGTTTGTATATTTAATGTTTAATTAGTTAATATTATTTTAGTTGCTTGTGATGGATAAAAGTTGGATGAATGTTCTCGAATTATTCTACGATTGTTCTTTGCGAATCCTTCCGTTAATGATCCTTTTCCTTTGAAGTGTTGTTGAAAAGGTTGTGTGAAAGACGTATATGATGATCTTCTGTCGGGAAATCCTCTTTTGGGGGTAGCAATGTGTAACTGTAACACCCCGTAAATTCATTTCAAGCCTTCCGATTTCTAATTAATTCTTGGGCAATTTAATTAATTCCAATTGGGCTAATTCTTTTTTATATATATATACTTGTACATATAAATATTCATGAGCCTAATTAATTATTCTAATCAAGAGCCCAATTAATTGAATTTATTCTTGTAAGGGATTTTATTTGATTTGGATCCTTACAATTTGTAATTAAATATTCCTACAAGCCCAATTTATTGATCTTATATTATATATGTATATATATTGTTCCTAAGACATTTTATGGGCTTTCTTATCCTAATCATTATATTTAATTCATAAGGGATGAATTCATTAGCCCAACTACTAGTCTTGAATATATATATAATTAATTCTTATAGCCATCATATTACATACTTAAGCCCAATTCCAATTAAAGTCTTACAACCTAAATATTGTATGTATTCTTGGTATATGATTTGAAGACCAAAATTACCCTAAAAGTTTACACTCCTTCTCCTCCCTACTTTTTCACGCCATTTTCCTCATCATCATCCAAAATTCATCTTCATTTCCCTACAAGTTTTCAAGTAAAGATTGCTCTTTTAAGCTTGGTTAGGAGTGGGTAAGTGCATCTATCCTAGAATCCATCTTGCATTTTGTGTTTTTAGTAGTCTTTATGCTTGTTCTTATAAAGTTCTTTTGGGGTTCTTTGGGTAAAAGATGATCAAGGTGAAGGTGGGGCTTAGAGGACTATCTTGAGGCTTGATTGGTTGGAGAAAAGCTCTAAAAGGTAACCATCCATGTCCATCAAATCTATTTTATTCACCTATTCTATGTATGATGTTCTTGGTGTTGGAAATCCTGAAATTTCTTGTGATTTGGCCTATTTCTTGGATGTATTTTGTTGGATTTCATCTTGATCTTTTGCCTAGTGTTGTATGATCATTGATGCTATGGATTTCCCTATTTTTGGCCTCTAAATTTGATGTAATGTTGGTGTATTTTGATCTGGAATTGCTCTCTGGAAGTGGAACATTTCGTGTCTGTTTGGTTCTGGAATCTGGGATGGGATGACCTTGCGGAGGACACCAGCGGCACAATGTAACCCGCTGGTGTGTTCCGCAAGGCCACGGCGGTGGAGAGTGACGGAGGGGGTTCCGTTGAGGAGGACCGCCTCCTCCTTGCGGAGGGTGCGGCGGAGGTCAGTGGCCCGTTGAGGTTCCGCATGAACACTGGGAATTCGATTCCAGTGGATTGTTTCTGTTGTTGTTGTCTGTTGTTGGTCCTTTGTTCTGATTATTGTTGGATTGTTTTGTTGGGTATTTTGCCATGGTTTTGGAGTATTTATCCATGCTTTTGTTGGGTAATTACTATCATATTTTGGAGATTGATTCATGTCTTTGGTTTCCCATTTTGTACTCTTGGTCTATTAATTCTTGGAATTCATTAACTGGAGTTGGTTTGTGTTCATAGTTGAGATGAACACTTTGGTTGGTTGTTTGGATGGTGTTGGAGTATGAGTATGAGATGGTGGTTTGTTGGTATCGTTGAGATTTGTTGGATGAACTAACTGTGCTCTATTGATTTATTTGGGTTCATTACCCTGTGATTGGCCCCTGTGATTGGGTTGATTACCCCTGTGATTGGATTGGATGTGATTGGGTTCATTACCCCTGTGATTGGACTTCGGTCCCTGTGATTGGACTACGGTCCTGTGATTGGTTTTACCCCTGCGTACCGGTTTTCCGGATTTGACTCTTGATTTGTGATTATGAGATTGACTTGGTTGGTGGCTGGTTTTGGGGATTTGGAGGTTTGGAGTTGGGATTCTCCTTTGGTTGGTTTGTGAGTCCTTTATGTTATCGTTGTTACCTTGTTGTTCTTGTTGTGGTTTGGTTGGTTCTTTGGATTGGGTATCAGTTGGTATCTCGGTTGGTTCGTTCTTGTGTTATGCTTTCTTGGTTGGATATTGGCTTGTTTGATTGAGTCTTGGTTATTGATTCATTCAGCTTATTGTTGTTGAGTATCGGTTTAACTGTTGAACAGTTTGTTGGTGTTTATATTCTATATGGGTGTGTAAACCTATTTACAAGCTTATATATATCTATATCTCCTTGCGGGTGTGAATGGTGGTTGCTTAGCATTCTTTTGCTAATGGTTCTTTGTGTGTTTTCCAGGTATGGAGTAGTTATTCGTGAGCGCGCTAGAGCTTTTCTATATGAGGATGATAGCCTTAGTTTGTGATGTTTAGACTTGATCTGTTGGGCCTGTGTGCCGTTGAGACATTATGATACTCTTGTTAGTGTTTTGAGTACTGTTGACTTGTATTTGGGTTTTGAGAATTATGACTTGAGGATTTATTCTATCTTTATCTATGACAGCTTAGTTTATTCTTATGTTAGCCTGTGCATCTAGGCGTGTTTATACCTAACTTGAGATAGCTATTAAAGAGCTGGCCATCTCAACCACAACCAAACATAGCGGAAGCGAATTTAAATAAGGGCGTCATGCCACATCTAGGTATAAACACAGCCTAGATGCACAGGCTAACCAAAGAATAAACTAAGCTGTCATAGATAAATAAATAAATCTCAAAGTCATATTCTCCAAAACCAAATACAAGCAAAACTCAAAACTAACAAGAGTATCTAATGTCTCACGCACACAGGCCAAGCAAAAGTGTGCACACCCCCGTAGGAATACCTTTTCCTTCCGGGTGATATAGTACTCGGCGAATAGACTTCGCCCCACAGTATGAATGATCATACACATATCCATCATGCGGGAAAGGCACTTTAAGCCCATCTTTATCCAAAAGGTTAACAAGGTCCTTCACCACTTTTACTAGAACTAAGGTTTGAAAAGCATTTTTCTACCTTTTCCCTTTCTTGCATTGAAAATATTTTGGACGTACTTGGGTCAATCCCAATACTCGGAAATTGATTCCCCCTTTAACCAACTCCAGAAATTCCCTTTTCTTTTGCAAAACATTTGGATAGTACACTAACAACCTTTCACAATGGCAATTCAAGTGTAACTATCATACACTTTCAACACCACATTTTTCACATAGGTATCGTAATTGACACATTTACATCTTAATGCATATAACCTATACACTTCCCAACCTTAACATGGGCATACCACACCAAATACATTTATTCTTTACATGCACATAATACCACCTCCTTATACTATTTATATGTTCACACATATGCAACACTACCTACATAACACATGTGCCTAATTACGTAGCATTACACTTCTTCATAACAACATATATATTTACGGTTTATACATACCATATGCTTACACTCAAATGTGACATTTATACTATATATATATATATATGTATATATATATATATATATATATATGTATATGTATATATATATATATGTATATGTATATGTATATATATATATTGATGTATAGGATTGTCACACGGAATGACCAATTTAAGTATAGTGGGAACGTTGCTTTTACCGCGCTTGGAGTGAAAAAAGACGAACCTATTGCGCATATACATCAACCCAAACTATTGAATAAAAGTGATGAAGGAACAGTGGTTATACCACCACTAGATGCTACATCTTCGTCACTCCCAAAAGTCGGGTTGATGAGAGCACTCCCGAGGAACAGTCTTTAAAGAGAACAAATGTAGATTGTTCATCATCTTCAAAATGTATGAAGAAGCCTAAGATCGAGCCCAAGAATTAGTTTCCTTACTACACCATTAGACTACATTTCTCGTTTTCTTTGTTTGAGTGGAATAAATGCTCAACAGATGGTTTATTCTATTAGGCTTTAAACTTTTGCATAATTGTTAGCTTATACACGACAAGAAATAGATTATTTCGTCACTGTTGATGGTTTTGTTGCAATTTCATTTTGTTCTGTTGACTATGTCTAAATGCCATTGTTGGCATTTCAGTGTAACAGTTTGTTTAACAGTTACACTATGGGTATTTGTGTTTGCATTATGTCATTTAGGCTTAATTAATGATTTATTATGTTAGTTATTACATAGTAATAGAGCATAGATTTTCACAGAGAAAACACAATATGAATGACAAACATAGGTGAGCATAATCTGATTTGTATTGGCAAATTTCCATGGCAAGAATGCAATGTTGATAACTAATATAACAGAGGCATGAATTTAAAGGCTGAGGGTTCTGGAATCTGTGTTTAGTGTACTTGTGTTAGACCATGAATGCATGTTCTGGTAGTGTCTACATGCTTTTGTGAGAGTGAGGAAGAGAGAGAAGGAATACCATATGTGGCGACTGTATCTTTCATCAAGATGAAACTGCTATCAATCAATTGCTTTATGGATGCCTGAAACTGCTATTAATCATGTTCTGCTCAAGTGCTTTAAGTTCAGGAGTCTCTCCATATTGAGTAGTTAGAGTCATGAGGGTTGTTAGACCAATATGCTGTTAGTTGGCTCATTCTGTGTTATTATGTGTATATATATAACTCTTGTAAACTCATTGTAATTCATTGAATATATAAATAGAGTCACTCTCTTCCTACTCATTCATCTGGTATCAAAGCCTATAACGATCCTATGGTCGACCAAACTACCCAAGCCCCTCCACCTGCACCTAATGCCGCAACCATAGACTCCTACAGCCGGACTGTTACTACCATCTCAGTACCTGACCTGCATACCCCAAACATTCTTCACCAAGCACACCATTATGTGTCCATAAAGCTGACTGCCACAAATTACTTATTTTGGAGAGCGCAGCTTGTGCCTTTCATACGTGGCCAAAACCTTTATGGTTTTGTTGACTGTTCCAATGCATGCCCGCCAGAATTTGTGACCCCAGCCAACTCTGCTACTCCGGTCGCTAATCCTCTCCGAGCTTAGTGGATCCAGCAAGATCAAAGTATACTCAGTATGCCCATTTCGTCACTCGCTGAGGTCTTATATCTTGCCATCGGTCATACGACGTCGAGATCTGTGTGGGTTGCGGTTGAAACGGCTCTCGGATCCGCTTCCAGGTCGCAGCTCTAAAATCTTCATTAAGGACATTCCACGCCGGCGGAGTACCTTGGACGAGCCCAAGTTATTGTCGAACAGCTCGCCCAGGCTGGCAGACCAATTAGCCTTGATGAACAGAATTTGCATGTATTCCGGGGGTTAAGGCCGGAATACCGTGGCCTTGTGGCGTCATTAACGACGAAGAGCGCTCCCCTCAGCATCCCGAAGGTCGTTGACCTCCTCTCCACTGGGAAGGAAATTTGTGGAGTACCAAGCAGGCGAAAAAGTGTGGCTGAAGATTTCCCCAACTCGTGGAGTGATGAGATTTGGGAAGAAAGGGAAGTTGAGCCCCCGCTTCATCGGACCTTATGAGATATTAGAGAGAGTTGGACCGGTGGCGTATCGCTTAGCCCTGCCAGCAGAGTTAGATCGAGTGCACAATGTGTTTCACGTCTCCCAGCTAAAGAAGTACGTGCACGACGCCTCACATGTGTTAGCTCCCGAGACGCTAGAGTTGGATGAGGCGCTATCTTATGAAGAGAAGCCAGTGAGGATCTTGGACTCCAAGACGCGTGAGACCCGGCGCAAGGCAATCAAGCTAGTGAAGGTGCTTTGGTCCAACCATGGAGTCGAGGAGGCCACTTGGGAGATGGAGGACGACATGAGGCGGCGCTACCCGGCTTTATATTCTGCATCCGGTGATTAGCCACACCGTGGTCTATGTTTATTTATGCTTTGGCTTTTATATTGCATCCGGTGATTAGCCACACCGTGGTCTATGTTTATTTATGCTTTGTTTGTATATTTATGTTTATGTTTAATTAGGATTAATATTATTTTAGATTGGCTTGTGATGGATAAAAGTTGGATGAATGCTTCTCGAATTATTCAAGAATACGATAATGGAATTAAAAATTTTATTAACTTTGCAAAGAATAACCTTCCGGGTAGTAATGAAAGGATCCTTTGTCCTTGTAAGAAGTGTTGTAATCAGAAAAGGTTATGTGTGAAAGACGTATATGATGATCTAATCTGTCATGGGATTAATCCATCTTATACGAAATGGATATGGCATGGTGAAAGCAATGTGGCTACAACTGTAACACCCCGTAAATTCATTTCAAGCCTTCCGATTTCTAATTAATTCTTTTGGGCAATTTAATTAATTCCAATTGGGCTAATTCCTTTTGTTTAATATATATATACTTGTACATATAAATATTCATGAGCCTAATCTAATTATTCTAATCAAGAGCCCAATTAATTTAATTTATTCTTGTAAGGGATTTTATTTGATTTGGATCCTTACAATCTTGGTAATTAAATATTCCTACAAGCCCAATTTATTGATCTTATATTATATATGTATATATATTGTTCCTAAGACATTTTATGGGCTTTCTTATCCTAATCATTATATTTAATTCATAAGGGATGAATTCATTAGCCCAACTACTAGTCTTGAATATATATATAATTAATTCTTATAGCCATCATATTACATACCTAAGCCCAATTCCAATTAAAGTCTTACAACCTAAATCTTGTATGTATTTTTGGTATATGATTTGAAGACCAAAATTACCCTAAAAGTTTACACTCTTCTCCCTCCCTACACACTTCATCTTCACGCCATTTTCCTCCCTATCATCATCCAAAATTCATCTTCATTTCCCTACAAGTTTTCAAGTAAAGATTGCTCTTTTAAGCTTGGTTAGGAGTGGGTAAGTGCATCTATCCTAGAGTCCATCTTGCATTTTGTGTTTTTAGTAATCTTTATGCTTGTTCTTATAAAGTTCTTTTGGGGTTCTTTGGGTAAAAGATGATCAAGGTGAAGGTGGGGCTTAGAGGACTATCTTGAGGCTTGATTGGTTGGAGAAAAGCTCTAAAAGGTAACCATCCATGTCCATCAAATCTATTTTATTCACCTATTCTATATATGATGTTCTTGGTGTTGGAAATCCTGAAATTTCTTGTGTCTTGGCCTATTTCTTGGATGTATTTTGTTGGATTTCATCTTGATCTTTTGCCTAGTGTTGTATGATCATTGATGCTATGGATTTCCCTATTTTTGGCCTCTAAATTTGGTGTAATGTTGGTGTATTTTGATCTGGAATTGCTCTCTGGAAGTGGAACATTTCGTGTCTGTTTGGGTTCTGGAAGTCTGGGGGATGGGATGACCTTGCGGAGGACACCAGCGGCACAATGTAACCCGCTGGTGTGTTCCGCAAGGCCACGGCGGTGGAGAGTGACGGAGGTGTGGTGTCCGTTGAGGAGAACCGCCTCCTCCTTGCGGAGGGGTGCGGCGGAGGTCAGTGGCCCGTTGAGGCATTCCGCATGAACACTGTGAATCTCGATTCCAGTGGATCTGTTTCTGTTGTTGTTGTCTGTTGTTGGTTCTTTGTTCTGATTATTGTTGGATTGTTTTATTGGGTATTTTGCCATGGTTTTGGAGTATTTATCCATGACTTTTGTTGGGTATTTACTATCATATTTTGGAGATTGATTCATGTCTTTGGTTTCCTATTTTTGTACTCTTGGTCTATTGATTCTTGGAATTCATTAACTGGGAGTTGGTTTGTGTTCATAGTTGAGATGAACACTTTGGTTGGTTGTTTGAGATGTTGTTGGAATATGAGTATGAGATGGTGGTTTGTTGGTATCGTTGAGATTTGTTGGATGAACTAACTATGCTACTATTGCTTGTATTTGGGTTCATTACCCCTGTGATTGGGCTTTTGCCCCTGTGATTGGGTTGATTACCCCTGTGATTGGACTCCGGTCCCTGTGATTGGGCTTTTGCCCCTGTGATTGGGTTCATTACCCCTGTGATTGGACTTCGGTCCCTGTGATTGGACTACGGTCCCTGTGATTGGGTTTCTACCCCTGCGTACCGGTTTTCCGGATTTGGCTCTTGGGTTGTGGTTATGAGGTTGACTTGGTTGGTGGCTGGTTTTGGGGATTCGGAGGTTTGGAGTGGAATTCTCCTTTGGGTTGGTTTGTGAGTCCTTTACGTTATTCGATTGTTACCTTGTTGTTCTTGTTGTGGTTTGGTTGGTTCTCTTGGATTGGGTACTCAGTTGGTATCTCGATTGTTGGTTCGTTCTTGTGTTATGCTTTCTTGGTTGGATATTGGCCTTGTTTGATTGAGTCTTGGTTATTGATTCATTCAGCTTATTGTTGTTGAGTATCGGTTTTGAACTGTTGAACAGTTTGTTGGTGTTTATATTCTATATGGGTGTGTAAACCTATTTACAAGCTTATATATATCTATACCTCCTTGCGGGTGTGAATGGTGGTTGCTTAGCATTCTTTTGCTAATGGTTCTTTGTGTGTTTTCCAGGTATGGAGTAGTTAATCGTGAGCGCGCTAGAGCTTTGTCTATATGAGGATGATAGCCTTAGTTTGTGATGTTTAGACTTGGATCTGTTGGGCCTGCGTGCCGTTGAGACATTAGGATACTCTTGTTAGTGTTTTGAGTATTGTTGACTTGTATTTGGGTTTTGGAGAATGATGACTTGAGGATTTATTCTATCTTTCATCTATGACAGCTTAGTTTATTCTTATGGTTAGCCTGTGCATCTAGGCTGTGTTTATACCTAGATGTGGCATGACGCCCTTAGGTTTTAAATTCGCTTCCGCTTTGTTATGACTGTTGGTTGAGATTGGCAGCTGTTCTGTTAAGTTTTAGCTATCTCAGCCCGTGTGAGGTTGGGGTGTCACACTTGCTACCGGCGCTTCATCGACGTTTCTGGACAACGTTCACTCCCTGCGCAATCGACGCAACGCTTGCCTACTGCTCCGCATGCGAATGTGGCTTTCCAGCAACCTCAGGATGATATTCACAATGCACCTTTTTCTAATGTCTGGTTTCCAGACACGGGTGCAAACGCACATGCAACACCACATGTGGATGGCTTAGATAATGTTGAACCATATACCGGTACCGAAAATCTGTGTGTGGATGATGGCTCAGGTTTGCAAATCTCAAACACAGGTTCAATCTCTTTGGCTCCTTCTAAGTTACGGTCACTGTCTCTAAATAACATACTTCATGTGCCTAAGTTACGTGCTTCGTTATTATATGTGCACAAATTTACTAATGACAACAACGTCTATTTTGAGTTTCACCCTACTCATTTTCTTGTGAAGGACCGTACCACCCATCAGGTCCTGCTTAGCGGTCCCAGTACAGGAGGGATGTACTCACTCACAACGTCCTCTCCCGTAGCTTTTATGTCTGCTAGAGCATCCCCGCAAACCTGACATAATCGCCTCAGTCACCCGCACCTTCGAGTTCTACGTCAGGTCATTTTTAGATGTCCCGTTAATGGGTCTTTCCGTGCTTTCAATAAATTATGTACTGCGTGCCAGCTGGGTAAGTCTGCGCGCTTCCCACTGTCGCGTGTAGAACGTTCTAGTCAATCCGTGTTAGAGTTAGTTTACACGGACATTTGGGGGCCTTCCCTAGTCCCGTCAGTTGATGGTTTTTGGTATTTTGTACTATTTGTCGATGACTATTCACGTTACATTTGGTACTATCCAATGAAACTCAAAACTGACATATATTCCATCTTTCAAAAATTTCGTGATTCTATTGAAAATTGTTTTTCATGTCGCATTAAAACTATTCAATCAGATCTCGATAGTGAATACCGTAAACTTCATGACACATTCACTGCCCTAGGGATTCTGCACAGACAGTCTTGTCCACACACCCATGAACAAAATGGCCGTGTGGAACGTCGGCACTGTCATGTCGTTGAAACTGGCCTAACCTTACTAGCCCAAAGTCATGTTCCACAAATATACTGGTCTTATGCTTTTGAATCCGTAGTATATTTAATAAATCGGATGCCCTCATTAGTAATCCAAAACACTAGTCCCTACACTTCTTTGTTTAATAGGCCACCCAATTACACCATGCTTCGTGTTTTCGGGTGTGAGTGTTTTCCGTGTCTCTGTCCTTACAATAGGCACAAAATGGACTACCGTTGTGTGTCCTGTGTCTTTCTAGGATATCCCGACTCTTTTAGTGGTTACAGTTGCTTGGACCACAAATTAGGCCGCATTTACATAGCCAGGCATATTCGTTTTAACGAGGACGTGTTTCCTTTCTATAACTCCACAAGTACGCACGCAAACAGCTCACCTGGGGTGACTCTACTTTCTCGTTTCCTTGGGCGTGTGCTCCGGTAAACCAACCTGTAACTTCTACGGCTATACCACCGCAACAAAGTAGACTCATGCAGCCCACTAGTGTGCAGGACCCAACCCTGCCTACCTCTTCGTCCGCTAATACGGGGTCCTCCTCTTTTCAACCAACAACCTCGTCACACACAAATCGTGGTACTCGTCGGAAATGCCCCACTATTCGGACCCATGTAATGAATCTCTGGACTTCTACTAGAACGCAACACCGAACTCCCACGGCACTGGTAGCCTCGGTTGATGATGATGAACCGACATGTTACTCACAAGCGGTGAAACTCTCACAATGGCGAACAACGATGGATGAAGAATTCAACGCTCTGTTACATAATCAGACATGGCAATTGGTACCAACCCGACGTGATATGAACATAATCGGCTGCAAGTGGGTTTTTCGAGTCAAGCGTAAAGCTGATGGCGCCATCGAACGCTACAAAGCTCGCCTCGTAGCCAAGGGGTTCAACCAAGTCCCTGGTGAGGACTACTTCGAAACATTTAGCCCGGTGGTCAAACCAACCACGACTCGACTTCTCTTCTCTTTTGCGGTATCGAATCAATGGACAATGCGTCAGTTGGATGTTCATAACGCATTCTTGAATGGCCATATTACAGAGGATATCTACATGCGGCAACCCACCTGGTTATATCAATCAAAATTATCCAGATCATGTGTGTAAACTGCAGCGTTCACTATATGGGCTGAAGCAGGCTCCTCGAGCCTGGTTCAAACGATTACATACCTTCCTGGTCGGGGTTGGCTTCCGGCCCTCTAAAACAAATGTATCTCTCTTTATATATGATTCAGGGTAGTCCTGGGCTTATATTTTAGTTTACGTGGACGATATTCTCATACTGGGAAATGATACTGCCTTGATTGATGGTTTGCTCTATAAGCTCTCGACAACGTTCAAAATTCGAGATCTTGGTAGACCGCGGTTCTTCTTGGGCATCGAGGCTATCTACAATGCTAATGGTGTTGTGTTATCTCAACATCGCTATATGATGGAACTACTTCGTAAAGCGGGTATGGAATCGTGTAAACCTCTGGCCACACCAATGTCCAATGCTACCTCTAAAGCTGCAACTGGTTCCGCCATGCTAGATGACCCCACGCCCTATCGTCAACTAGTTGGGTCCTTGATGTACTTACTGGTCACACGGCCAGATTTATCATTTGCGGTGAATCGTCTGTGCCAGTTCATGCACAGTCCAACCGAAGATCATTGGGCTGCACTAAAATGGGTTCTACAGTATGTTAAGGGTACGCTTACTCATGGGTTACGATTGGCAGTTTCTCAGTGTAACCCCTCAGCTATTCCGATAAGTCTAGGGTTCGAAACATATTTCTGTAGGCTATGACTTTCACGAGATGGTCTCTCGTTACTTCAAAAGGCTTTTTATAAGTGAGAATAGTTATTATTAAGCTACGATCCTACGTACCAGTCACGAACCGTAAAATTTTTAAGGATGTATATACAGTTCGAATTTCCCTAGGAAATGGATTATTAAGCATGATACGATTAAGTGTGAACTTCCTACTCAGTTCAGTGGAAATTAGACGAACTGTAAGAGTGAAATTTATTACGAACCTCCGTACCACTGTATTTCGCGAGATACCGGAAAATTGTCCGATTTTAGTGGTTAATGACGGGATTATTTTTAGAATAATTTTGGTATTGAAATTTTCCCGAATTAAATTATATTCCTCCGAACTTTTATCTGATTTAATCCCAAACTGGCAAGGCAAACTTATCCTTCAAGATTTACCAGAGATTGAAATTATCTCCTTGGTAATTATTATGAGATATTAGAATTATTCCTTTGGAATTTATTTTAAGAGTTGGAAATCTCTCTATTGGTGAATAAGTTATGGTTTAAAGGAATTTTGAGTAGTGATGATATTATGATATATATTGAGGAAATTGTTATATGCAAAGGTTAAGATAAAGATATTATTATGATATGTATTGAGGAAATTGTTATATAGAAATATTGAGATAAAGATTGTATTTGGTGAATCTTGAGTAAATAGTTGTTGAACGATTTTGGATTATGGTTAGGCAATGACTTTACCTCTTAGAAATTTATACATATTTGGATGTGCGATTTCCTCAAGTTATATTTCTAATGGTGTTGATGATGGTGAAAGTTGTTGATGACGATAATGACAAGGATAACCATCTATTATTAGTTAATGGTGGAACCATGATTATGGATTACCGATGAGGATTGGATTGTAAGATGGACTGAAATTCATGATAAGGAACAAGGTTAAGGATGTTAATATTAATGGTGCTATGAATCGATTGATTCATAAATGGTTGACTATGGGTTCGTACTATTATAATAATAGTATTGAGAATGGATATATGTAGTGTTAGTAGAATATATAAGTGTATAACTAGGTGGATGGATTTCAAGTATGAGACTTGAATATGAGGTATATCCAAAAATGTTTATAAAAACTTACGTTGAAGAACGTATGCTATTTTAGTACACAGGTTGTCAAAACCTTATTTTTGAAGGAAAATACCATTTTTAATGAGTGTGTACCTTACGTGAATGATGAGAAAATGATGTTTGAAAAGCCTGCGGGTACTGAAAGTATTTTGAAAATCCTTCATGAGCTAATGAGGTAGCCAATTTCAAGTATTGGGCTCGAATGAGAAATATGCCCAAAAGAAATGATTTGAGAAAGAAAAACTGAAGGAAGGATCATGTTTTCAAAAACCTTAGTTTCTAAAGTAAGTTGAGGAGGACCTTGATTGACCCACGGGTGGCTTTAAGTGCCATTACCCAATGGTCGTTGTGTTATATTGTATGATCATTCATACTGCAGGGCGAAGTCTATTCGTCGTTATGTTATATTGTATGACTAGTTCATACTGCAAGGCGAAGTCTATTCGCCGGGTACTATATAACTCGTAGGATGAGGTATTCCTATGAGGGTGTGCACACTTAAAGTATAGTTACTCCAGAAGTCTGGGTAGGTGTCGTTTTAACGAACCTGGCTAGGCCAGCTAGGAATCATTTTAACGAACCTTACGTCCAGGGGATCAGTGTTAGACCGGGTGATGACCACTGAACCCGAGTTCGATGATCCAAGTGGTTAGAGAGAGAGTTATGAGAATGCTCCAAAGGCCTCATGCTTGCTAATATGAAACTAAGGAAGTTTTAAAGATGAGAAAAGGGTTACTCTGTAACGACCCTGAGAAGGAAATGATTTTGTCTTAAGAGACGTGTTTTAAAAACCTTTGTTGAATCTTGGGTGACCATGGATTCTCTTACTTAGCCGTCGTGCTAACTACACTTCAATGTGTTTTTCTTTTAACAGATGTTGTCTAGTGTGGGCTCCTGTGGCCCGATGAGCTCTGAATAGGATGGAAGTCGAGGTTGAAGACTACTCTATCCTAGAATAGACACCCTGGAAGGATTATTTCCATATGTATTAAGTTGGAATATTGATGTGGTTATTTGATGTTGTAAGTTTAGCCTTAGCGTTTGGGTATAGGAGAGATACCTAAGCGTGGCGGTAACACCCAGTTTTATGCTGGTTAGATGCTTCCGCAATGTATTATTAGGGATTTTGTAATAAATCCAAGATGTGAAAATTGGGGTGCTACACTCAGTCTCCGGTGGTTCATGCCTTTTCTGACTCAGACTGGGCAGGATGCTCCCTTGATAGAAAGTCAACTGCGGGTTTCACCGTGTTTCTTGGTTCTAATTTAATTTCGTGGGTTTCACGTAAACAACGCACGGTTGCCCGTTCATCAACGGAAGCAGAATATAAAGCTTTAGCCGATGTTGCTGCGGAGGTAGTATGGGTTCAATCGTTGCTCGGTGAGCTGGGCTTACAACAGCCTTCCGTCCCCGTGCTCTGGTGCGACAACTTAGGGGCAACGTATATGTGTGCAAACCCGGTGTTTCATGCTCGGATAAAGCACGTTGAAGTGGACTATCATTTCGTTTGGGACAAAGTCTCCACAGGTGCTCTTAAAGTCAACTTTGTTACAACGACCGATCAATTTAGCTGACATCTTCACCAAAGCCTTGTCTATTGCTCGGTTTACTGATCTACGTGTCAAGCTCGGCGTTGTCCCGTGCCCAACGTCAGCTTGAGGGGGTGTATTGAGTAGTTAGAGTCATGAGGGTTGTTAGACCAATATGCTGTTAGTTGGCTCATTTTGTGTTATTCTGTGTATANGGCGTAATACTGTAGGAAAGAAGCCAGTTCAATTTGATGGAATGCATCCTCTTGGGCCAACCGGAGCGGAACTTTCAAGTTATGTGGCATTAGTGGCACGTATTAACGTTTCTATCACAATAAAGTCATGGGGGAATGTTCCAATGAAGACTAAGGAGAATGTTTGGGAAGAAATTCTGGTAACCTTCTTTGATATTTAGATTTTTATTTACCAAATAAATTAATATAATTGCATTGGATACTAATATATAACTTTTTCCTGCAGAGTACTTACGATATTCCCAACACAGATGATATGAAGAAGCATTGGATACAATATGCAGGTCAACGGTGGAAAGATTTTAAAACAAAATTGACTAGCAAGTATATATTTGGCAATTTGTCACATATGAATCCATGTGATAAATACCCATTCCTTGATCAAGGGGTATGGAATGAGTTTGTGCAGCTTCATACAGGTCCAGAATATGAGGTATCATTATTCTACTATCAATTATTAGCTCAATTTCATAAGTTTGTTAATTATATTATGTATTGCTACTTAATGTTTTGTTTATATGTAGGCAAAAAGAAAAAAGCATCAAGAAATACAAGCTAAGAATATTCATCCACATAATTTATCTCGAGGAGGTTATAAAAGATTGGAAAAAATTATGATGGATCAAAAGATGAAAGAACAACAAGACATGGTAGATTCAGATCCATCACATACAATTACTCCCCCATCTCCTCCACGTAGACATGAAAAGTGGAAGAGAGCAAGAATGGACAAGTCTGGAAATATTCACAGTGAAGCGACTAGAGTAGTCGTAGAAAAAATGGTAAGTTATAATTTTCTTTTCTATGTTAATAGGTAATTTTATTTACACATAAAATTATTAAATATTGTTTACAAATGCTAGGATTCTCTTGAGATGGAAGCTTCTCAAGGATCATTCGTTGCGTCAGGAAGACAAGATATACTATCTGTTGCGCTAGGTACTGATGAGCATCAAGAGGATATGGCATAAAAAGTGTATTTGGTAATGCAAAACGTACTCCTCACACGCCTACTGAAGACGTTCAACGAATGGTTGACTCTGCTGTTGCTGCTGTTGAAGCACGATTTGAAGAACGATTTGAAGCACGAGTTGAAGAACGATTAGAAGCACGAGTTCAAGAACGATTATAAGCACGACTTCAAGAACAATTACAAGCACGACTTCAAGAACAATTAGAAGCACAATTAGAAGCACGGATGGCTAAAATGATGCAACAATTCAGTACTATGCAGACTCCTCTTCATCAAGCTGCACAATCAAGGCAGGATGATGCCATATGTGAGCATGTTTCACCACAAAATGACAGTCATAAGGCTAGTTCTCCAGACCCTTTTGCTGATTTACCGGCGGTAAGTAATTGTTTATAATTAATCTTATTATTATTATTCTTTATTAAAATATATTTTCCATGACTCTTCATTAATTAATGCAGTTAGGGGCACGATGCCAATTGTACTTGGAAGATCCCACTAGACGTCCAGTAGCATTTGGGATAGCCTACAGTGGTGGACAAGTTCATGGGGTTACACTAAATGTAGATCAAGTGAAGGTGAGCATAGACAAAGTCATTGATCCACGTGCAAATGTACCATTCCCCACCAGTGAAGTTCAGCTTGTAGGTTATGCATTTCAACAGTTTATTATTTGGCCGAAGAAGCTGACAGAGTTATGTACTCAAGCAGATAAGGTATGTACTGTTGGTCCCAAGGGGATGGGGTACAAGTCTAGAGGGGGGGTGAATAGACTTGTATAAGATTTTGCAAATCTTTTCGACCTCTCGTGTGTATTGGACTTAGGATGTTTAGGTCCGATACCTCACGGGATGAAGACAAAGTTTTATACACAGCGGAAAATGTTATCCCCTTTTAATTAGCACGAGTTTGAGTTAGTTCGAGAAGTGCGATTATATGCAGTGCAGTTCGAGAGTTAGATAGCGAGAGATAAAAACAGAAAGTAAATGCGAGAGAGATTTTTAAGTGGTTCGACCAACCCGCCTACGTCCACTCTTCTTCTAGAAACTCCCTAGAAGGATTGCACTAAAACTTCTCTTTTAGTACAATATCGAGCGCTTGAGCTTTGATCACGAAGCCCGCTTCAAGCCTCAGGTTTTTCGCCCCGCTTCTTGTTACTCTACCTCTCGAGCACTTGAGCTTTGATCACCAAGCCCGCCTCAAGCCTCAGGATCTTCACTAGACAGCTGCCAGGTTACTCCGCCTCTTCTTGCTTAATTCAAAGCAAGGACCTTAGGCGGTCACCTTCTGGATGTGTCACTACTACAGAAATCGCATACAACGTCGGCTATTTAACGTCGGCTAAGTACTTAGCCGACGTTATATTTGCTTCGAAACTTTTAACGTCGGTTATTGTGAAACAACCGACGTTAAAAGTTCCAACTTAATGCTACACCGTGATACGACGACGGCTAATGCTGTAGCCGACGTCGTATCACCGGCGACGGGGGGATACGATGACGGCTCCGGCATTAACCGTCGTCGTATCTCCAATGGGAGCGCAATACGACGTCGGCAACGTGGTAGCCGACGTCGTATCTCAAATATCCACCGGCGACGGGGGGATACGACGACGGCTACGGCATTAGCCGTCGTCGTATCTCCAATCGGATAATATTAATAATAAAAAATAACTTAAAACTTAACCAGTTAAGTGAGTTAACCCTAGAATTCCTATTCTGATTCCTC
>CP025659.1:16753366-16764401 GCA_003576665.1 Ipomoea trifida | reverse complement strand
TGTACCCTACAACGTCGGCTATTTACAAATAGCCGACGTTGTATGTACCCTACAACGTCGGCTATTTGTAAATAGCCGACGTTGTAGGTTATTTTAATAGCTTTCAAATTACCTACAACGTCGGCTATTTGTAATTAGCCGACGTTGTAGGGTATTTTAGTACCTTTCAAATTACCTACAACGTCGGCTATTTGTAAATAGCCGACGTTAAAAGCCGTCTGTGTAGTAGTGTGTATATGTTTAAGCTTTGTAACTCTCTCAAACACTAAGATGTGTTTTTCTCGCTGTGTTGAATATCAAGAATGATATTTCAGATTGAGCACTTGCACTTTGAACGTTTTGAATTAGACACCTCGTTAGTTCGCTTAACTCTTTGTAACTCAACTGCTACTCAGCTTGTGTCTTCACGTCCTTATATATGAGAGTTTGAGGAATAATTCCGTTGGAGGGAAAATTATTCCGTTTGAAATTTGTCTCCCATGCTGATCATGGGACTTGAGCATTTTCAGCATGTTCCATGGAGTGGTGGTCTTGTAACTTGAGCCTTTTTGTCTTGTAGTGAATATTCTTTAACCCACTTTCTAGAGTCCATGCTCCACTTACTCTTTTTGGCAAAAGTCACTCTTTTTATATTCCCATGATCCTTGTTTTAGGGAATAAGACCGACTTTGGATTGGTGCGTCTTCTATCCGTTTGTTGTGCAATTCTGACGTGGCATCCACCTCCGGTAGATCCCATAACGTCCTGTAGGCACCTTCTCTTTATCTCCATGATATTCTTCTTCTCCAAACTTAGATTAATTTAATCTAATCTTTCTTTACTGTCGTTCAGCCCTATAGAGAAGTGTCAGTGTATCGAGACCGGTTTGATGTCTCGTCTGACTGATGTCTCGAATCCATGTCTCGAACTGGATTGATGTCTCGAGAGACTCTATCCCTCGAACTCTGCTTATGTCTCGAGACTTAGTTGATGTCTCGCAGACCCTTATTCCTCCAGTGTAGTCTTGTGCCTTCTTCTGATCTGTCTATAGACTTACAACACTAAAACATCTAAAATGTTCAATCAAGTTTACTTTAAGCTTAAATATTTTCCGAGTTGAGCTCAAAGTTACCTGGTTGTATTTTCGCTTTTAGTTTACTTGTCGAACTTACAATTGATTCCTATCTTTCGAGACTTAGGGGATTCTGAATTACATTTGGTATCATCAAAACCTATTACATTATGTTCCTAACAATTTCCCCCTTTTTGATGATGCCAACACTTATACTTACTTATATGGCTGATTTAGCAAGAGAAGAACTTTGATTTTATTTTCAGCGCATACGGTAAGTTTGACAAGTGATCTGA
Organism: Ipomoea trifida; assembly: GCA_003576665.1. NCBI lineage: Eukaryota > Viridiplantae > Streptophyta > Magnoliopsida > Solanales > Convolvulaceae > Ipomoea > Ipomoea trifida. The sequence continues at coordinate 16,763,054 of CP025659.1, read as the reverse complement.
TCTACTAGTGCATGAAATAAGAACTCACGCAACACCCCCAGCAAAAGATATGTATATATTAGCATAAAAGGGAATGTTTTACAAGGCATTATTAGAATAGATTACAAGGAGATAACGAACAACAAAGGAATAGAATGCATGTTGACATCGAGAGCTTACTACTTGTTTGCTTTCCTCTTCTCGTTTATGGCTGCTCGTGTCTTGACGGGATCTTTAGAATTCACCTGCTCTAGATACTCTTCTGAGACGTCAAGGTGAATGTAGTTGATGAAGGCTTCATTTATGAAGTTCCCTTCAATTACCACATCTCTCCACCATTCGATGCATTCCATAGGAGTTAGGCCACTGTGAAACGATAAGTCAGTTTTGGCAAGAAGACTTACTATGATTTCGTGTAGATATGCTGTGCTGTCTTCTTTGATTCCCATTCTGTAGCCTCTTATGAACTGCTCATCTTTCTTCTCTTTGGCCGTTAGTTGTTCTTGTCTCCTTTTCTTTCTCTCTTCATCTTCTTGTTTCCTTTTCTCCATTTCCAGTGTGCGCTGAACCCTTATGTCTTGTGCTCTTTTGGCTTCCTCCAATTGCTTGCTTGTTGGCTTTGGAATTTTTAGAGGAGGTCCAACCGCTGGTTCACCACTTGCTGCCATTTTCTTGCCTCTTCCTCCTCCCCCTTGACTGTTATTTTCCCCCTTGTTGGTATCATCACCACGGGAAAGGAGAGTAGTTAAACCCTCGAAGAGTGATTGGAGTTGGGCAGGCACTTGGTTCGACAGATCATCAAGTATGGCTTTCATCTCGTCCTGTCGAAGCTCACTGAAAGTTTGATAGGCTCTAAACTCTGCTCGTAGCTCAGCAATTTTAGCTCTCGCACCCTCAGCCTCGGCTCGAGCTACAGCAGCCTCATCTGCAGCCTTTCGTGCTGCATCCTCAGCCCATACTGCCTGTTCGAGAAGTTTTTCGTGGCGAGCTTGTGAAGCACCAGTGCCAGCCACGGGTATTGCATTGTTGCGAACTACAGCCAGTATGCGCTCGAGTTGAGCCATCTTCTGAGTTTGATCAGCCATGAATTGACGCACCTCGCCAATGAAAACTCGTTCGGCCTGTGTATCAAAATCAAAAGTAGAGGGAGAATCAGAAGTACCTTTCATCGGAGGGGACTTGGGTGCTTCCAGATTTCCACCCATGATTTGCACTTGCGAGTCCACCTCTCGAACAAGAGTCTGAGGTTCAGCAGGAACACTGGGGTCAGAGCTTGAAGGTAGCTCCATGTCAGGCGCTTCCCGGTTTCCACCTGAGGGATGGATCACTTCTTGCTCTTCACCTCTCGAACCTAGAGCCTCAGCTTCAGCAACTGATGGGATTGGATTAGCAAGAGAGGGTTCTTCTGTGTTGGACGCTTCCCGTTTTCCATCCAAAGGGACTTCCCCCTCAGCGTCACCTCTCGAATCAGTGCTGGGGACTTGGTCATCTGCTGGTGGGTTTGGAGACGAAGGATCGACAGGTGCTTCCCTATTTCCACCGTCGATGGTCTCATCAGTCTCCTCAGCACTTCTCGAACCAGCAGGACTTGTGTTATTCTGCTCTTGTTGCTCATTTGGTTGCACCTCAGTCTGCTCAGGTGAGTCAGGAATCTCAATCGGTTCAGGAGCAACTGGTGCACTCCACCTTTCTCTATCAGCCATCCTAGCTGCAAAGGATGATGCAGTGTCTTCAGGTAGCAGGAAAGGTGATGGCACTTCCATATCAATGGGAAAGCCTGGGAGTTGGAGCGACAGAATTTCACCCTCTCGAACTGTCTGAGCTTCATCTTCATCTATCGAGGGTGTGGGCTCAGGTGGTGGCAGTAGTCGAACTGAATTTGGTGCCACTTCTTGTGCTTCAGAGGCCTCGGACTCATCTCTCGAAGCATCCCCCTGAGTGCCTAGAGCAGAATCTTCAACTTGGGACAGAGGAATCGCGGCTGTTGCTATGGGATTTTCAGTGCTATCTTTTGCAACACCAGAGGTTTCTCCTGGACCTCTCGTATCCTCTACTTGATGTCCCAAAGATAGAGCAGTGGCAAGCCTGATGTCCTCTCTAAATTGAGCTTCAACTGCAGGATCCACTTCAGGCTCGACTTCCTCTTCTTGTGCATCATCAGCTATGCCCTTTCCTTTATCAGATCGACCAAGATTTCTCCTAGTCACATTCATCTCATGGGCAAGGTCTGTGAGTTCATTGGCTGGGATTGTTGTGAGGTTCAACCAATTTAAAGCAAAGTCCTCCTCAGCCACCATGTTTGCTGCTCTCGAAATCAGTTGATCAATTGGACATGTTCTCCATTCAATCCATCGTAGTACTCTGGAGAAGTCGTCCAATATAGGCACATCGTCAGTACGTTGATTCAACTGAGAGCTAACCTCTGCATCTAACCTATCCGATCCAGCAGAAACGATCTCTGTTGGTGATGCACAATCCACTGCCTGTCCATTTATCTCTCGATGACCATCCGAGAGATTGCTAGTTAGCCCAACATTTGCTAAGGTTTGTGCAATTGTCCTTTCAACTCGTGCAGATTCTAAGGGCGTTAGCACAACATTTTCAGCACTCTGCACTGGGTCCCTGACCACAGTGCCCTAATCATCAGCAGCTTCTTGAATTGAGACATTAGCATCGGCTGCTGGAATATCCATCTCTCGAACCACCTCTCGTGGTTCCCCTGTCTCTATCTGCACTGGATCACTGATCCCAGTGCCTTCAACCTCTCGATCCTCCTCTCGAGGTCCAACCTCAGAAACCATTTTGGCCTTCTTGGCCCTCTTTGGCAATTGAACCCTTTTAATCAGATTTCCCAAGGGTTCATCATCAGAATTTGCATTCTCAGGTTGGGCTTTCCTTTTGCCCTTTGCTCTCGGCTTTGAGGGAGATGGTGCATCCTTAACACCTTTACCCTTTGGAGCTTGAGATTTCGTCCTACCCATATAGGTATTTCGATGAATCTCTCGCCCCTCCCTCAATTCTAAGCCCTTCAAACGTAAAATACTCTGAACAACAAAACCAAAACCAACCTTTTTACTGATCAACTGGTTGGCGTTTGAGACTAAGCTCTGCACTTGCTGTAGCAGGAAGTTGAAGATGATTTTTGCCCAGTTCATTTTGGTGTTGTTCCAGATGGCATGGAGGATTTTGAGGATGTCTAGATTGATCTCGTCAGTTCCGGACACCTTGCCGAGAACAAATTTCATGATGAGGTCGGCAGCGAGAGCAAACTTCTCCTTGAGATGGAACTTGCGAAGGGCAGAGGATGCTCTTGGTGGTGCAGTCTCCAATCGGATTTTATCCCAGAAAGCTTGTTTATTCAAATCATAATCCGAGAGGTGCTGGACTGCTTCCTCCGTCGCCTGAAAATCAAATGCTGCCCTGAGGTCACCCACCGAGGTTGTGATGTGGATTTCATTGATGTTGCTCTCGATCGCGCCCTTCGTGACCTTAGCATTCGCGAACCATTCGGTGAAGTCCAGGTCGTGGATGGTCCGGTAGTCATGTGTCAGATATTTGAGAAGTCCTGCTGTGACACCCCAACCTCACACAGGCTGAGATAGATAAAACTTAGCACAACAGCTGCCTATTTCAACCAACAAACCAAACATAGCGGAAGCGAATTTAAAACTTAAGGGCGTCATGCCACATCTAGGTATAAACACAGCCTAGATGCACAGGCTAATCATAAAAACGAACTAAGCTGTCATAGATATAAACCAAGATAAAATCCTCAAGTCATAATCCACAAGTACCCAAATCACTAAACAAGAGTATATAATAATATCTCAAAGGCACACAGGCCCAACAACTCAAAGTCTAAGCAAAATAAACTAAGTCTACGCATCCTCAAATAGATAGCTCTAGCGCGCTCTCGCATAGACTACTCCATACCTGGAAAACACGCAAAGAACCATTAGCAAAAGAATGCTAAGCAACCACCATTCACACCCGCAAGGAGATATAGATATACATAAGCTTATAAATAGGTTTACACACCCATATAGAATATAAACACCAACGAACTATTCAATAGTTCAAACCGATACTCAACAACAATAAGCTGAACGAATCAATAACCAAGACTCAGTCAAACAAAGCCAATATCCAACAAGAAAAGCATAATGCAATAACGAACCATAAACGAGATACCAACTGAACAACAAACCAAAAGGAACCAACTAACCATAACCGAGAACCACAAGATATCAACCGAATAGCATAAAGAACTCACGAAAACAACCGAGAAAGAACCCCAACTCCAACCTCCAAACCAAGTCAACCCAACAACCAAACCAAGTCAAACCAACCACCAAACCAAGTCAAACGACTTAGTCAGAAGTCAGAAGTCAAGAGTCAATCCCGGAAAACCGGTACACAGGGGTGATGAGCCCAATCACAGGGACCGAAGTCCAATCACAGGGACCGTAGTCCAATCACAGGGACCGACAGTCCAATCACAGGGACCGAAGTCCAATCACAGGGGTAATCAACCCAATCACAGGGACCGAAGTCCAAAGTCAGAAGTCAATAGTCAATAGTAGCACAGTCAAATCCAACCAACAACCACCAACAACATCAACAAAACCACCATCACAACCTCATACTCCAACATCAACTCAAACAACCAAACAAAGTGTTCATCTCAAATATGAACACAAACCAACTCCCAGACAATGAATCAAAGAATCAATAGATCAAGAATTACCAAAAATGGAAACCAAAGACATGAATCAATACTCCAAGCTATGGTATAGAATACCCAATAAATGACATGAATAAATACTCCAAAGACATGGTAAAATACCCAACAAAACAATCCAACAATAATCAGAAACAAAGGAGAACAACAGACAACAACAACAGAGAAACTGCTCACTGGAAACAATTTCCAGGAGTCATGCGGAACACACTCACGGAGCTCACCCTTCCGCCAGTCTCCTCCGCAAGAAGGAGACGGCCTCCCTCGGCGGATCAACCTCCTCCGCCTACTCCTACCGTCGCCACCTTGCGGAGCACTTCAACGGATTACATTGTGCCGCCTCAGTGATCCGCAAGGCCAAACCCGAACCCTTCCCAGAACAGTTTCTGCTCAGATCAAAATACCATTTCCAGAATCCAAAATCAGACCAAACATACTCACATTTCATCCAATTTAGAGTCCAAAAATAGGGAAATCCATAACATCATTGATCATACAACACTAGGCAAAAGATCAAGATGAAAACCAACAAAATACATCCAAGAAATAGGCCAAATAACAAGAAATTTCAGGATTTCCAACACCAAGATCATCATATATAGAATAGGTGAATAAAATAGATTTTGATGGACATAGTGGTTACCTCAAAGAGCTTTTCCCTACTCCAACAAGCCTTTAGCTAGCTCACAAAGCCCCACCTTCACCTTGATCATCTTTTTCCCAAAGAACCCCAAAAGAACACTTATAAGAATATGCAAAAAGACTATCTAAAACACAAAATGCAAGGTAGATTCTAGGATAGATGCACTTACCCAATCCTAATCAAGCATAAAAGAGCAATCTTGACTTGGAAACTTGTAGGAGAAATGAAGATCAATTTTAGGGAATTTCTAGATGAAAATGGCGTGTGGGAAGAGTGTAGGAGGAAGAAGGAGTGAAAATCTTTAGGGTAGTTTGATCTTCAAATTATATACTAAGAATACATACAATATTTAGGGTGTAAGACATTTAAAGTGATGTGGGCTTAAGTAGCTTATAATATAATGGGTGTAGGAAATAAATATAATCAAGACTAGTAAGTTGGGCTTAATGAATTCACCCCTTACAAATTAAATATAATGATTAGGACAAGAAAGCCCATAAAATGTCTTAGGATCATTATATATATATATATATATAATATATAAGATCAATAAATTGGGCTTGTAGGAATATTTAATTACAAAGGTTGTAAGGGTCCAAATTAAATAAAATCCCTTACAAGAATAAATTCAATTAATTGGGCTGTTGATTAGAATAATTAAATTAGACTCAAGAATATATATATGTACAAGTGTATATATATCAAATTGAAAGAATTAGCCCAATTGGAATTAATTAAATTGCCCAAAGAATTAATTAACGATCGGAAGGCTTGAAATGAATTTACGGGGTGTTACACCTGCCTTCTCGAACTTCTTCAGGACCTTCTCTGCCATTGTCGGGTTCGCCGAGTGAGTAATGAACCCATTCTTGTCAAGGATGCTTCCCGCCTTGACTTGCTTGATTTGAGTGCGAATGTGTCGCACCTCCTTCTGGTATGCGTCGGTAGATGAGGTTGAAGATGATGATTCGGACGCCATTGTTGAAAGATTAAGGTTTTGGAGGGAATGTGTACAGTATGTCGAATTTGGGGATTTTGGGTATTCGGTTTTGAGCTTGAATCCGGGTAAAGATGATGGGTAAGGCTTGTTAAGGAGTTCTATTATATTATAATTCTACTATTATTGTAACTCTATTTTGTAGCTTGTATATAGGATATTCTTTCAGTACTCTAATACAACTGATGAAATACAAATCCTAATCTGGTATCAGAGCCAGTTCTTTTTTTTTTTTTTATGTGGAAGGGATTAGGATTTGTATTGCATGTCAAATGGGGAAATCTGTGCGTTTCCCTTTATCTAGTGTTCGCTCTTCGAGCTCTCGTGTTCTTGATTTGGTGTACACTGACATTTGGGGCCCTGCTCTGGTTTTATCAGTTAATGGTTATCGTTACTTTGTCATATTTGTTGATGACTATACACGTTATACTTGGTTTTATCCTATGCGCTTAAAATCTGATTTGTATGCCATTTTTGCTAAGTTTCGTGCTTTAGTTGAGCGTTCTTTTGGCTGTTCTATTAAATCTATTCAGTCTGATCTGGGTGCTGAGTATAAGAAGCTACATTCGGAGTTTCTTAGACTTGGTATTCTTCATCGTCAGTCGTGTGCTTACACTCATGAGCAAAATGGCCGTGTTGAGCGTAAGCACCGGCATATTGTTGAGACAGGGCTCACTTTGTTAGCTCATGCTTCGGTTCCGTCTCGGTTTTGGGACTATGCTTTTGAGTCTGCGGTTTATCTGATTAATAGGATGCCTACGTCTGTTTTGGGTGATAAGAGTCCACATTTTGTCTTACATCGGTCTCCTCCGTCATATTCATTCCTACGTGTCTTTGGTTGCTTGTGCTTTCCTCATCTTCGGCCTTATAATCGGCATAAGATGAGTTTTCGGTCTGCTCCGTGTGTCTTTCTTGGCTACCCAGATTCCTTCCGGGGGTATCGATGTATGGATTTGAACACTAACAAGGTCTTTATTTGTAGGCATGTTCGTTTTGACGAGCGTGTTTTTCCATATGCTGCTAAGTCTGTTGTGCAGTCTTGTGATCGTGTTCAGCCGCAGCCACAGCCGTGGGGAGTTGTTAGCTTGCCTTTGCCGGTTTCGGGTGCGGTTCCTGCTCCGGTGAGTCTGCCTGTTGTGGCTCCACGGGGGCGTCGCGCAGCTGTTTCTCGTCCACCACCTCGGGAGGCCCCCCCTTTGACCCGTAGCAGGGCTCGAGCAGAAGGTGCTGTGTTGGTAGCCTTATCGGCTGAGTTGTGTCCCCCGGAACCAACTTGTTATACTCAGGCTGTGCGTTATCCGGAGTAGCGAGAGGCGATGGATGCTGAGTTTAATGCTTTGTTGCAGAATCAGACATGGGAGCTTGTGCCTTTTACACTAGGTATGAATGTTGTTGGCTGCAAGTGGGTCTTTCGCACTAAGCGGAAGGCAGATGGCTCGGTTGAGCGGCATAAGGCTAGGCTTGTCGCCAAAGGCTTTAATCAGGTTGCAGTGCAGGATTTTTTTGACACCTTTAGTCCTGTTGTGAAGCCTACTACGGTACGGCTTTTGCTTTCTCTAGCTATATCTTCTGATTGGACTGTGCGTCAGCTTGATGTGCACAATGCGTTCTTGAATGGTCAGCTGGCTGAGACAGTGTATATGAGTCAGCCTCCGGGGTATGCTGATGTGGATTCGCCTGATCATGTTTGTTTGTTGCGGCGATCTTTATATGGCTTGAAGCAGGCTCCGCGTGCTTGGTTCACGCGTCTACAGGCTTTCTTGCTTTCTGTTGGTTTTCGGGCCTCCAAGACGGATGTGTCTTTGTTTATTTTTACTTAGGGCGACTTGCGTGTTTATTTATTAGTGTATGTGGATGATATTCTGATTATGGGTAGTGACTCTTCCTTGGTCTCTACGCTAGTCTCTAAATTGTCTGCAGCTTTTAAAATTCGAGATATGGGTGCTCCTTCTTTTTTCCTTGGCATTGAGACTGTGGCTGCGCAGGGTGGTATGCTTTTATCTCAGAAACGTTATATGCTTGATATTCTGAAGAGAGTTGGAATGTCGGATTGCAAGCCTCTTGCCACTCCCATTCCGGTGTCTCGTGTTGATGATGACCCTGTCTGCCATACGCTGATCCGACTCGATATAGGAGCTTGGCTGGTGCGTTGCAGTATCTTACTGTGACTCGCCCGGATTTGTCCTATGCGGTTAATGTGGTATGTCAGCAGATGCATGCTCCTTCTACGGCTCATTGGTCACTACTCAAGCGGGTCCTTCGTTATGTCAAGGGGACTACTCACCTTGGTTTACTGCTCCGTAAGTCTTCTCATTCTGTTATCCATGCGTATTCTGATTCGGATTGGGCTGGTTGTCCTGTGGATAGGAAGTCTACGAGCGGTTTTACTGTATTTTTCGGGTCTAATCTGGTGTCATGGGTGTGTAAGAAGCAACGCACGGTTGCCAGGTCCTCTACAGAAGCTGAGTACAAGGCCATTGCAGATGTCTGTGCGGAGGTCACTTGGGTGGTGTCACTACTACGAGAGCTTGGTGTGCCTGTTGTTACTTCTCCGAAGTTGTGGTGTGATAATCTTGGGGCCACGTACATGTGTGCGAATCCTGTGTTCCATGCTCGGACGAAGCACATTGAGATTGACTACCATTTTGTGCGTGACAAAGTGGCCTCAGGGGAGCTTCAGGTTAATTTTATCTCTACGAAGGATCAGTTGGCTGATATCTTCACCAAACCACTACCTGCTCCTCGTTTTAATTTCCTTCGTGACAAGCTTCAGGTCGCTGAGCCATCCTGAGCTTGCGGGGGAGTGTTAAGGAGTTCTATTATATTATAATTCTACTATTACTGTAACTCTATTTTGTAGCTTGTATATAGGATATTCTTTCAGTACTCTAATACAACTAATGAAATACAAATCCTAATCAGGCTTTTATAGTGTCCGGATTTGGGTCGGATATATGGGTAGGGTTGAGGATTTTAACCCGATTTGAGATCCAGGCTATTTTAAAAATGAGCATAAGGTTAGAAATGCCCTTTTATAACGGTTATGTGTATAAGATATGGTAAGGGTATTTTTGGGATTGCAAATGACGGTTTTGAGTGGGTGATTAAAAAGATAATATATTTATAAGCATGCTCCCACTATCCGAGATAGAGACCGTAAAACGTGGGAAACCGTTAGTAACTGATGACCACGTATATGTCATTAAGGTCCAAAATAGCCGTTCCACTTATATCCGTTGAGTGCATTAGTTTTACCTCTCGAAGGTAAACTCTCGGCTTGCTAGTTTAAGGATCTTCCCCCTGAGTGATTGATCCTTAAACCTCCTTC
>CP025659.1:16684177-16728374 GCA_003576665.1 Ipomoea trifida | reverse complement strand
AATCCTCATCCACGCCTAGAATCACGCGTGATATAGGTTCAGACAGCTTCCACGCTAAGAATCACGCACATGACAACAACGTGATTTGGATATAGAGAAGAATCACGCCCTAAGTTACGCGTGTGACATGGGAGTGATTTGGTCCTACCTCCGTGCTCTTAAAAAATGCATCGTTTTTGTATGCTTTTGGCACCCTTTTTATCCACAATTCCTCTAAAACATCAGAATGCACAAATTAGAAGACCTTGTAATGAAAATGGTATTTTATTGCTTTTTTCTCACAAGTCACGCATAAATTGCTCAAACTTCACATAGAATAACTTAAAATTGACGTTTAAAACTAGTATCTTTTGAAACTTATAAAAAGCTTCCACAATTTAGTTTCCTTGTGCCCAGGCAAATCACTAAACCATTCAAAGCATAAGTGTCAAATGATAGCTACACAATGTTTTAGGCAACTATATATGTTTTGATCAATAGAGTTGTAAGAGAATGGAAAAGGGGAACGATGTACACTCACCAACCAACTATCCACCCAATACGCCAAGACCCAACATGAAAGTAAAGTGATGGTAAGACATGGACTACTCTCCGCTTTTGGCTTTAGCGGGATTCTTTTCTTCTTATCGCCCTAGATAACGTAATTGGGCAACCCGACTTCATGTGGAGCGCCACGCTTTTTTGAACATAGTGTGATGTGTGCTAAAATCCTAGCGGGGTGGTGTAACACCCCGAAAATTCCTACTACTCTTTTGAATATTATAAGGGGTTATTTTCTTAGTAAATAATTATTTAAATAATTATAAGTATAATTATTTCCCATGGGCTTGGGATTATATACTCTTATATATATATATATATATATATATATATATATATATATATGATTTATTGTTAAGATTAATAATAAATAGTCTATGGCCCAATATTTCTATAGTCATATATATACATACATCCTACATAATATTATCATTGAGCCCACATAAATTATATCCTCTTAAGGGGGCGTTTGGTTCGGGTTATCTAGGATAACAAAGGTTATATTTGGCTAGTTATAGAAGATTCTTATGTTTGGTTGAAGTTATCTAACTTTCCCATGGAATATTATATAACCTCCACATAAGCTTTTTCTTAAATTTGGAGGGAATGTGATGCCACCCATTTCCTTAGGTAATGTAAGATTCCCATGGAATTTTACAAATTTTGCCCTTCCTACCATCACCAATTATATTATTTGCAAGAAACCTTAGTCCATATAACACAACAATTCTAAATAATTTAACTTACAAGGAATAGAGTATGACGGTAGTGCAAGACAATTGCAATCTAGAGAAACATATTGCTATCATTAATATCATTTACATGTTATTGTTGAGTTTTTATCATCTCTGTATATATTGTACCTTATTTGGAGATCATTATTTACAAAAATAAAAGAACTAATGCCTTATTAGAGGTTGAGAATAATACATATTGAAATGCTTGAAAAAATAAAATAATTTTTAACTTCATTTATTGAAATGCATGAAAAAATATTAAGGGCAATAAAGTAAAATAACCATAATAATATAAAAAACAACCCTTCAACCAAACAGTTTTATATTACATATCTCGTATTTAACCAAACACAGGAATCCAACATTCCCAGTAATCTAACATTCCCAGCAATCTAACATTCCCTAAGGTAATCTGACATTCCGTGAACCAAACGACCCCTAAGAGTTTTATTATAAGCCCATAATTATGATTATATATATATATGTCTTATAAGCTATGATTAATGATTCAACCCATTTCTAGTCTTAAACCAAAGTTGATCCAACAATCTAATGTAGCCCATTCCATATTATTTGTATTAAAAACTATGAACCCAATACATCATCCTAAGTCCAACAACTATATTAGGATCTAGCCCAAACCCAAAGAGGAAACCTACCCTAAATGGCAGCTTCCAAATTTAGTAACTAGATACTCAGCAGCCGGGCGTCGATCCTTCATCTCTGTTTTCGTAATTCTCTATCGTCTCTGTCTCTCTTCTCGGCCGAACGCTCCAACAAACGACGATGAAGACCTCCGACGGCAGCAGTCCATTCCGTCGTTCTCGTCTCCCCCTTCACCGACTTAAGCAAGCCAACGTCCCCTATTTTCCCTCCGAACGAGCCATTGGTGACGATAGCCGGGGATGTAGACGTCGTCGAAGCGGCAAGCGGTCTCCGGCGGCAAGGCAGAGCTTCGGCCAGCAGTTTCCCCGTTTCCCCTCATCGACGGTAGGGCAACGACGACGGCATTCTCCCTTTCTCCGATGGTCAGCAAGCGACGTCGGGCGGCGGCGTGACTGGAGGAAGTCCCTCGACGACGCTCTGGCTCTTCTCCTCGACCCACGGCAACGGCTGAGGACCAGCGAGCCACCACCCCCCAACCGGCGACGGCATTCGTAGCCCGACAACGGCAGTCCTCCCCTGTCGTCGGCGTCTGCGTGGAGCTCTCGGTGTCGCCTCCTTCTCCAGCAACAGAGGCAACGGCACGGCTCGGCGGTACGCCCCTCTCCGTTCGGCCATGCAACAGAAGCTAGCGGTGGACGTCGGCGGTTCTCCCTCCTCCGCGCAACAGCTCCGCTCGGCCAACAACAGCGGTGGATGCGGGCGATCTTCCCTCCTCCGCACGTTGAAGCCAGCTAGTGCAGCAACGACATGCTTTCTCTCGCTCCCATCTCCGTCATGGTGGCCGGTACGACAATAAGAAGTATAAGTTCGGCGGTGACGCATCTTTGCAACAAGAACTGGAGTTGTGTAGCGGTTTAGACTCAGTGCAGCAAGGTTGAGGGCCTAGGTTCGAATCTGGGGCTGAGCGCTATGTTTTAAGGTAATGTTTTGGTTATTAATTAAGCTTATAGTTTAGTATTAGTCATAATATTATATCTTAACTATAGGTTAATATTATTGGTCATATCCTAGTTTTAGTACTAGTTAGTAAGTAGATTAAGTTTATTTCTTATGGTCATATTATAATAGCCTTGGGCATGGAGTATAGGATTATCATTATAATGGACCGATTAGGAATGTTAGTATTGTTGTTAATAGTTAGTGACGGTGTTAGAATTATATTAATTCTTCAGGTTCGTGATTATGAACCGAGCTTTGAGCTTAGGATTGACGTTGCTTTGGATTAAAATGCTTTTGAAATTAAGTACGCTTCAAAGGTAACCACTATGTCCATCAAAATCTATTTTTACACTCTCGCTCTATATGATATTATTTGGTGATTGGAAATCCTGAATATCCTTGGTTATTAGCCTATTATTGATTTCGTTGGTTGGATTCGTAGACTTGTGTCTTGATCCTTTGTCTGTTGATGTATATGAGCTTTGTTGGTTTGGATTTCCATGTTATTTGGCCTCTGTCGGATGAATATTGGTGTATTGTGATATGATCTTTGTATTCTGGAGTATCTCTTTGTATTCTGAGCTGAGTCTGATTCGGTGTGTGGGAAATTACTCTTGCGGGGCACTCTAGTGGGAAAATGTAACCGCTGGGGTCTTCTGTAAGAGTAATAGGGTAGTGGTTGGTGGAGGTGAGTGATCCGTTGTTTGTTTCCTCCTTTGTTCTGAAGTTTGTTGGAGTATTCTATTGAATATGTTACCTTGATTCTGAGTATTTATTCATACTTCTTAGTCCACTTGTTTGAGTCTATTATTTGATTGGTGGAATCCTTGATTATATTATTTGGAAGTTGGTTGGTGTTCATATCTGAGATGAACACTCTGAGTGATGGTTCTTGGGCTGAGTTGAGTATGAGTATGTGGTAGTGGATCTTTGAATATCTCTTGGTGGTTGTTGGGTGATTGGACTGTGCTACTATTGGGTTGATTACCCCTGTGATTGGGTTCATTACCCCTGTGATTGGGCTCTTGCCCTTGTGATTAGACTTAGGTCCCTGTGATTGGACTACGGTCCCTGTGATTGGGTTCATTACCCCTGTGATTGGGTTTATTACCCCCGTGATTGGGTCGATTTACCCCTGTGATTGGACTTCGGTCCCTGTGATTGGACTTCGGTCCTTGTGATTGGGCTCATCACCCCTGCGTACCAGATTTCTGGATTCGGACTTCTGTCTGTGGTTGGGTTTTGGTATGATGGTTGGAGTGAGGATTTGGTGGTTGGTGTTGAGATTTCCTTTCGGTTCTTTGGTTTGAGTCCTTGTTTATTCTGTTGATATCTCGTTGTTCTCAATTATGATTGATTGTTCCTTATGATTGTGTTCAGTTGGTATCCCGTTTGTGGATTCGTTATATATATATATATATATTCCTTGTTGAATGTTGGCTTCGTTGGAAGAGTCTTGGTCGACGATTCGTTCAGTTTCTCATTGTTGAGTATCCGATTTGAACTAGTGAACAGTTTGTTGGTGTTTATATTCTATATGGGTGTGTAAACCTATTTACAAACTTATATGTATATCTATACTTCCTTGCGGGTGTGAATGGTGGTTACTTAGCAGTCTTTTGCTAATGGTTCGTTGCGTGTTTTCCAGGTTTGCCTTAAAGTCTTTGCGTGAGCGCGATAGAGATGCACCCGTATGAGGAGGCTTAGATAGTGGTTATGTTTTAGACTTATACTTTGGCCTGTGTGCCGTTTTGAGAATTCTATATACTTCAGTTTAGTTGTTGGATGTTTTGAGGATTTGTTTTGGATTATTTATATAACAGCTTAGTTTATCCTTATGTTTAGCCTGTGCATCTAGGCTGTGTTATACCTAGATGTGGCATGATGCCCCTTAGGTTTTAAATTCGCTTCCGCTATGTTTGTTTTGTTGGTTGAGATAGGCAGCTGTTGTGCTAAGTTTTTATCTATCTCAGCCTGTGTGAGGTTGGGGTGTCACAGGTGGCTCCCCTCCTCTCTTATTTTCTCGTCCCTTAGGATAATGATGTAGTAGTTTGTAGTAGCTCACCGCCACGCCTTGGTTGGTCACTCTTTCTTCTCAATCCCCTCGGATCACGTCATCGGGCACCCGGCATCACATGGAGCCCCATGCTTTTTTGAAGGTCAGTGCAATGGGTTCGTGAATCCAAGCGGGGTGGCTCACCTCCTCTCAGTTTTCTGATCTTCGAGGATCTCGTTGGGACAACCGACTTCACGTTGATCTGTACGCTTGTTTGAAGAACAGTGCAATGGTTGACCCAAATCCTAGCAAGATGGCTTCTCTCGGATCTTATCTCTAGGAGTGGCCACTAATTTGCCTTTTTCTCATTTTACCATAACAACGCCTCATGCCTTTTTCTAAGGAATTGGGATTTCTCACTAGCTCACACTAGGCTCACCTTTTGCCTCATGCCCTACTAAATTAGTCCATTTTTCGGGCTTCGCTTGAATTATATTTCTCAAGTTCAAGGCCACACACATTCAATTGGATAGAATTGAATCGCTAAATTCTAGACAGAGAATTTTTACTAGTGTTCTAAGAGTTTTATCTTCTAAAAATGAAAACTAACTCTCAAAATGTATAGAGATCCTCATATTTATAAAGAAGAGTATGCACCTAGCTTGCTGTGCTCATTCCACGGGCGTGACACGGGCGTGATACGAAAATAATCCTCATCCACGCCTAGAATCACGCGTGATATAGGTTCAAACAGCTTCCACGCTAAGAATCACGCACATGACAACAACGTGATTTGGATATAGAGAAGAATCACGCCCTAAGTCACGCGTGTGACATGGGAGTTATTTGGTCCTACCTCCGTGCTCTTAAAAAATGCATCGTTTTGGTATGCTTTTGGCACCCTTTTTATCCACAATTCCTCTAAAACATCAGAATGCACAAATTAGAAGACCTTGTAATGAAAATGGTATTTTATTGCTTTTTTCTCATAAGTCACGCATAAATTGCTCAAACTTCACATAGAATAACTTCAAATTGACGATGAAAACTAGTATCTTTTGACACTTATAAAAAGTTTCCACAATTTAGTTTCCTTGTGCTCAGGCAAATCACTAAACCATTCAAAGCATAAGTGTCAAATGATAGCTACACAATGTTTTAGGCAACTATATGTTTTGATCAATAGAGTTGTAAGAGAATGGAAAAGGGGAACGATGTACACTCGCCAGCCAACTATCCACCCAATGCGCCAAGACCCAACGTGTAAGTAAAGTGATGGTAAGACATGGTGTGACACCCCAACCATTCACAAGCCGAGATAGCTAAACTTTAACACAAAAGCTGCCTATCTCAACTATCAAGCACAACATAGCGGAAGCGATTTATAACCTAAGGGGTATCATGCCACATCTAGGTAAGAAAACATAGCCTAGATGCACTAGCTAACCAAAAACTGAACTGCATAGTATATAAATCCTCAAACATGTCCAAAACATCCAAAATCTAAAACAAGAGTATATAGAATCTCATATTGGCACACAGACCCAAAACATAAGTCTAAACCATAACAAACTAATCTAAGCCGCCTCATATGGATATATCTCTATCGCGCTCACGCTTAGACTTATTGCATACCTTAAAAACATGCAAGAAACCATTAGCAAAAGACTGCTAAGCAACCACCATTCACACCCGCAAGGAAATATAGATATATAGTAAGTTGTAAATTGGTGTACACACCCATATAGAATATATATACACCAACGAACTGTTCGATATTTAAAATCGGATACTCAACAACAACAAGCTGAAAGAATATATAAACAAAGACTTCTCAACAATACCAATATCCAACCGATCACAAACTCAACCGAATACTCATAAGAAACAACCAAACCGCAATATATCAAAGAATAACCAATAATCAAAAGATACAATACAACTCAAGAGTCAACAAGGAACCAAACAGACCTCAACCCAAGAATAAGCACCAAAACCTTAACTTCCAACCCAATACCAATTCTCACACCAATCACCAAGCCCGAAAGTTAGAAGTTAGTTACACAGGGGATCACAGGGACCCAAGTCCAATGACAGGGATCGAAATCCAATCACAGGGGCAAGAGCCCAATCACAGGGACCAAAATCCAATCACAGGGGCAAGAGCCCAATCACAGGGACCGAAGTCCAATCACAGGGGCAAGAGCCCAATCACAGGGACCGAAGTCCAAAGTTAGTTCCACAGTTAGTTCATCCTCAAACAGCCCAAGAGATACTCAAAGATCCACCACTCCATATCCAACCTCAGACTCAACCCAAACACAAACCACCACAGTGTTTATCTCAGATTATGAACACAACAAACTCCAAGAGAATACAACCAAGAATTCAACCAACCAATACATCAAGATAATGAATCAAGAGACATGAATAAGTGCTCAAGAACCAAGGAAAAATACTCAACATAATATCCCAACAAGTTCCAGAAACGAGGGTGAAACAACAAGACAACAGAACAAGAAAATAGCTACTGGAAATAGAAGCCCAGAAGAACCAACGGATCACCCTGGCGGAATCACCAGCTCCGCCACACCCTTCCGCCTCAGCCGGCGGCACTCCCCGGCGGATCACCCTGGTCCGCCGCCATCTTCCGCCAGAAGGGGCGGGGCTGCCCAGCGGATCACCATCCTCCGTCACTCCATTCCCAGAAGCCAAATAAACAAGGTATCCATACCAATAAATATCCATAAACATCTATATGCAAAGGATCAAGAATAGAAGTTCATAATCCATCAAAATGACTTCACATACAACAACAAATAGGCTAAGCAACAAAGAAATACTCAGGATTCCAACACACTAAATAATATCATAAATTGAGAGTGTAAAAATAGGTTTTAGTGGACATAGTGGTTACCTCTTGAAGCACACTTCACCCAAGAACTCTTAAACCTTCTCACTAAGCTTCACCTTCACCCTGATCATCTTTTCCCAAAAGATCCCCAAAAGAATAACATAAGAACTTGTATAAACACTTACCCAAGCACTAGCAATCCTAAAAGAGCAATCCTGACTTGAATCTTGAAGGTGAAGGGGTAGTGTATGTTGTAGGGTTTTTAGGAGAGTTTAGGTTGAGAGTGAATTGTTTGCAGGGAAAGAAAAAACGGAATGGTAGGGTTGATACAAGTTCCTTTTATATTATGGGAGAAATCATTACATACATAAAATATATTACACTAGGGTAACTAGAGTAGATAATGGGCTTTTTAAGAGAATGGGTCTTGCACAATTTAGATTGGTGCAAAACGAAAGAATTCTGAGGAGCTTTATGAAAAGATAGGTTTCTGAAAATAGTCATGGAAAGGTATCGCCCGATTTTGAAAGGAGATTCGCTTTATGGGTAATAGTGATCTTTAGAAACCGAGGTTACTTCCTTAAGCTCTTGCACAAGGAATTACTTTCGAAGGTACACCGAGAAAGGTTACACGAGGTCCACTTCACGGAGCCATACACCGCTTATGGCGTTTCTTCTTATCTTCGGGGATCTTAAGCGTTCAGGTGTTCCTTTCTACTTGACTTGATCTTCTTTGTCTTGAAGGGTGCAACTTCTAACTTGTTCCTTCGTAGCCGCTTCAGGGGTAGGTAGGACTACCTTAAGGTCTGCAACTCACGACCTCGAGTTATAATTCTTCATGTAATGTTAACTCCGAGTTTAGCTCGCACGAGACTCTTCCTCACTAATCCGAAAAGCTCCTGTTTGTCGTGCTTTAACTCTTGCTTCTGACGAAACGCAAGTATAGATAACTCTTCCTTAGAATACCGAGGATTCGGCTAGCCTTTAGGTTCACTTCCGTTGGTCTTGATCTTTTGACGATTTGATCTTCTACTAGCTTGTCTCGCTATTCCTTAATCCTTTCTTGCCATCGTTCCTTCGAGTGTTTGCACGAGACTCCTCATGGCCGCTCTGGCAATTCCTGCGGGCGTGTTTTAACTCTTTCTTGACGCGCCGGTACCCGCCATTGCCGTTCCCTCAAGGCCGAGGGTCTTCGAGTCTTCAGTCTTCGAGCTCCAGTTGCTTTCTTCATCTTGCAACGAACTTCAGCTGCACGAAACGTGTTCTTCAAGTCTTGAGGTTAACGAAGATCTTGCAAACGAGGCTTCACGCGCGAAGAGCCATTTCCCGGGAACGTAGGCCGTTGTCGTTGACTCCAAGTCGTGAGTAGATTAATCTTCTTTGGCGAGCCGCCCGTCTTCAGATTGCTTCACGCAACGGTGCTATCCATCGTCTCGTACCAACTAACTACTCATTCCTAATCTAAAGCAGGCTCTAAGCAAACTAAAACGAAGCAACGTAACTAAAAGCGATTAAGACTTACCGGGAAGACGAGCCGCAAGCTGCAAACAACAAGGTTAACAAAGCACAACAACATAAACAGATAAGGCGTGTCCTCACCGCGATTCCTAGAATTCACACATCCTAGGATTCTTAAACTCCTTAATTCCTACTGATCAAGTCCTAGAGTCTCAAAAGTTCAACCCTAGGATCTCTATTCAGACCTCAACACAGGCTCTGATACCAACTGTGACACCCCAACCTCACACAGGCTGAGATAGCTAAAACTTAACATAAAAGCTGCCAATCTCAACCAACAAACCAAATCATAGCGGAAGCGAATTTAAAACTTAAGGGCGTCATGCCACATCTAGGTATAATCACAGCCTAGATGCACAGGCTAAACACAAGAATAAACTAAACTGTCATATCATAAAATCCCAAAATGAATCCTCAACATAATCCATAATATCCAAGAGAAATACTCAAAATACTAAACAGAGTATCATAACATCTCACGGCTCACAGGCCATCAAAACAAAGTCTAAACAGAACCAGCTAAGGCTAAACATCCTCGTAAAGAAAGCTCTAGCGCGCTCGCGAGTAACTACTCCATACCTGGAAAACACGCAAAGAACCATTAGCAAAAGAATGCTAAGCAACCACCATTCACACCCGCAAGGAGATATAGATATACAATAGCTTGTAAATAGGTTTACACACCCATATAGAATATAAACACCAACGAACTGTTCAATAGTTCAAAACGATACTCAACAACAATAAGCTGAACAAATCGTAAACCAAGACTCAATCAATCAAAGCCAATATCCAATAACGAAAGCACAAGGCAATAGCGAACCATAAATGAGATACCAACTGAACACAATCCAAAAGGGAACATCCAAACTCAAAGAGAATGACAAGGTATCAACCGAACAATCCAAAGGACTCATGAAACCAACCAAGAAGGACATCCCAACACCAACCTCCCAACCAAAACCGAGCCAACCATCAAACCAAGTCACACCACAAGTCAGAAGTTAATAGTCACGAGTCAGACGGGGTGATGAGTCCCACTCACAGGGACCGAAGTCCAATAGTAACACAACCAATAGTAACCACAGGGGTAATCAACCCAATCACAGGGGTAGCGAACCCAATAGTAACACAACCAATAGTAACTCAATAGTCCACAATAGGAGCACAATCAATAGTAACCCAATAGTAACACCATCAATAGTAACTCAATAGTCCACAGTCAGTAGTAGCACCAAAACCACCATCACCACCATACTCCAACACCAACTCAACCAACCAAGACGTGGGTTCATCTCAAATATGAACACCAACCAACTCCCATATTATGAATCAAAGGATCAATAGATCAAGAACACCAAAAGTGGAAACCAAAGGCACGAATCAATACTCCAAACTAAGGCATCAAATACCCAATGAATGACACGAATAATTACTCCAAAAACATGGTAAATTACCCAACAAAACAATCCAACAATGATCTGAAACAAAAGACCAACAACAGACAACAATAGCAGAAAGTCGCTCTCTGGAAATCAATTTCCAGTGAACTAGCGGAACACGCTCACGGAACACAGCTCTCCGCCGACCTCCTCCGCAAGGAGGAGACGGTCCCTCTCAACGGGCCTCTCCCCTCCGCCCAACTCTTCCGTCGCCACCTTGCGGATCGCCCTCGCGGGTTACATTATACCGCTTGGGTCTTCCGCAAGGCCAAACCCTATCCCAGATTTCCAGAATCAAGAACAGACATGAACAAATACCATTTCCAGAATACAAAACTCAACCAAATACACTCACATTTCATCCCATTTAGAGTCCAAGAATAAGGAAATCCATAACATCATTGATCATACAACACAAGACAAAGATCAAGATGAAATCCAACAAGAAACATCCAAGAAATAGGCTATACAACAATAATTTTCAGGATTTCCAACACCAAGATCAATATATATAGAATAGGTGAATAAAATAGTTTTGATGGACATGGATGGTTACCTTTGAAGCGTAATTAATCCCACAAGCATTTAATCCAAACCAACATCAACCCTAAGCTCGGTTCATAACCGTGAACCTGAAGGATTAATATAATTCTAACAACGTCACTAACTATTACTAATAACAAGATTTATATTCCTAGTCGGTCCATAATAATAGTCCTATAATCCATGCTTAAATACTAACATAATATGACCATATTAATTATACTAATCTAATCTTAAACTATGCTATTAATTAATACTAAAACTGTAAGCTTATAATAGCCAAAAGAGTTACCTTAAACAAGCTGCTAAGCCTCGGGTTCGAACTCTTACCCTTCAGCTCACACGCCAAACACCACACCACTACACCACTGCGTCCTTACTGTTACGTTACGCGACATAGGCTTAATACCCTTGCCGCGAGCCTTCGATCATCACACTGGAACGAGAGAGAGCTGCCGACGGGGAGAGCTAGCCTTCGCCGTCGAATTCGTCCACCATCCATAGCCGCAAAGCTCCATCATCGCCGTTGCATGAAGAACGCTGGAGGAGGAGAGTTATTCCCGCCGTTGCTGCTCACGCCGGAAGCAGAAAAGGCCACCATGGTTGCTCGCCGAACGGGAAAGAACGATGGAAAAGGGTCGTTCCGCTGAAGAGCTCCGCTGCTGCCCCAACGGAAAGGGGATCCACTGCTAAGGCCATCCGCTGCCAACACCGCCTGGTTGCCACCATGCCGCTCTGTTTGCAACGGAGGAAAGGGGAAAGCACTGCCGGACCGCTGTTCCCCGCTACTGCCGTCGAGGAGCGAAGCGCCTGAAACAGAGGAGAAAGCTGCCGCTCGTCGACTTGCTGCTCCAACTCGCCGAAGGAAGAACCGCCGTAGAGAAGCTAGAACCGGTGTTGCGTTGCCGGCATCCTTCGCTGTTGTTGCTGCCGTGACGTACCGCCCCGCCCGTCGTCGAGATGGCCACCGCTGGTTCAACGTCACACCGCCGGAAAAACAGGGGAGGAGCGCATACGCTGCCGCCGATCGCCGCTGGACTCTCCTGCCCGATGACGTCGAAGCCTTCCCATCACGTAGCCGGCACCGTCTTGCGTTGTTGTTGTTCGTCGGTGTTTCAGCCGAGAGAGAGGAGAGACGGGGGAAGAATGGATGGACAAAGAGGGAGGCTGCTGCTCATGCAAATTTCTATAATTGGAAGCTACTATTTTAGGGCTAGGTCAAGATTAGAAAGATTGTTAAATGTGGATTATGCTAGTTGGGTCAAGAAGACACTTGGGCTAATATAGTTTGGACCCAAGACTAATTATAATCTATAAGACTTATATATATAATTATGGGCTTATAATATAGTCTTAAGAAAACATAAATAATGTGGGCTCAATAATGATTTATATGATACGGACTATTCATATATGTATATCAAATAGAGATATTGGGCTAAGAACATTTTGTAATATCATATTAGTAACAATAATAATATTAGGTAGTCCAAAATACATTCTTCCAAGCCCATGAGAAAATAATTATACTTATAATTATTTAAATAATTAATTAATAAGAAAATAACCCCTTATAATATTCAAAAGAGTAGTAGGAATTTTCGGGGTGTTACACTCTACCCCCCTTAAAAGGAGCTTCGTCCCCGAAGCTCAGAAAAACGTTTTGGGGACAGAGAGTTGGAAACTAGTACGATAGTACATAGAGGGAAAATATTTATATAGTATATGCCCGGTTTTGGAAAGTTTTGACCCAACGGAAGAAGGAAATGAAAGATTTGAGGTGTAAGGTTCACAAGCGACGTCGGTTAAGAATAGAATTAAGGGTTATCACGGTTACAACTTAGAAAGTAGGGTTGTCACCTTACACGAGATATTTTCAAGAAGCAAACAATAACAACGTCGAGAGGTTGGAAATGATTTTTGCAATAAAAGGGATGCCAAGTTCTTTAAGGAAAAGAAATGAACCCGGCTTCGAAAGAAGATAAGAATAACTAGGTTCAAGAGGCTAAAAGAATTTCTTACTTTAAGGGAGTGTCAAGTTCTCTCAACAAAAGAGAATGACGAAAGACTTGGCTTCGAGAGCAAATAAGGCGAGATTGAACACACAGGAGAAGTTTTCCAACTATAGAGGATTTATCTTACTTAAAGAAGATGGAAGAATTTAGATGGGGTCCCGAGAGACGGAACGATTTGTCAATGATAAGGTATTCAGCTCTTCAGGGTAAGAAAAGATTCAATTTGAAAGAAGATAAGAATAAGGTTGAAAACGCAGAACGAGTTTCTCAATGGTGGGATATTCAACTTACTCAAGGAAAGGGAAGAATCAGGTTCCTAGAGGAGTTAAGAACAAGGTCTTAGTAAGGCAGAGACGCTTTCTCTATGATAGGGCATTCAATTTCCTAACGAAAAGAGAGGAGTTCATTTCCCAACGAAGGTGAGAAGGAGATTTAGAATGGATAGAAAGGGATGCCTTAATAAAAGAGTGTGCAATCCCCAAGGGAATGAGAGGGATACGGTTCCAAGAGTCGGTAGTAATGAGGTCTAGAAAGATGGAAATGATTCTTTAATGATAGGGTATGCACTTTCTCAAGGGGAAAGAGGAATTCAGTTCCAAGCGAAAATGAGGAAAATATTAGAATAGGTAGAAGGGATGTTTCAACAAGAAGGCATTTAGAATTTCAAGAAACAAAGGAGAATTTAGTTTCCAAGAAAAGATAGGAATGCTGATTAGAATAAGGAGAAGGGATTCCTTAGTGGGGGATAATTGGGATTTCGAGGAGCCGAGGAGAATTCGGTTTCCACAAGGATATAGGAACAAAGTTTACAACAAATAGAAGGGATTTCTCAACGAGTATGGTACTTAGGATTGCAAGGAACTGTGAAGGATTTGGTTTTAAGAAGGATGAGGAAGTAAGTCTCTCTATCCTAAGCGATTTCTTCGGGTTGACGATTCGATTACGACACTCTGACTGATTGATAGATCTTGCCTTGCTTCCCACGCAACATGGACCTGAGATCCGAATAAGCTCCGCTACGGTTCGCATAACCTTATCACTCAAAAAGAGGCTGAAGGTGACGAATTGCTGATGGCTGATTGGTGCAAAACGAAAGAATTCTGAGGAAGCTTTATGAAAAGATAGGTTCAATTGGAAAGGTATCGCCCGATTTTGAAAGGAGATTCGCTTTATGGGTAATAGTGATCTTTAGAAACCGAGGTTACTTCCTTAAGCTCTTGCACAAGGGAATTACTTTCGAAGGTACACCGAGAAAGGTTACACGAGGTCCACTTCACGGAGCCATACACCGCTTATGGCGTTTCTTCTTATCTTCGGGGATCTTAAGCGTTCAGGTGTTCCTTTCTACTTGACTTGATCTTCTTTGTCTTGAAGGGTGCAACTTCTAACTTGTTCCTTCGTAGCCGCTTCAGGGGTAGGTAGGACTACCTTAAGGTCTGCAACTCACGACCTCGAGTTATAATTCTTCATGTAATGTTAACTCCGAGTTTAGCTCGCACGAGACTCTTCCTCACTAATCCCGAAAAGCTCCTGTTTGTCGTGCTTTAACTCTTGCTTCTGACGAAACGCAAGTATAGATAACTCTTCCTTAGAATACCCGAGGATTCGGCTAGCCTTTAGGTTCACTTCCGTTGGTCTTGATCTTTTGACGATTTGATCTTCTACTAGCTTGTCTCGCTATTCCTTAATCCTTTCTTGCCATCGTTCCTTCGAGTGTTTGCACGAGACTCCTCATGGCCGCTCTGGCAATTCCTGCGTGGCGTGTTTTAACTCTTTCTTGACGCGCCGGTACCCGCCATTGCCGTTCCCTCAAGGCCGAGGGTCTTCGAGTCTTCAGTCTTCGAGCTCCAGTTGCTTTCTTCATCTTGCAACGAACTTCAGCTGCACGAAACGTGTTCTTCAAGTCTTGAGGTTAACGAAGATCTTGCAAACGAGGCTTCACGCGCGAAGATGCCATTTCCCGGGAACGTAGGCCGTTGTCGTTGACTCCAAGTCGTGAGTAGATTAATCTTCTTTGGCGAGCCGCCCGGTCTTCAGATTGCTTCACGCATACGGTGCTATCCATCGCTTCTCGTACCAACTAACTACTTATTCCTAATCTAAAGCAGGCTCTCTAAGCAATACTAAAACGAAGCAACGTAACTAAAAGCGATTAAGACTTACCGGGAAGACGAGCCGCAAGCTGCAAACAACAAGGTTAACAAAGCACGAACAACATAAACAGATAAGGCGTGTCCTCACCGCGATTCCTAGAATTCACACATCCTAGGATTCTTAAACATCCTAGTTCCTACTGATCAAGTCCTAGAGTCTCAAAAGTTCAACCCTAGGATTTCTATTCAGACCTCAACACAGGCTCTGATACCAACTGTGACACCCCAACCTCACACAGGCTGAGATAGCTAAAACTTAACATAAAAGCTGCCAATCTCAACCAACAAACCTCTACCCCCCTTAAAAGGAGCTTCGTCCCGAAGCTCAGAAAAACGTTTTGGGGACAGAGAGTTGGAAACTAGTACGATAGTACATAGAGGAAAATATTTATATAGTATATGCCCGTTTTGGAAAGTTTTGACCCAACGGAAGAAGGAAATGAAAGATTTGAGGTGTAAGGTTCACAAGCGACGTCGGTTAAGAATAGAATTAAGGTTATCACGGTTACAACTTAGAAAGTAGGGTTGTCACCTTACACGAGATATTTTCAAGAAGCAAACAATAACAACGTCGAGAGGTTGGAAATGATTTTTGCAATAAAAGGGGATGCCAAGTTCTTTAAGGAAAAGAAATACGGGGGAAGAATGGATGGACAAAGAGGGAGGCTGCTGCTCATGCAAATTTCTATAATTGGAAGCTACTATTTTAGGGCTAGGTCAAGATTAGAAAGATTGTTAAATGTGGATTATGCTAGTTGGGTCGAGAAGACACTTGGGCTAATATAGTTTGGACCCAAGACTAATTACAATCTATAAGACTTATATATATAATTATGGGCTTATAATATAGTCTTAAGAAAACATAAATAATGTGGGCTCAATAATGATTTATATGATACGGACTATTCATATATGTATATCAAATAGAGATATTGGGCTAAGAACATTTTGTAATATCATATTAGTAACAATAATAATATTAGGTAGTCCAAAATACATTCTTCCAAGCCCATGAGAAAATAATTATACTTATAATTATTTAAATAATTAATTAATAAGAAAATAACCCCTTATAATATTCAAAAGAGTAGTAGGAATTTTCGGGGTGTTACAAAATGCTCCATAGAAATTGTAAGGATTCAATAAAATAAATAAATCCCTTACAAGAATTAGATCAAGAATTGGGCCTTAGAATTAATAACAAATTCCGGAATGAAATATATGTATATCAATTGGAAGGATTGAGCCCAATTAAATCAAATAAAATGCCCAGTGAAATTTAATTACCGGTCTTAAGGCTTGAATGAAATTTACGGGGTGTTACACTCTACCCCCCTTAAAAGGAGCTTCGTCCCCGAAGCTCAAAACTCACGGGAACTTGGAACGGAACGGTTTCCAGAAAGAGTGGATCGATCGGAGGTTAAGGCGAAGATTGCTCAGCTAACCTAACTTAAGAACATACTATGCTCCTAACCCTTAAACTTTTAACTTCCCAACCCATGCTCAACATGCAAGAATTAAACTAACTACTTACCTAGGGCAAATAAAACCGGGTAACGTCTTCTCATCTCGTCCTCCATCTCCCAAGTGGCCTCCTCGACTCCGTGGTTGGACCAACACACCTTTACCAGCTTGACTGCCTTGCGACGAGTCTCTCGTGTTTTGGAATCCAGAATTTTCACCGGTTTCTCTTCGTAGGACAGCGTCTCGTCTAGCTCCAGGATCTCCGGCGCAATCACATGAGAGGCGTCATGCACGTAACTCTTTAACTGGGATATATGGAATACGTCGTGCACTCGGTATAACTCTACTGGCAGAGCTAAGCGATAAGCTACTTGCCCAACCTTTTCTAAGACCTCATAGGGGCCGATGAATCGAGGGCTCAACTTTACTTTCTTCCCAAATCTCATTACTCCTTTAGTGGGTGAGATTTTCAGCCACAGCTTTTCCCCTTCGGGGAATTCCGCTGGCTTCCTTCCCGAGTCAGCATAAGATTTCTGGCGATCTTGAGCAGCCTTCATCCTCTTTTGAATCAACTTGACTTTCTCGGTGGCTTCCTATAGGTACTGCGGTCCCAAGGTCACCGGGTTCACCAAGTCTTCCCAACATAATGGGCTCCTGCACTTCTGGCCGTATTGTGCCTCGTAGGGAGCCATCTGGATGCTGGCGTGGTAGCTGTTGTTGTAAGAAAACTTGATCAGGTCAAGATGCTCCTCCCAAGATCCTTGTAAATCCAGCATGCAGGCTCGTAACATATCTTCCAGTGTTTGAATGGTCCGCTCTGTCTGCCCGTCGGTGGCTGGATGAAAACCATGACTCATCTTTAGTCTAGTACCCAAGGCTACCTGTAGTGACTTCCAGAATTGTGACAAGAACCTGGAGTCTCGATCTGACACGATGTCGCGGGGTATTTGTTCTTAACCGTTACTCGGTTCAGCTCCCGGTAATCGATGCAGAGTCGCATGCTATCATCTTTCTTTCTTACAAAGAGCACCGGGGCTCCCCACGGTGATACGCTTGGTCGAATGTAACCCTTGTTCAACAGGTCCTGCAGCTGCTCTTTTAGCTCCTGCATTTCTTTCGGTGCCATCCGGTACGGGGCTTTAGATATCGGGGTAGTTCCGGGCATCAAATCGATGGTGAACTCTATCTCTCGGGGAGGCGGTAGTCCAGGGATCTCTTCGGGGAAGACATCGGGGAACTCACATACGACGGGTATCTGCTGAGCTTCATCCTTTGGAGCGCTAAGGTCTTCGACTGCACATAAGAAAGCCTCGTGTCCCTTATCTATGTATTTCCTGATCCTGATCATGGAGACTAACTTGACCTCGGGCTTATCGGGTACCCCTCGGTACGATATCCTCTTGCCCCTAGGACTCCTTAAGATCACCTTCTGCTCACTGCACAAAATTTGGGCCTTATACCGTCCCAACCAATCCATGCCCAAAACCACTCCAATGTCGTCCAAGTCGAACTGGATGAGGTTGCTCGGAAAGGTCACTCCTTTGATCTCTACAGGAAACCCTTCGAAGATGTGCTCACATGCCTTGACTTCGCCTGACGCCACCTTGACTTCGATCTTCGTCGCTGCGCTAGGCACAATGCCCAACTCACGAACCAACTTAGAGGATATAAAGGAATTAGAAGCTCCAGAGTCGAACAGAACTAAGGTGGAGACGGAGAGGATAGGGAAGATGCCGGTAACCACATCGCAACTCTCGGCCTGGAACTTGTTCATGATAAGGAGTTCCCCCAGCTAAGGTGGGACTCCTGCGCCTCCATCCACTCTTGCGAACCTAGAGAGGTTCACTCCCTTACTACCCGAACTGCTGCCCCCTGTAGCCCTTGCTGGCTCGACACCGGCCATCTTTAGCTTCTTGAGACGCTCCAGCATCCCCCCTCCCACATTGGGGGCTTCTTCCCGCTTCCTTGGTGGCACCATGATCACTAACAAGAAAGTAACTACCGAAAGACGGGTAGCACTGCGATCGGCCTTCCCGAACACGCAAGAAGGAAAGTGAGAACAAGCTCACAACAACCAAACAACAAGGCAACCAGCAACATAACAAGATATAAACAACTAAAACGAGTCCTCATCGCGCGTCCTAGAATTCACACGTCCTAGGATTCTCGAACACCTTAATTTCTACTGATCAAGTCCTAGAGTCTCAAAATTTCAACCCTAGGATCTCTACTTAGACCTCAACACAGGCTCTGATACCAACTGTGACACCCCAACCTTTCACAAGCCGAGATAGCTAAACTTTAACACAAAAGCTGCCTATCTCAACTATCAAGCACAACATAGCGGAAGCGATTTATAACCTAAGGGGTATCATGCCACATCTAGGTAAGAAAACACAGCCTAGATGCACAGGCTAACCAAAAACTGAACTGCATCCAAAATCTAAAACAAGAGTATATAGAATCTCATATTGGCACACAGGCCCAAAACATAAGTCTAAAACATAACAAACTAATCTAAGCCGCCTCATACGGATATATCTCTATCGCGCTCACGCATACACTTATTGCATACCTGGAAAACATACAAGAAACCATTAGCACTGCTAAGTAACCACCATTCACACCCGCAAGGAAGTATAGATATATAGTAAGTTGTAAATAGGTTTACACTCCCATATAGAATATATATACACCAACGAACTGTTCGATATTTAAAATCGGATACTCAACAACAACAAGCTAAAAGAATATATAAACCAAGACATCTCAACAATACCAATATCCAACCGAATCACAAACTCAACCGAATACTCATAAGAAACAACCAAACCGCAATATATCAAAGAATAACCAATAATCAAAAGAAACAATACAACTCAAGAGTCAACAAGGAACCAAACAGACTTCAACCCAAGAATAAGCACCAAAACCTGAACTTCCAACCCAATACCAATTCTCACACCAATCACCAAGCCCGAAAGTTAGAAGTTAGTTACACAGGGGTAAAAACCCAATCACAGGGACCCAAGTCCAATCACAGGGGCAAGAGCCCAATCACAAGGACCGAAATCCAATCATAGGGGCAAGAGCCCAATCACAGGGACCGAAGTCCAATCACAGGGGCAAGAGCCCAATCACAGGGACCGAAGTCCAAAGTTAGTTGCACAGTTAGTTCATCCTCAAACAGCCCAAGAGATACTCAAAGATCCACCACTCCATATCCAACCTCAGACTCAACCCAAACACAAACCACCACAATGTTCATCTCAGATTATGAACACAACAAACTCCTAGAGAATACAACCAAGAATTCAACCAACCAATACATCAAGATAATGAATCAAGAGACATGGATAAGTGCTCAAGAACCAAGGAAAAATACTTAGCATAATATCCCAACAAGTTCTAGAAACAAGGGTGAAACAACAAGACAACAGAACAACAAAATAGCTACTGGAAACAGAAGCCCAGAAGAACCAATGAATCACCCTGGTCCGCCGCCCTCATCCGCCAGACGGGGCGGGGGCTGCCCAGCGGATCACCATCCTCCGTCACTCCATTCCCCTGTTGTTCTTGCGGACCACTTAGGCGGGACACATTATACCACCTAACCTTACCTCAAGAGCAACTCCAAACCACTCGCAGACCAGAATAGACAGAATACGCAAAGTTCATTCCCAGAATACGAAAATAGGATCAAATTACTTAGATTACAACTCCTAGAAGCCAAATAAACAAGGAATCCATACCAATAAATATCCATAAATATCTATATGCAAAGGATCAAGAACAGAAGTTCGTAATCCATCAAAATGACTTCACAGACAACAACAAATAGGCTAAGCAGCAAAGAAATACTCTTGATTCCAACACACCAAATAATATCATAAATTGAGAGTGTAAAAATAGGTTTTAGTGGACATAGTGGTTACCTCTTGAAGCACACTTCACCCAAGAGCTCTTAAACCTTCTCACTAAGCTTCACCTTCACCTTGATAATCTTTTCCCAAAAGATCCCCAAAAGAATAACATAAGAACTTGTATAAACACTTACCCAAGCACTAGCAATCCTAAAAGAGCAATCTTGACTTGAATCTTGAAGGTGAAGGGGTAGTGTATGTTGTAGGGTTTTTGGGAGAGTTTAGGTTGAGAGTGAATTGTTTGCAGGGAAAAAAAAAAAAGGAATGGTAGGGTTGATACAAGTTCCTTTTATATTATGGGAGAAATCATTACATACATAAAATATATTACACTAGGGTAACTAGAGTAGATAATGGGCTTTTTAAGAGAATGGGTCTTGCACAATTTATTATAATAGCCAAAAGAGTTACCTTAAACAAGCTGCTAAGCTCGGGTTCGAACTCCTACCCTTCAGCTCACACGCCAAAACACCACACCACTACACCACTGCGTCCTTGCTGTTACGTTACGCGACATAGGCCTTAATACCCTTGCGCGAGCCTTCGATCATCACACTGGAACGAGAGAGAGCTGCCGACGGGGAGAGCTAGCCTTCGCCGTCGAATTCGTCCACCATCCATAGCCGCAAAGCTCCATCATCGCCGTTGCATGAAGAACTCTGGAGGAGGAGAGTTATTCCCGCCGTTGCTGCTCACGCCGGAAGCCAGAAAAGGCCACCATGGTTGCTCGCCGAACGGGAAAGAACGACGGAAAAGGGCCGTTCCGCTGAAGAGCTCTGCTGCTGCCCCAACGGAAAGGGGATCCACTGCTAAGGCCATCCGCTGCCAACACCGCCTGGTTGCCACCATGCCGCTCTGTTTGCAACGGAGGAAAAGGGGAAAGCACTGCCGGACCGCCGTTCCCGCTACTGCCGTCGAGGAGCGAAGCGCCGGAAACAGAGGAGAAAGCTGCCGCTCGTCGACCTGCCTGCTCCAACTCGCCGAAGGAAGAACCGCCGTAGAGAAGCTAGAACGGTGTTGCGTTGCCGGCATCCTTCGCTGTTGTTGCTGCCGTGACGTACCGCCCCGCCCGTCGTCGAGATGGCCACCGCTGGTTCAACGTCACACCGCCGGAAAAACAGGGGAGGAGCGCATACGCTGCCGCGATCGCGCTGGACTCTCCTGCCCGATGACGTCGAAGCCTTCCATCACGTAGCCGGCACCGTCTTGCGTTGTTGTGTTCGTCGATGTTTCAGCCGAGAGAGAGGAGAGACGGGGGAAGAATGGATGGACAAAGAGGGAGGCTGCTGCTCATGCAAATTTCTATAATTGGAAGCTACTATTTTAGGGCTAGGTCAAGATTAGAAAGATTGTTAAATGTGGATTATGCTAGTTGGGTCAAGAAGACACTTGGGCTAATATAGTTTGGACCCAAGACTAATTATAATCTATAAGACTTATATATATAATTATGGGCTTATAATATAGTCTTAAGAAAACATAAATAATGTGGGCTCAATAATGATTTATATGATACGGACTATTCATATATGTATATCAAATAGAGATATTGGGCTAAGAACATTTTGTAATATCATTTAGTAACAATAATAATATTAGGTAGTCCAAAATACATTCTTCCAAGCCCATGAGGAAATAATTATACTTTATAATTATTTAAATAATTAATTAATAAGAAAATAACCCCTTATAATATTCAAAAGAGTAGTAGGAATTTTCGGGGTGTTACACAAATAAACATAGCGGAAGCGAAACACAGCCTAGATGCACAGGCTAACAATAATAAACGAACTAAGCTGTCATATATAAAATAGAAATAAATCCCCAAGTCATAATCCACAATATTCAAATCACTAGTCAAGAGTATAATAATATCTCAAAAGGCACACAGGCCCAAAACCAATGTCTAAACATCATAAACTAATTCTAAGCGTCCTCATAGATAAGCTCTAACGCGCTCGCGCTCAGACTACTCCATACCTGGAAAACACGCAAAGAACCATTAGCAAAAGACTGCTAAGCAACCACCATTCACACCCGCAAGGAGATATAGATATACATAAGCTTGTAAATAGGTTTACACACCCATATAGAATATAAACACCAACAAACTGTTCAATAGTTCAAAACAGATACTCAACAACAATAAGCTGAACGAATCATAAACCAAGACTCATCCAAACAAAGCCAATACCCAACAACGAAAGCATAAGACAACAACGAACCATAACCAAGATACCAACTTAACACAATCATAAGAAACAACCAATCATAACCGAGAACAACGAGATATCAACCGAATACAAGGACTCACAAACCAAAGAACGAGAAGGAACTCTCAACACCAACCATCAATCCTCACACCAACCATCAAACCGACCCAACCCCAGACAGAAGTTAGGTACGCAGGGGTACAAACCCAATCACAGGACCGAAGTCCAATCACAGGGGTAATCAACCCAATCACGGGGGTAATGAACCCAATCACAGGTAATGAACCAATTAATGAACCCAATCACAGGGACCTAAGTCCAATCACAGGGTAATCACCCAATCACGGGGGTAATGAACCCAATCACAGGGTAATGAACCCAATACAATCAATAGTAGCACAGATAGTTCACCCAACAAGCTCCAACGATACCAACAAACCACCATCTCATACTCATACTCCAACCTCAACCAAACAACCAAACAAAGTGTTCATCTCAACTATGAACACAAGCCAACTCCCAGGTAATGAATTCAAAGAATTAATAGACCAAGAGTACAAAAAGGGAAACCAAAGACATGAATCAATACTCCAAAATATGGTATAAATACCAACAAATGCATGAATAAATACTCCAAACACATGGTAAAATACCAACAAAACAATCCAACAATAATCAGAAACAAAGGAGAAACAACAGACAACAATAACAGAGAATAGCTCACTGGAATCAAATTTCCAGAACCTTGCGGACTGCCCAGGCGGAGCACAGCCCACCGTCGAACACCTCCGCACGAAGGGGCGGAACCCCTCGGCGGATCACCACCTCCCGTTCACCCTCACCGTTCTGGCCTTGCGGAACTCCCCGGCGGATTACATTATGCCGCTGGGGACCTCCGCAAGGTCATCTCCACTCCCAGAATCCAGAACCCAAAGCAGACACGAATGAAATCATTTCCAGAGAGCAAATCAGACCAAATTACACCAACATTGCATCAAATTAGAGGCCAAAAACATGGAAATCCAAACCATCAATGATCATACAACACTAGGCAAAAGATCAAGATGAAATCCAACAAATAGATCCAACAAAATAGGGCTAAACACAAAGAATTTTCAGGATTTCCAACACCAAGAATATCATATAGAATAGGAGTGTAGAAAATAGATTTTGATGGACATAGTGGTTACCTTAAGGAGCTTTCTCCAATCCAATCAAGCCTCAAGCAAGCTCACAAAGCCCCACCATCTTCTTGATCATCTTTTACCCAAAGAACCCCAAAAGAACATACATAAGAATATGCAAAAAGACTAGGAAAACCATAAAATGCAAGGTAGATTCTTAGCTAGATGCACTTACCCAATCCTAGACAAGCTTAAAAGAGCAATCTTGACTTGAAAACTTGTAGGGAAATGAAGATCAATTTTGGATGATTAAAGAAGGGAAAATGGCGTGTGGAAATGAATGAGTAGGGAGGAGAAGGAGTGAAAACCTTTAGGGGTTTTTGATCTTCAAAATATATATTAAGATACATGTAATGTATTAGGGTGAAAGACATTAATATGAAATGGGCTTAAGTTACATACTTACATATATATAATAGCTACAAGAATTAATATATTCAAGACTAATAAGTTGGGCTAATGAATTCATCCCTTACAATTAAATATATGAATTAGAATAAGGAAGCCCATAAGATGTCTTAAAGACATTATAATAATATATATATTAGGAAGTTGGGCTATGTAGGAATATTTTAATTACAAAGATTGTAAGGATCCAAATTGAATAAAAATCCCTTACAAGAATAAATTCAATTAATTGGGCTCTTGATTAGAATAATTAAATTAGGCTCAAGAATATATATATATATACATATATATATTAAATTGAAAGAATTAGCCCAATTAAAATAATTAAATTGCCCAAGGAATTAATTAACGATTCGAGAGGCTTGAACGAATTTACGGGGTGTTACAACCTTACCCATTGGTTATTACACACTAGATAATAGGTTTGAATTTCACATTCCCTCCAACGGATCTGAAATTTCACCTATAAATACCCTTGTCCCATCTCACTTTGATAGGGTTGAAAAAGCGAAAAATTGTCTAGCAAGAAAACTGCTCTCAGTGCGATAAAATATTCAAAAGCATACAAGCAATATTTAGTAGAAAGAAGTTCTTGTGTGATTCATAAAGTTCATCAAGAAATTTAATCACAAGAATTTCAAGTTGGAGAAACATCACAACCTTTCAACCATCTCTACAAGTGAAGTAGAAAGAGGCGGAGTAAACTTGGGAGAAGTTGAAAAACCTACAACAACGAAGCTGTCGGGCTAAGTGATCAAAGGAGCACGTTGTAAAGGAGTTTGTACTATAAAAGGGGGATATAGTGCAAAGTAAACACTAAAATTTGGTATAACTTTTCCGCTGCGTTACTATCTCTTGTTTGATAAGAAAAATTTTTAAAACCCCTTTGTGAGTCTATTGAACCCCCCCCCCCCTTCTAGACTCACACCGTTACCACCGGGACCAAAAATTATTTTTAGAATTTAAAACTTAAGGTCGATTATAATTCTATGAGGCATAGGTTGCATTGGCAACACATGTATTTTTAGAAATTGTTACTGTATGTGGCTTACTTGGTTTTTCAGCCCAACCACAATAGATCTTTTCTGTATGAATTTTATATATGATATACTTTTGGATGTTTATATTGGAATGAAGTGTACATATCTAGCCAAATTTCAACTAGAGTAATTTAATTTGTTCAAATAGTTGAAAATTGTGTATATTACATGTACATATTTGGTATGCCCAACTATGGTGGGGGATTTTATTCTTTGTTAAAATTAGTTGGACATAAGGATCGTTAGTATGTATGTATATCATTTATATAATGCTTAAGAACGACTTGATCAGTGGAAGTAATGGCTTGACTAGTGGGAGTGGTCATTTGATCATTAAGATATCCCATTTCAAGATTGTTCCACTTCAAGGATAATACACCTTGCCTTGTTAATTATAAATAAGTTCAAATTGTTTAAACTACAAGTTGTGCAACATATTTATGAAAATGTTGTAACAACATTAATAGTTTTTATTTTAACAATGGCATGAATTTTATGGTGAACTATCATGAGTTGAATTCTTTAGCATTTATTGGAGTTTTTCGTCTCATCAAATTGATCCTGGGTCATTAAGATTAGAAAAGGCTCATAAATTCAATGTTGAGAGACATAAAGCAAGCAAAGGCTCATGAGATTGATTCATATTGAGGATTTTTTATTATATTGATACAACATTTGTGTTGTTTCATAAAGTTACATAAATAAATCCTCGTTATTGCTCTATGGCATAAAAGTTGGGCTTTCTTTCAATTTGGAGATTATTTATAAGGTGTATGTAACCCCTCGGTTTTTCCGACAAAGTTAAGTTCGAGAATATCAATATAAATTTTTTTTAAGCTATATATGACATTTAAGAGAAGGCTTCTCGGTGCTCGAAATAATTTTTTTTTAGGATTAGTTATCGATAAGCTGCGAACTACGTACCGGTCACGAACCGAGAAATTTTTAAGGATATAGATTCAGTTCGAATTTTCTAGAATTTGGATTATTAAGTATCATACGATTAAGCCTGAACTTCTAATTAGTTCAAGAAAGTTTTTAAATGGACTGTAAGGGATAAATTGTTACGGACTCTGTACCTATATTTCGTGAGATATCGAAATATTCTCAATTTTGGTGATTTGCGACGGGAGTATTTTTAGGATAATTTTGGTATTAGAATTTTCCCGAATTAAGTTATAATCCTCCAAGCATTCATCTGATTTAACCATAAACTGGCCAAATAAGTTATGATCTTCCTAGAGGCTCCATAGGGTATTGACAAGTGGCAACCAAAATCTAGCCAAGATTGGATCATTTAATGCTAGCATTAATGAGGTATGGGAATGTTGCACTTGGTTGCTTGATCTTCAAGAACAAAATCCACACTATCACATCTCTCTCTCTCTCATTTTCGAAAATACACACTTAGGAAGGAGAAGGAAGAATTAGTTGTTCTTCCATTGTGATCAAAGAGCTCCCAAGCAATTCTTTCCAACCCAAGAGACTAAGTATAGGTAAGACCTTAGACTTTGTTTGATTTAACCATCTCTAGAACTTAAGTGTTAATGTTTGGTGCATGAAAAATATTGTTATTATGGTGATATTTTAGGATCTTTGAATTCAAAGGAAGGAACTAGCAACTTCTTCGGTTTAAAAAGCTTCCATCGAGGTAAGGAATCCCTTAAGTTGGCTCAATCACTTGAAGTTAGACAAATGCTAGGAAATTATATGATTAGAAATTTTTACATGAAAATTATGTGCTATGTTATAGATCTAAAAGTTGGCTCAAGAATCTTTACTTTTATTTTTGGTAAATTTGTTATGCATGTTCATAGCTATTTTTATGCATCTATATGTTGTATGAGGTCCATAAATGCTTATATTTGTGAAAAAGGTGGAAGATCGGGCCGTTACCACCCCGATCTTGCGGCCCAAAGTGGGCAGAAACGGACGGACGCAATAGTGGACGCGCGTCCACCGCGCGCCCCTTTGCGAACCATCGTTCGGCGCCTCGGCCGAGAGGCTGGACGCCGCACGGACGCGCGCGTCTGCTGCGCGTCCGTGGGCGCCCAATCTCGGCACAGCGCACCGAACCAGCGGACGTGCGTCCGCTGGTGCGGCCAGCCGCGAGTGTAACACCCCGTAAATTCGTTCAAGCCTTTCGTTCGATAATTAATTCTTTGGGCAATTTAATTAATTCCAATTGGGCTAATTCTTTCAATTTGATATATATATATATATATGTGTATATATTCCTTGAGCCTAATTTAATTATTCTAATCAAGAGCCCAATTAATTGAATTTATTCTTGTAAGGGATTTTTATTCAATTTGGATCCTTACAACATTTGTAATTAAATATTCCTACAAGCCCAATTTCTTGATCATATATTATATAATATACATATGAATTGTTACTAAGACATCTTATGGGCTTCCTTGTTCTATATTAATTGTAAGGGGTAAATTCATTAGCCCAACTTACTAGTCTTGAATATATTTAATTCCCATATCTATTATAATATAAACAACTTAAGCCCACTTCATATTAATGTCTTACACCCTAAATATTGTATGTATTCTTAGTATATATTTTGAAGATCAAAAACCCCTAAAAGTTTTCACTCCTTCTCCTCCCTATTCTCTCATTTTCACGCCACTTTCCCCTCAATATTCATCAAAAATTGATCTTCATTTCTCCTACAAGTTTTCAAGTCAAGATTGCTCATTTAAGCTTGTCTAGGATTGGGTAAGTGCATCTAGCCTAGAATCTACATTGCATTTTGTGGTTTTGTTAGTCTTTTTGCATATTCTTATAATGTTCTTTTGGGGTTCTTTGGGTAGAAGATGATCAAGAAGGAGGTGGGGCTTAGTGAGCTAGCTTGAGGCTTGATTGGATTGGGAAAAGCTCTTAAAGGTAACCACTATGTCCATCAAAATCTATTTTCTTCTCCTATTCTATATATGATGTTCTTGGTGTTGGAAATCCTGAAATTTCTTGTTGTTTAGCCTATTTCTTGGATGTATTTGTTGGATTTCATCTTGATCTTTTGCCTAGTGTTGTATGATCAATGATGTTATGGATTTCCCTATTTTTGGACTCTAAATTGGATGAAATGTTGGTGTATTGGGTCTGATTATTACTCTCTGGAAATGGTTTTGTTCATGTCTGTGCTTGGTTCTGGAAATCTGGGAGTGGGGGTGGCCTTGCGGAACACCCTGGCGGCACAATGTAACCCGCCTAGGTGCTCCGCAAGGTGGTGACGGTAGGTTCGGGCGGAAGGGGAAGGCCCGTTGAGGGAGGCCGTCTCCTTCTCGCGGAGGAGACCGGCGGAAGGCAGTGGTCCGTTGAAGTGCTACGAAATTCGATTCCAGTGAACTGTCTTCTGTTGTTGTTGTCTGTTGTTGGTCCTTTGTTCTGATTATTGTTGGATTGTTTTGTTGGGTATTTTGCCATGTCTTTGGAGTATTTATTCATGTCATTTATTGGGTATTTTATACCATATCTTGGAGTATTGATTCATGTCTTTGGTTTCCCTTTTTGGTATTCTTGATCCATTGATTCTTTGATTCATTACCTGGGAGTTGGTTTGTGTTCATAGTTGAGATGAATACTTTGCTTGGTTGCTTTCAGTTGAGGTTGGAGTATGAGGTTGTGGTAGTGGTTTCGTTGGTATTGTTGGAGGTTGTTGGTTGGACTTGACTGTGCTACTATTGACTATTGACTTCTGACTTTGGACTTCAGTCCCTGTGATTGGGTTGATTACCCCTGTGATTGGACTTCGGTCCCTGTGATTGGACTGTCGGTCCCTGTGATTGGACTACGGTCCCTGTGATTGGACTTCGGTCCCTGTGATTGGGCTCATCACCCTTGTGTATCGGTTTTCCAGGTTTGGCTCTTGACTTCTGAGTTCTGACTATGTGATTTGACTTGGTTTGGTGGTTGGTTTGACTTGGTTTGGTGGTTGGTTTGAGGGTTTGGAGGTTGGAGTTGGGTTTCTTTCTTGATTGGTTATTGTGAGTCCTTTGTGTTATTCGGTTGATATCTTGTTGTTCTCATTGAGGTTGGTTGGTTCCTTTTGGATTGTTTTTCAGTTGGTATCTCGGTTATTGGTTCGTTATTGTATTATACTTTCGTTGTTGGATATTGGCTTTGTTTGATTGAGTCTTGGTTGTTGATTCGTTCAGCTTATTGTTGTTGAGTATCAGTTTGAACTAGTGAACAGTTTGTTGGTGTTTATATTCTATATGGGTGTGTAAACCTATTTACAAGTTTATGTATATCTATATCTCCTTGCGGATGTGAATGGTGGTTGCTTAGCATTCTTTTGCTAATGGTTATTTGCGTGTTTTCCAGGTATGGAGTAGTCTGAGCGCGAGCGCGTTAGATGCTTATCTATGAGGACGCTTAGACTAGCTTTATGATGTTTAGACTATGGTTGTTGGGCCTGTGTGCCATTGAGACATTATATACTCTTGTTTAATGATTTGGGTACTTATGATGATGACTTGAGGATTTTATTCTATTTTATATATGACAGATTAGTTCGTTCTTATGATTAGCCTGTGCATCTAGGCTGTGTTTATACCTAGATGTGGCATGACGCCCTTAAGTTTTAAATTCGCTTCCGCTATGTTATGTTTGTTGGTTGAGATAGGCAGCTGTTGTGTTAAGTTTTATCTATCTCAGCCTGTGTGAGGTTGGGGTGTCACAGTTCGTATCAGAGCCTGTGTTGAGGTCTGAATAGAGATCCTAGGGTTGTAATCTGAGACTCTAGGACTTGATCAGTAGAAATTAAGATGTTTAAGAATTCTAAGATGTGTGAATTCTAGGCCGCGCGGTGAGGACTCGTTTACTTACTTTTGTTTATGCTTTGCAGGTTGTTTGTTGTTTGCTTGTTGTGAGCTCGTTCTCACTTGCTTTCTTGCGTGTTTGGTTTAGACCGACCATAGTGTTCTATTCGTCTTTTGTTAGTTTTAGCGAGTATGGGGCCGCCACGACGACTCGAGGACTACCCGGAGGTGCCCTATGCAGAGCAGCTGATGCAGAACCTCCAGCAGCTGACACAGATCACACAGCTCCTCGGGAACGCGATGGTTCAGAACAACCAGCGCGGGCAGCCAGACTTGGTTCGGAGGGTGGCGGGGCAGCACCCACCCTTTTTCGCCGGAGAGGAGGACCCCGTGATCTTGGAGGAGTGGATCCGGGCGCTCGACAAGATCCTCGAGGTGGTAGAGTGCCCACCAGGTCGCCAGGTCGAGATGGCGAGCTTTTACCTGAAGGAGGAAGCTGACTTGTGGTGGGTCCACGGCGGCCCAGCGATGCGCCAGGAGCCCGACTTTGGATGGGAGACGTTCAAGGATCGGCTGAGAGCTCGCTTCTATCTAGC
Source organism: Ipomoea trifida (assembly GCA_003576665.1). Lineage (NCBI taxonomy): Eukaryota > Viridiplantae > Streptophyta > Magnoliopsida > Solanales > Convolvulaceae > Ipomoea > Ipomoea trifida. Next base: position 16,697,368 of record CP025659.1, on the reverse strand, counting down.
TCACGTCAAGGCGGCGATGCAGGAAGAGTTCTTACACCTCAAGCAGGGGTCGAGGACTGTGCAGGAGTATCACCGACGCTTCTTGGAGTTGGCTCGTTTCGCGCCGACGTTAGCCCCGACCGAGGAGACCCGGATTGAGCGGTTCGTGGCTGGGTTGAACTTGGATACGCGTATGGCCTTGGTCGTATTCAAGTTTTAGACGCTGAGTGAGGCCTACAGCAGCGCCGCTGATCATTACCGTGTGCTGACCATCCGATGAGGGATCCAGGACCGCTCGAAGCGGCCAGCCGAGGGTGGAGCTTCAGACTCCAAGAGGTACAGGCCCGGGAACTCCGGGATGAGAGGCGGCTTCCAGCAGGGTGGTGCTAGCCACAGCAGTGGGTCTCGCCCTCGCTTTGGGCAGAGTTCAGGGGGCAGTGGAGCTCATACTCGGCACTTCGACTGTAGACGCTGTGGGAGGGATCACCCCGGACGCGACTGCGAGGGGAGGTTGGTGGAGTGCTACAGCTGCGGGTTGCGAGGACATCGGGCCTACGAGTGCACAGCGAAGAAGGGAGGACCACCTCAGTCTCGACCGAGCGCGGCTCAGGGAGCCCCAGCAGCGACCCGACCCTCCCGAGAGGCCGAGGGTAGTGGAGGTAGCCGGCCGAGTGGAGGCCGAGGGCAGTAGGCGGGGCCGCAGCAGAGGAAGATTTTCGTGATGGGTCGCACCCAGGCTGAAGCAAACGGGCTTGAAGAAAGTAACTCTCGAGCTTAATCTTTAAATAAGTGGTTTAAGTGCTTTCCGAGTCTTTCGTTAAGAGTTTGTAGTTAGTCGAACCGTTAAGTGAACCATAGGCGACCCCTCGTTAGTTAGAAAGTTTTAAGACGCGTTTCGTCAAGGAGTTTGAAGACCCGATCGTATTACAAGTGGTTGGGGAGTTCGTGAAGTCAAAGCAAAGGAACAAAACGCAAAGGAAAAGGAAAAAGAGCCTAAGGACCTAGCCAATGTTCACAAGGGGTCTCGAACCCGCGCCTAACGCTTAGCAGCAAGGGAACCACGCCATCTAGCTGTGTTGATTCGTAGTGTTTCAACCGCAGAACCTTTGTTTTAATTCTGGAAGCTTAGTAGTAACAGCGGCGCGGTGGGGAGGAACGGAACAGGGGTCTCCGTGAGAGCACTCCGCGAGCACGTGCGGAGCAAAGCAACGGCTCGACGAGTTCCGTTAAAGAGCACCGCGAGGAGACGGGGCAGCAAAGTAACGGTGTGCAGCCTTCCGTTCGTGTGGTCCGCAATTAACAAGGGCACATGCGTCTTTTACACTTTGAGCGTGTTATAACCCTAGTGTCACCCGCCTTTCCTCTCCGCTTCGTTTTCTTTTTCCCTTCCCGCAAGCAGAGAGCAACCGGCAGAGCAACAGAGCACCCAGGTCCGCGTCCTCCTTCTGCCATCAACACCCAGACCACGCATCGCCGCCGCTAGAGTCCGCAAGTTCCCTTCGATCGACAGCCAGGCAGCACGAACTTCCCCGCAAAGGTCCGCAGTTTTGAGCATTGTCAACTTCTTCCACCGCAACTCGAGTTCGATCCTCATCAACAACAAAAAAATGTCAAGGAGAAATCAAGCCGAGGAAGGAGAAGGCTCGAGCAACATCCGTTACAACATAATTGATGGTAAAGCTCTTGACCCGTTACACTTTTCGCCTGAGCTAGTGAACATGCTAAATTTTCAAGGTTTATTGAATGTGTTCTTGCGAATTGAGAATGTTGTGTACCCCAACTTGGTTCATCAATTCTATCAGAATATGAAGGTTAAGACTACTAACCAAGTGCCCGTGCTCACTTCGATAGTGAAGGGCGTAAGGATTTCTTTTGATCCACCTAAGTTGGCTAGATTGCTTAATCTACCGTTGGGAGGTGTTAATGAGTACGAGCGTACTGCTTGGGTGGAGACACAGGAGGTGGGGTTCCGTGATTATCTGAGGTACATGTTGGGGCAGAATGAGGATATTGCTTTAGACACTCGCCCCGATAAACACAATCTAACGGGTGAGCAGAGGATTCTGACTCTGTTGGTTGGGGAGAGTCTGTTGCCCAACCGAAACAATAGCCGACAGGTTACAGCCATAGAATGTGCTTTTGCGTACTTTCTGAAGCACCGGGTGAAGTTTGATTTGCCTACTCTGATGATCTTGCACATGGATTTCTGCAAGACAGTTAAGAGGCGCAACCGGCCTTATGGAATGGTTTTGAGTTGGTTATTCCAGAAGAAGAGGGTCAATGTCACTGGGGAGTTGGCAAGGCAACCGGTTCACAGCGCGTTTAATGCGCCGAGTTTGCAGTTTTCCGGGCTGTTCCAGGTGGAGGGGAACGAGTATATCACCGCTCACGAGCTGAGTAGGATGCCAGCCGCCGAGAGTAGAGAGCTGATCGAGCGCTATCACATTCCACATAAGAGGTTGCGAGGTTTAGTCGAGCCTCAGCAGGCTGAGCAGGCAGGTGGTGATGAGGAAGATGATGAGTCTGAAGAAGAGGCTGAAAAAGAAGAACCAGTGGGTGAGGCTGACCGAGAGCACCGAAGGAAGGAGCAGCACGATCCCTTGGCTCCTACGCCACCAGTTGGCCCCGTACTCCGACAGTTGCAGGAGATGCAGCGTATGGTTGAGGCGAGGTTTGACTCGTTAGATCTGAGAGTGGATCGCAGCTTCCAGCGCTTGGGCTTCATCGAGAACAAGCTTGGTATTGAGGTGCCACCGGAGTATCTGTCGTCTTATCAGCAACAGTACCCTTATCCTTATCCTTACCCGTACCCTTACCCGCGCCACGGTCCAGGCAGTTCTTCTCAGGGAGGCCAACCAGGTTAGTTGATAGTTTTCTCGTTAGTGTTAGCCTCGTAATAGAAACCCTGTAGTCTAGGTGAGTTGTTTAGTTTATGTTCTTGCATGCTAGTTGGGTTGGGTAAGTTATGAGTTTAGTTGCAGCTTAGTATGTTTTTGAGTTTAGGAGTGGTTGAGCAATCATTCTCTTTAACCTTCCGTTGAATCTTTGTTTCCTTTGAATCGTTCTGTTTCAAGTTCCCGTGAGCTTTGAGCTTCGGGGACGAAGCTCCTTTTAAGGGGGGTAGAGTGTAACACCCCGTAAATTCGTTCAAGCCTTTCGTTCGATAATTAATTCTTTGGGCAATTTAATTAATTCCAATTGGGCTAATTCTTTCAATTTGATATATATATATATATATATGTGTATATATTCCTTGAGCCTAATTTAATTATTCTAATCAAGAGCCCAATTAATTGAATTTATTCTTGTAAGGGATTTTTATTCAATTTGGATCCTTACAACATTTGTAATTAAATATTCCTACAAGCCCAATTTCTTGATCATATATTATATAATATACATATGAATTGTTACTAAGACATCTTATGGGCTTCCTTGTTCTATATTAATTGTAAGGGGTAAATTCATTAGCCCAACTTACTAGTCTTGAATATATTTAATTCCCATATCTATTATAATATAAACAACTTAAGCCCACTTCATATTAATGTCTTACACCCTAAATATTGTATGTATTCTTAGTATATATTTTGAAGATCAAAAACCCCTAAAAGTTTTCACTCCTTCTCCTCCCTATTCTCTCATTTTCACGCCACTTTCCCCTCAATATTCATCAAAAATTGATCTTCATTTCTCCTACAAGTTTTCAAGTCAAGATTGCTCATTTAAGCTTGTCTAGGATTGGGTAAGTGCATCTAGCCTAGAATCTACATTGCATTTTGTGGTTTTGTTAGTCTTTTTGCATATTCTTATAATGTTCTTTTGGGGTTCTTTGGGTAGAAGATGATCAAGAAGGAGGTGGGGCTTAGTGAGCTAGCTTGAGGCTTGATTGGATTGGGAAAAGCTCTTAAAGGTAACCACTATGTCCATCAAAATCTATTTTCTTCTCCTATTCTATATATGATGTTCTTGGTGTTGGAAATCCTGAAATTTCTTGTTGTTTAGCCTATTTCTTGGATGTATTTGTTGGATTTCATCTTGATCTTTTGCCTAGTGTTGTATGATCAATGATGTTATGGATTTCCCTATTTTTGGACTCTAAATTGGATGAAATGTTGGTGTATTGGGTCTGATTATTACTCTCTGGAAATGGTTTTGTTCATGTCTGTGCTTGGTTCTGGAAATCTGGGAGTGGGGGTGGCTTTGCGGAACACCCTGGCGGCACAATGTAACCCGCCTAGGTGCTCCGCAAGGTGGCGACGGTAGGTTCGGGCGGAAGGGGAAGGCCCGTTGAGGGAGGCCGTCTCCTTCTCGCGGAGGAGACCGGCGGAAGGCAGTGGTCCGTTGAAGTGCTCCGAAATTCGATTCCAGTGAACTGTCTTCTGTTGTTGTTGTCTGTTGTTGGTCCTTTGTTCTGATTATTGTTGAATTGTTTTGTTGGGTATTTTGCCATGTCTTTGGAGTATTTATTCATGTCATTTATTGGGTATTTTATACCATATTTGTTCTGACTATGTGATTTGACTTGGTTTGGTGGTTGGTTTGACTTGGTTTGGTGGTTGGTTTGAGGGTTTGGAGGTTGGAGTTGGGTTTCTTTCTTGATTGGTTATTGTGAGTCCTTTGTGTTATTCGGTTGATATCTTGTTGTTCTCATTGAGGTTGGTTGGTTTCTTTTGGATTGTTTTTCAGTTGGTATCTCGGTTATTGGTTCGTTATTGTATTATACTTTCGTTGTTGGATATTGGCTTTGTTTGATTGAGTCTTGGTTGTTGATTCGTTCAGCTTATTGTTGTTGAGTATCGGTTTGAACTAGTGAACAGTTTGTTGGTGTTTATATTCTATATGGGTGTGTAAACCTATTTACAAGTTTATGTATATCTATATCTCCTTGCGGGTGTGAATGGTGGTTGCTTAGCATTCTTTTGCTAATGGTTATTTGCGTGTTTTCCAGGTATGGAGTAGTCTGAGCGCGAGCGCGTTAGATGCTTATCTATGAGGACGCTTAGACTAGCTTTATGATGTTTAGACTATGGTTGTTGGGCCTGTGTGCCATTGAGACATTATATACTCTTGTTTAGTGATTTGGGTACTTATGATGATGACTTGAGGATTTTATTCTATTTTATATATGACAGATTAGTTCGTTCTTATGATTAGCCTGTGCATCTAGGCTGTGTTTATACCTAGATGTGGCATGACGCCCTTAAGTTTTAAATTCGCTTCCGCTATGTTATGTTTGTTGGTTGAGATAGGCAGCTGTTGTGTTAAGTTTTATCTATCTCAGCCTGTGTGAGGTTGGGGTGTCACAGCGAGCCCGCGCAATGCGGACTCGCTTTCGACATGTTTTTGACCCGGTTTTTCCCCGATGTTTTTAACCCTGAGTGTTGCGATGTTTTGAAAGCCTACGGGCATCCGGGTGAATTTTTGAAGGCTCAAATATTATTTTTGTGCATTTTATTAACTTGGAAAATAATTATGTTTTGAAAATTATTGTGACTCCTGTACTTGAATTTCCGTAATAGGATTAATACTAACCAAAGTGTGTACTTTTGGGGAAATATATTTGTGTAAGTGTGATGATTATGGAGTCGTGTGATAATAATGAATGGTGAGGGAGTCTGTGTAACACCCCGTAAATTCGTTCAAGCCTTGAGACCGGTAATCGTTTCCGCCGGATGATTTACTTGATTTAATTGGGCTTAACCTTTCCAATTGATATACATATATATTTTATTCCGGAATTAATTATTTTATTCTAATTTGGATCCTTACAATTCTTATAAGTAAGAGTATTCATATAATGACCCAATTCTAGTATATATATATATGTATTGTCTCTAAGACATTTAATCCCTAATACTATGGGCTTTCCCTTATTCTATATATTTATTTTTAAGAGATGAGTCTCTTGGCCCAATAAATTAATCTTGTACATAACATTATTATATACATATAAAGAATGGAGTCCATTCCTTATTAAGTCTTCCACCCTAATATACACATATATGAATATATGTATTGTAGTATATATATTCAAGACTTAATTCTTCTAGAGGTCTTCACTCTCTCTCTTCCCTACCATCACTACTCACGCCATTTTCATCCTATTTCCTTCAAAAATTGATCTTCATTCCATCTTCAAGTATTCAAGTCAAGATTGCTCTTTTAGGGTTGTTGAAGCTTGGGTAAGCATCTATATCTAGGAATATTCATTGCATCATATAGTTTTCATAGTCTTTATCAAGTTCTTATGTTTTCCTTTGGGGATCTTTTGGGAATAAGATGATCAAGGTGAAGGTGGAGCTTAGAGGAAAGGTGTAAGAGTTCTTGGATGAAGAGTGCTCCAAAAGGTAACCACTATGTCCATCAAAATCTATTTTTACACTCTCAATCTCTATGATATTATTTGGTGTGTTGGAATCCTGAAATTTCTTGGATACTAGCCTTGTTGTTGTCTATGAAATTGTGTTTTTGTGGATTATTGGACTTGTGTTCATGATCCTTTGTGGTTAAATGTTTATGAGTAATTCTTGTATGGATTCCATGATTTATTGGCTTTTGAGATATGAATCTGAGTATTATTCTGAGCATGATTTGTATTCTGGAATGAGTTTGGTGTATCTCTGTTTCGGGTCTGGAATCTGTGTTGGTTGCACATGCGGTACTCTTGGGCGGTATAATGTGTCCCGTCCAGGTGCTCCGTGCGTGTCTGTGGGGAATAGTATGGCGGAAGGGTGTGTTCCGCCAAGGTGATCCGCGAGTTCACGCGGAAGGGTGTGGCGGCACGGTGTGTTCCGCCGAGGTGTTCCGTGAGAAGGAGGCGGTGAGGTGAGGCTGTGCATTCTGCTCCGTTGGCACGTTCCGCTAGGTACTCCTGGGTTTGTTCTAGTGAGTCTTATTATGGTCTGTTTGTTTGGTTATTTCCCCTTTTGTTCTGAATGTTGTTGGGATATCTTGTTGAGTATTTTACCATGATTCTGGAGTATTTATTCATACCTCTTAGTCTATCATATGAGTCTATCATTTGGTTGGTTGAATCCTAGATTTGTTTTCTCTGGGAGTTGTTGTGTTCATAATTTGAGATGAACAATGTGGAGGTTTGTTCTTGGGTTGAGTTTGAGGTTGAATATGGAGTGGTGCACCATTGAGTATCTCTTGGGTTGTTTGAGGATGAACTAACTGTGGAACTAACTGTGGGCTTCGGCCTCTGTGATTGGACTTCGGTCCCTGTGATTGGGTTTTTACCCCTGTGATTGGGCTTTTGCCCCTGTGATTGGGCTTTTGCCTCTGTGATTGGACTCCGGTCCCTGTGATTGGGCTCTTGCCCCTGTGATTGGACTTTGGTCCCTGTGATTGGACTTCGGTCCCTGTGATTGGGTTTTTACCCCTGTGCAACTGACTTCTAACTTTCGGGCTTGGTGTTTGGTGTGAGAATTGGTGCTTGGGATTGGAAGTTGAGGTTTTGGTGCTTATCCTTGGGTTGAGGTCTGTTTGGTTCTTTGTTGACTCTTGAGTTGTATTGTATCTTGTTGATTATTGGTTATTCTTGGACATATTCTAGTTTGGTTGTTTCTCATGAGTATTCGGTTGAGTTTGTGATTCGGTTGGATATTGGTATTGATGAGAAGTCTTGGTTTATACATTCTTTCAGCGTGTTATTGTTGAGTATCTGATTTAAACTTGAATCGTTCGTTGGTGTGTATATTCTATATGGGTGTGTAAACCTATTTACAAACTTATATATATCTATACTTCCTTGCGGGTGTGAATGGTGGTTACTTAGCAGTCTTTTGCTAATAGTTCCTTGTGTGTTTTCCAGGTTCGCAATAAAGTCTAAGCGTGAGCGCGATAGAGATATACCCGTATGAGAAGGCTTAGATTAGTCGCTATGTTTTAGACTTATGTTTTGGGCCTGTGTGCCACTATGAGATTCTATATACTCTTGTTTTAGATTTTGGATCCTTTTGGATATGTTTGAGGATTTATATATTGTTGGTTTCAGTTTTGGTTAGCCTGTGCATCTAGGCTGTGTTTACTTACCTAGATGTGGCATGATGCCCCTTAGGTTTAAATTCGCTTCCGCTATGTTATGTTGTATGGTTGAGATGGGCAGCTTTTGTGTTAAGTTATATCTATCTCAGCTTGTGAAAAAGTTGGGGTGTCACAGTTGGTATCAGAGCCTGTGTTGAGGTCTAAGTAGAGATCCTAGGGTTGAACTTTTGAGACTCTAGGACTTGATCAGTAGAAATTAAGATGTTTGAGAATCCTAGGATGTGTGAATTCTAGGAATCGCGTTGAGGACACGCCTTGTTTGTTTACATTATTTGTGCCTTGTTAACCTTGTTGTTTGCAGCTTGCTGCGCGTCTTCCGGGTAAGTTCTTAATCGCTTTTAGTTAAGTTGCTTCGTTTTAGAATTGCCTAGGAGCCTGGCTTAGATTAGGAATAAGTAGTTAGTTGATACGAAACGATGGATAGCACCGTATGCGTCTAAGCAATCAGAAGGTTGGCAGCTCGTTGAAGAAGACTAATCTATGCAAAGCTTGGAGTCATCGACAGCAATCTACGTTCTTCGGGTATGGCGTCTTTGCACGTGTAGCATCGTCTTCAAGATCTTCGTTCATCTCAAGACTTGAAGAACAAGTTCGTGCAGCTGAAGTTTGACACAAGATGAAGAAAGCAACTGGAGCTCGAAGACTAGAAACTCGAAGACCCTCGGCCTTTAGGGAACGACAATAGCGGGTGCTGACGCGTCAAGGAAGAGTTAAAGCACGCCAAGTAGAAGCTTTCAGATCGGCCATGAAGAGTCTCGTGCAAGCTAATCTTAGTAACAATGAAGCCTAAAGAATTTTAACTCGAGGTCGTGATTCGCGGACCTTAAGATAATCCTACCTATCTCTAAAGCGACAACGAAGGGACAAGTTAGAAGTTGCAACCTTCAAAGCAAAGAAGACTAAGTCAAGTAGAAAGGGAAACTTGGACGCTTATGACCCCCGAAGATAAGAAGAAACGCCTTTATCAAGTTGTCTGATCTCATGAAGTACGAAGGAACTAAGAAGTGAATTGCAAAATAAGGACCTCGTATAATCTATTCGGTGCATCTTGGGAGTAACTCCTTGTGCAAGAGCTTAAGGAAGGAACCTCAGTGGCAAGAAAGAAATAAGGAGTAGCTAAGCAAGCTAGTAGAAGACCGAATCGTCAAAAGATCAAGGTCAACAAAAGTGAGCCTAAAGGCTACCTCAATCCCCGAATTTTCCTAAGTGGAGTTGGACCGTGTGCTAAAGGATTCCCATAGAAGACTTGGACTACCGAGCAAGTCAAGATCTGTCAGAGTGTCGTGATCAAATCGTCAAGCCGTGGAAATCGCTTAGAGTTGAGAGACTCCTTAGCCTTCTTAAAGCTGAATTCTTCTTTGTTCCTTGAAATTTCAACTATCTTCCCATTGAGAAATCCCTTCTATCTATTCTAATCATTATTCCTATCTCTTCTTGGAACTAAATTCTCCTTTGGTTCTTTAAACTCTAAATGCCTTCTTGTTGAAAGACCCCTTCTACATATTCTAAATCTCTTTCTCATCTTCGCTTGAAACTGAATTTCTCTTTTCCTTTGAGGAAGTGCATACCCTATCGTTAAGGAATCATTTCTATCTTTCTAGATCTCGTTGATATCGTCCCTTGAAACCGAATTTCTCTCATTCCCTTGGAAATTGTATATCCTTTCCTCGAGACATCCCTTCAGTTTATTTTAAATCTCATTCTTATCTCCTTTCAAGATTGAATTTCTTTCTTTCCTTTGGAGAACTGAATACCCTACTGTTGGAAAAATCATTTCTGTCTTTCCAGACATCATTCCTAAACTCCTCTTGGAACGTAATGCCTTTCCCTTCTTTGGAAATTTGAATGCCCTATTGTTGCAAAACTCTTTTCGTGCTTTGAAACCTTGTCCCTATCTTTTTAAAGCCGAGTTCTTTCCTTCTCTTTTCTTTTGTAGAAAGAACTTGATATTTCCTTGGATTGAGAAATCCTTTTGGCCTCTTTGAACCTTGTTCTTATTTTCTTCCGAAGTCGAGTTCTTTTCTTTTCCTTAAAGAACTTGACATCCCCTTTTATTGAGAAATCATTCCCATCCTCTCGAACATTGTTCTTGTGTGCTTCTTGAAAATATCTTGTGCAAGATGACAACCTTATCTCCTAAGTTGTGACTTTGATAACTCTTGATTTCATTCTTAACCAATAATCGTCCTTGAATCTTGAACCCTAGACCTTTCGTTCTCTTTCCTTGTTGGGTCAACGTTTTTATAAGCATACGCTCTATAAATGTTTTCCTCTATCTGCTACCGTACTAGTTTTAACTTTTTGTCCCCAAAACGAATTTGCATTATGGAATGGTTTTGAGTTGGATCTTTCGAGAAAATGAGTTCGCCTAAGATGTCAAAAGGTGAAAGCAAAGAAGTGTAGAAGCCCGTTCGGTTTGAAAGATTTTGTAAATCGAGTAACCCGAAGGCCGTAGTGTCTACAAGGGTCATCGGAAAAGTTGAGTTGACTCAAGAAAGGATGAAAGCTGCCCATGACCGATAGAAGACATATGCCGACCAAGTTAGACCAGATGCGTGATGCGTTTTGCGTTTGCTGCTGAAGATATATGTGCATGATGCGCTTCGTGATATCCAGCTTGAAGTCGTAACCTTTGAAGATGCTCTATCTTATGAAGAGAAGCCAGTGAGAATTTTGTCACCTAGATTAGTTGATAGTTCTCGTGCTCATGATAGATCTTTGTTAGGAATCCTTTTGACATAGGTAAGTAGTTAGTTAGTTTTGGCATGCTGTGCATGGGTTGGGTAAGTTAGAAGTTTAAGAGTAGTAGTGTAGTATGATCTTAAGGATAGGTTTGTAACACCCCGCATTTTCTCAATATTATTAATTTAATTATATTATTTCAAAAAGAGCTTATTTTCTTATTATTAAATATTTTAGTAAAATGTTACTAAATCTAATTATTTTACCGAATGAGCTTATAAATAAAATATGTTAAACTTCTTATATCATATGGTTTGGTACAAACTATTTATATAGTTATTTATGTTTTTAAAAGCTTTATTTAATAGATAAATTTATTTATCAAAATTTTGACCCAAAAGTCTATCTGAGATGAACCTGTGAACCTTTATATCATTGTTTTGAGCCAAAGTTTGAATCCAAAACTATTCATGACCGAATTTACTAGTCCAAGTTATTTAATTTCCTGAGCCCAATTTACTTAAGCCTAATTATTTTGAGCCCAAGACAAAATTTTTTTTTTAAAACCCTAAGTATATAAATACACATGTTCATTCCCTCACTCTCAATTGTTCATCCTAAAAATCCCAAATCAGTAGCCCTAAACTCTCGGTTTTGCTCGTCTCTTCTCGCCCTCTCCTTTCGCGACAGCAGCAGACGACAATAGTCGATAGGTGGTCTCGGGTCTCCTCTGCTCCGGCGAAGGCGGTGGTGGTCAGCGACAGCAGGTCCGACAGCCGGCGAGGCAGGGTAGACCAGCGGCATCCTTTCCCTCTCTTCTCCCTCTCCGACGAAGCAGCGATGGACGGCGATGTTTTCCGGTGGTGAGCAGCGGCAGTGGAGTTAGGTGAGGCTTTGGTGTTATTGATAATTTGTTGATGTAGATGATGATTCTGGACGAACGTAAAAGATGGATTACTAGAGAAAAAGAAGATGGATTAAGGCTTGATTAGGAGTGGTTACGTAAGGATTATAAGGTAATTAATTACTAATGACTTGATTAAGCTTAAAGTAGGTGATTAGGTGGTAATTAGTAGTATGGTCATGATTAATTGCTAATTATAATTGAGGTTTAAATTATTGAAATTGTGATGATTAAATATTGATTAAGGATTAAGATTTAATTATTTTTAGTTACGGTAGTTAGAGTTTAAGTTGTGGGATTTTGGTTTAATTTGTTGATTTAACTTTAATTATTAGTTATTAAAGATTGATTATGGATAAATGAGTATGAATGGGTTATAGTTATTGAATATATTAAATTAGTAGGTGCATGGTGATTAACATTAATAATGAATGATAATGAATAGCTAATGATTGATTATGGTTAATAATGGAGATTATGCCTAATCATGAAGATGAATTGTCCTAATGATTATGGATGTGATTAAGGTTCACAATGGTTAATTATCAATGATGGGTGATTAGGGATGCGATGCGAATTATTAAATGATAATTATAGAGTTATGGACAAGGTTATGGATGATGAAGTCATTATGATGATTAGTTGGTTATGATAAGTTGACTACAGATTAATTATGGACGACAATGTTATGGATAGTGGTATGGTTATTGAATAATAATGATGATGGTGTTAAGTTATTGATGTGTGATTAATGGACAATAATGAAATTTAGTTAATTAATGATGATAATGGATTGCCATTGATTGTTGTTATAATTCAATATTGGGCTCGGGTCACTCAACTGGGCTATAATGCACATGGGACAAACCACACTAAAAGATTGAATTCAACCAATTAGCTAGTCTAACCCATAGCCTTATAAACCCATATTCTCTTTCTTATTTTATCAATGTGGGACTCTTAACACTCCCCCTCAAGTGGACAACCGGGCCATTTTGAATCTAACCGGTTGACCACTTGAAATTGAATCGGACCGGACCCTCCCCCTGAAACGAAAGCTCTGGACGCCACCAAAGTAAACCGACCAAGCGGGCTTACAACACCCATACAAGCTTGGACGCCACAAACACCACCCACAACCGGGTGAACACAAAGTGGACCGCACGCCACCACCAACCCATAACCGGGCGAACACAAAGTGGACCGAACAGGCTCTGATACCATGTTATAATTCAATATTGGGCTCGGGTCACTCAACTGGGCTATAATGCACATGGGACAAACCACACTAAAAGATTGAATTCAACCAATTAGCTAGTCTAACCCATAGCCTTATAAACCCATATTCTCTTTCTTATTTTATCAATGTGGGACTCTTAACAATTGTGAACTATGATGGTAATTAGAGGATGTCAGTGAAGGGGTCTATTATTATTAATGATGGGTGATGATATGTTTCAGTACTTTGACTACGCGTCACAGGTCTGTGGTTAACAGATGAAGAGGGTTTACCTATGGTGGCTGATAATAGTGAGAGAGAGAGAAGTTGGTGGAAGAAACTTCCTTTTGATTTT
>CP025659.1:16659606-16683604 GCA_003576665.1 Ipomoea trifida | reverse complement strand
GGCTGTGTTAATGGCTTCGTTTAGAGAACTAGGCTTGGTCCTTTCTACATCAATCCGAAGTACCTCGTCCAGACCACCGGTAAAAAAATCAACACGTTGAGCTGGAAGTACTGTGCTTGCACGTGCCAAGTGAGCCCGAAAGTCGTTGACATAATCATCAATGTGCCTGTTGGACTGAAAGAGCAGCTTCAATTCGCCTAGTTGATTAATGCTTCGAGGTGGCCCAAAACTCAAACAACACTCTTCCTTAAATGATGCCCAGGAAGCAAACGGTGACACCGCAATTTCAGAATGGTACCACAGTTGGGCCTCGCCAATCATGTGGTGTGCTGCCAGAGGAACACGTTCGTGGTTTGGTGTGTCAGCATGGCGAAACGAAGACTCACAACGAAGTAGCCAAACCATAGGGTCTTCCTCGCCCGAAAACAAAGGGAATTCGACCTTGGGATACCGGGAAAAACGATAGGAGTGATCCCCTATGTCTGCCATAGTAGATATCCCTTCGGTGGGAACGGTGGTAACGGAGTCCTCCTCCTGAACTGGCTGTTTACCGAGGCTGGTGAGTAGTTGTTGGACCAGTTTCTCCAAGTTGGCAAGAGAAGCTGCCTGTGATTGAGAAGATGCGGACAAGGAGGCGACAGTAGTGGACAAGTTCTCAATTTTGTCATGCTGTAATTCCAAAGCTTTGACAGATTTCTGCAAAGCTTTGATGGCTGATTCGATGTTCAAATCAGTACCCATGACGCCGGCAACGGGAACCAGATGATATGTTTCAGTACTTTGACTACGCGTCACAGGTCTGTGGTTAACAGATGAAGAGGGTTTACCTATGGTGGCTGATAATAGTGAGAGAGAGAGAAGTTGGTGGAAGAAACTTCCTTTTGATTTTATTCAATTCCAACTTGCCAAGACAACCTAATACTCTCCCTATATATAGGAGTTAAAAGCTTAAGACATAAGGAAACAATATTCTAAAATATGCTTACCTAAAGTAAAATAGGCAACTACTAATAAACTAGGAAATAAGATAACTAAGTATATTGGTAGCAGAATCTGTAGTGTATCAGGTGATGATGGGCAGATTATTAGTATGATGTGGAGTATGACTAATAATGGATTTGAGAGCGATAAAGGAGCATTCTTGGAATAACTAAGGCATTGTTGATTCAGTGAGATTAACGTTAGCATTATTAATTGAATAAATTGAATAAGGACTGAATTGATTCTCGGGTTCCCTATCGTGGACTAGCCTAAGATCGAGCCTAGGATTGGATGCATCTAGCTTTTGGAGCTTTAGCTTTTAAGGTAAGTTTCTATGTCCGTCAAAACTACCTTTCCCTATCAAATGTGCTATTTATCTAATTTGTGTTCTTAAACTATTTTGGAAATGTGTTTGAGTTTAAAAGTGTGATAAATAGCAAATGAGTATATTTCGGTGTCACCTTATGATTTACAAAGTATGAATATGTGTATGGTTACATAGTGAGAACATTTGGTAAATTATTTAAGTACGAAACTATATAGATTTTGGAAGGCATAAACTATATTTATTGTGAGAGATATAAACTATATTATGATTGGAGGATAAATCCTATGTTTGATGCAAACCCTATTTTGGAAATGCATATATATTATATATACTCTTATCTTGTCTTGGGAGTGTATTTGAATAGCCTATGGGCAATGGAAAATATCTATGAAAACTATTTCGAAAGAATATTACTATCTTGGAGGAATTATATAATAATGTACCTATTTTGGAGAATATACTTATGTTATAATCTATATGGAGGTTATCTGTATTTTTTTTTTTTTATTATTGGAGGTTACGAGAATCTTGGGCTGCGGTCCAGATTATTGTGAGCACTTAGGGCTGCGGTCCTATTTGCTATTGATATGAGAACCTAGGGCTGCGGTCCTATTGGTTATTGATTGGGTGGGTAACCTGGTAGTAAAAATCCTGGGTTACTAGGGCTAGTAACTACCTTTGGGGCTTGGAATCCCCGGGGTGTGCGCACATAGGTTTCTAGTTCCTGTTTCCATTTATATTGTATAGGTGTGAAGGTTCGGTAGTGGAGGTAAGCTCCGTTCCTATCCTCCTATTGGTGATTTGAGTACCTCCATACTTATGTTTTACTTGGTGATTTAAATATGAATTAAACAATTATTGGATACCTCCACTTATGCATTATTATGCTATGTTGATATTTGAGAATGAGAGTTGAGTTATCTATGATTATGAATATATGTTGAGCAGGATATTGAGAAAATCTATGTTTTGAAATGGCTATATTGATGTGAGTTCCTCCTTATACTTATATATATTTTAACCCATTTGGAAAATGATTATTTGGAGAGCTATGCTTTTAAATGATATTGAGAAGTATTGAGAAATGCTATATTATGAATCCTCCGTACTTATATTTATCTTGTAAATGAGTAAATAATCTACAAACTAGTTATACCGTTTTGTAAGAGTAAACCTTATTGTTTTGGGGACTATATTACCTTGTATTAAATCTAGTATTTTCATTGAGAAATGTGTGTGGGGAAATTGATTTGGGAAATATCTATACTATGTACCTTTGGTGTGAGTCAAATTCTTTTACTGAATGGTTTCAAAACCTATTTAAAAAGTATATTTAATTTCAAAAGTATATATGTATTTATTTTACGGGACGGGGTAGAGCTTACTTAGCATTTCTGTGCTAATCCTTTTTATCTCCTGTCTTCCAAACCTTGAATGTTTTCAGGATCTGGACTTGTGGCTAGTTGAGAGCGTGACGTAGAACTTGTAAGCCCCGAGAAATGTTCATGTCATAGTCTGTGTAGATTGGACTTGAATTGTCTTGTAGTTAGTTGTGATTTGAATAAGGGAATATTGTAATGAAAGTTGTAAATAGAAACGTTTGAAGCCTGTGCGTTTGGGCTTAGTTGTGACCCAAGCGTGGCATAGCACCCCTTTGTTTAAGTTTTGGTTTCGCTTCCGCATTTATATTCGGTCTTTTAGTAAGAAAACCCTTTATTTTGATTTATTTATGGCTTTAGAATTTGGGGGTGTTACAAGGTTGGTTGAGCAATCCTTTTTCCTTTAACCTTCGATCGATTCTTTGTTTCTTTGAACAGTTCCGTTTCAAGTTCCCGTGAGCTATGAGCTTCGGGGACGAAGCTCCTTTTAAGGGGGTAGAGCGTAACACCCCGTAAATTCGTTTAAGCCTTGAGACCGGTAATCGTTTCCGCCGGATGATTTACTTGATTTAATTGGGCTTAACCTTTCCAATTGATATACATATATATTTTATTCCGGAATTAATTATTTTATTCTAAGGCCCAATTCTTGTTTTAATTCTTGTAAGGGATTTATTCTAATTTGAATCCTTACAATTCTTATAAGTAAGAGTATTCATATAATGGCCCAATTCTAGTATATATATATATGTATTGTCTCTAAGACATTTAATCCCTAATACTATGGGCTTTCCCTTATTCTATATATTTATTTTTAAGAGATGAGTTTCTTGGCCCAATAAATTAATCTTGTACATAACATTATTATATACATATAAAGAATGGAGCACATTCCTTATTAAGTCTTCCACCCTAATATACACATATATGAATATATGTATTGTAGTATATATATTCAAGACTTAATTCTTCTAGAGGTTTTCACTCTCTCTCTTCCCTACCATCACTACTCACGCCATTTTCATCCTATTTCCTTCAAAAATTGATCTTCATTTCATCTTCAAGTATTCAAGTCAAGATTGCTCTTTTAGGGTTGTTGAAGCTTGGGTAAGCATCTATATCTAGGAATATACATCGCATCATATAGTTTTCATAGTCTTTATCAAGTTCTTATGTTTTCCTTTGGGGATCTTTTGGGAATAAGATGATCAAGGTGAAGGTGGAGCTTAGAGGAAAGGTGTAAGAGTTCTTGGGTGAAGAGTGCTCCAAAAGGTAACCACTATGTCCATCAAAATCTATTTTTACACTCTCAATCTCTATGATATTATTTGGTGTGTTGGAATCCTGAAATTTCTTGGATATTAGCCTTGTTGTTGTCTATGAAATTGTGTTTTTGTGGATTATTGGACTTGTGTTCATGATCCTTTGTGGTTAAATGTTTATGAGTAATTCTTGTATGGATTCCATGATTTATTGGCTTTTGAGATATGAATCTGAGTATTATTCTGAGCATGATTTGTATTCTGGAATGAGTTTGGTGTATCTCTGTTTCGAGTCTGGAATCTGTGTTGGTTGCACATGCGGTACTCTTGGGCGTATAATGTGTCCCGTCCAGGTGCTCCGTGCGTGTCTGTGGGGAATAGTATGGCGGAAGGGTGTGTTCCGCCAAGGTGATCCGCGAGTTCACGCGGAAGGGTGTGGCGGCACGGTGTGTTCCGCCGAGGTGTTCCGTGAGAAGGAGGCGGTGAGGTGAGGCGGTGCACTCTGCTCCGTTGGCACGTTCCGCTAGGTACTCCTGGGTTTGTTCTAGTGAGTCTTGTTGTGGTCTGTTTGTTTGGTTATTTCCCCTTTTGTTCTGAATGTTGTTGGTTGAATCTTAGATTTGTATTCTCTGGGAGTTGTTGTGTTCATAATTTGAGATGAACAATGTGGAGGTTTGTTCTTGGGTTGAGTTTGAGGTTGAATATGGAGTGGTGGACCATTGAGTATCTCTTGGGTTGTTTGAGGATGAACTAACTGTGGAACTAACTGTGGGCTTCGGCCTCTGTGATTGGACTTCGGTCCCTGTGATTGGGTTTTTACCCCTGTGATTGGGCTTTTGCCCCTGTGATTGGGCTTTTGCCCCTGTGATTGGGCTTTTGCCTCTGTGATTGGACTTCGGTCCATGTGATTGGGCTCTTGCCCCTGTGATTGGACTTCGGTCCCTGTGATTGGGTTTTTACCCCTGTGCAACTGACTTCTAACTTTCGGGCTTGGTGTTTGGTGTGAGAGTTGGTGCTTGGGATTGGAAGTTGAAGTTTTGGTGCTTATCCTTGGGTTGAGGTCTGGTTGGTTATTTGTTGACTCTTGAGTTGTATTGTATCTTGTTGATTATTGGTTATTCTTGGACATATTCTAGTTTGGTTGTTTCTCATGAGTATTCGGTTGAGTTTGTGATTCGGTTGGATATTGGTATTGATGAGAAGTCTTGGTTTATACATTCTTTCAGCGTGTTATTGTTGAGTATCTGATTTAAACTTGAATCGTTCGTTGGTGTGTATATTCTATATGGGTGTGTAAACCTATTTACAAACTTATATATATCTATACTTCCTTGCGGGTGTGAATGGTGGTTACTTAGCAGTCTTTTGCTAATGGTTCCTTGTGTGTTTTCCAGGTTCACAATAAAGTTTAAGCGTGAGCGCGATAGAGATATACCCGTATGAGAAGGCTTAGATTAGCCGCTATGTTTTAGACTTATGTTTTGGGCATGTGTGCTACTATGAGATTCTATATACTCTTGTTTTAGATTTTGGATTCCTTTAGATATGTTTGAGGATTTATATATTGTTGGTTTCAGTTTTGGTTAGCCTGTGCATCTAGGCTGTGTTTACTTACCTAGATGTGGCATGATGCCCCTTAGGTTTAAATTCGCTTCCGCTATGTTATGTTGTATGGTTGAGATGGGCAGCTTTTGTGTTAAGTTTATCTATCTCAGCTTGTGAAAAAGTTGGGTGTCACAGTTGGTATTAGAGCTTGTGCTGAGGTCTAATTAGAGATCCTACTGCAGAGCGAAGTCTATTCGTTGAGTGATGTGTGAGATTTTGTATGATTGATTCATACTGCAGAGCGAAGCCTATTCGCTGAGTGATGTGTGAGATTTTGTATAATTGAATCATACTGCAGAGCGAAGTCTATTCGCTGAGTGGAGTTGTGAGAACTAACTTTCGGGTGTCTCGAACAGTAGTGTGGTGTTGTGTTTCTCACGTGTGAATTAATGGCTGTGTTATGTGCCGAAGTTACTTATATAATGTGGTATTGCTTGTTGTTAGAATGATGGCAGGTAGACTGCGACCGTTGGGTAATGTTTATCTTACCACAACAAGGCTAATATCCAAGAAATTTCAGGATTCCAACACACCAAATAATATCATAGAGATTGAGAGTGTAAAAATAGATTTTGATGGACATAGTGGTTACCTTTTGGAGCACTCTTCACCCAAGAACTCTTACACCTTTCCTCTAAGCTCCACCTTCACCTTGATCATTATTCCCAAAAGATCCCCAAAGAAAACATAAGAACTTGATAAAGACTATGAAAACTATATGATGCAATGTAATATTCCTAGATATAGATGCTTACCCAAGCTTCAACAACCCTAAAAGAGCAATCTTGACTTGAATACTTGAAGATGAAATGATCAATTTTTGAAGAAATAGGATGAAAATGGCGTGAGTAGTGATGGTAGGGAAGAGAGAGAGTGAAAACCTCTAGAAGAATTAAGTCTTGAATATATATACTACAATACATATATTCATATATGTGTATATTAGGGCCCTAATATACACATATATGAATATATGTATTGTAGTATATATATTCAAGACTTAATTCTTCTAGAGGTTTTCACTCTCTCTCTTCCCTACCATCACTACTCACGCCATTTTCATCCTATTTCCTTCAAAAATTGATTTTCATTTCATCTTCAAGTATTCAAGTCAAGATTGCTCTTTAGGGTTGTTGAAGCTTGGGTAAGCATCTATATCTAGGAATATTCATTGCATCATATAGTTTTCATAGTTTTATCAAGTTCTTATGTTTCTCTTTGGGGATCTTTTGGGAATAAGATGATCAAGGTGAAGGTGGAGCTTAGAGGAAAGGTGTAAGAGTTCTTGGGTGAAGAGTCCAAAAGGTAACCACTATGTCCATCAAAATCTATTTTTACACTCTCAATCTCTATGATATTATTTGGTGTGTTGGAATCCTGAAATTTCTTGGATATTAGCCTTGTTGTTGTCTATGAAATTGTGTTTTTGTGGATTATTGGACTTGTGTTCATGATCCTTTGTGGTTAAATGTTTATGAGTAATTCTTGTATGGATTCCATGATTTATTGGCTTTTGAGATATGAATCTGAGTATTATTCTGAGCATGATTTGTATTCTGGAATGAGTTTGGTGTATCTCTGTTTCGGGTCTGGAATTTGTGTTGGTTGCACATGCGGTACTCTTGGGCGGTATAATGTGTCCCGTCCAGGTGCTCCGTTCGTGTCTGTGGGGAATAGTATGGCGGAAGGGTGTGTTCCGCCAAGGTGATCCGTGAGAAGGAGGTGGTGAGGTGAGGCTGTGCATTCTGCTCCGTTGGCACGTTCCGCTAGGTACTCCTGGGTTTGTTCCAGTGAGTCTTATTGTGGTCTGTTTGTTTCGTTACTTCCCCTTTTGTTCTGAATGTTGTTGGGATATCTTGTTGAGTATTTTACCATGATTCTGGAGTATTTATTCATACCTCTTAGTCTATCATATGAGTCTATCATTTGGTTGGTTGAATCCTAGATTTGTATTCTCTGGGAGTTGTTGTGTTCATAATTTGAGATGAACAATGTGGAGGTTTGTTCTTGGGTTGAGTTTGAGGCTGAATATGGAGTGGTAGACCATTGAGTATCTCTTGGGTTGTTTGAGGATGAACTAACTGTGGAACTAACTGTGGGCTTCGACCTCTGTGATTGGAATTCGGTCCCTGTGATTGGGTTTTTACCCCTGTGATTGGGCTTTTGCCCCTGTGATTGGGCTTTTGCCTCTGTGATTGGACTCCGGTCCCTGTGATTGGGCTCTTGCCCCTGTGATTGGACTTTGGTCCCTGTGATTGGACTTCGGTCCCTGTGATTGGGTTTTTACCCCTGTGCAACTGACTTCTAACTTTCGGGCTTGGTGTTTGGTGTGAGAGTTGGTGCTTGGGATTGGAAGTTGAGGTTTTGGTGCTTATCCTTGGGTTGAGGTCTGTTTGGTTCTTTGTTGACTCTTTGAGTTGGATTGTATCTTGTTGATTATTGGTTATTCTTGGACATATTCTAGTTTGGTTGTTTCTCATGAGTATTCGGTTGAGTTTGTGATTCGGTTGGATATTGGTATTGATGAGAAGTCTTGGTTTATAAATTCTTTCAGCGTGTTATTGTTGAGTATCTGATTTAAACTTGAATCGTTCGTTGGTGTGTATATTCTATATGGGTGTGTAAATTTAACACCCCGAAAATTCCTACTACTCTCTTGAATATTATAAGGGGTTATTTTCTTATTAAATAATTATTTAAATAATTATAACTATAATTATTTCCTATGGGCTTGGGATTATATACTCTTGTATATATATATATATATATATAGTTTATTGATATGATTAATAATAAAAGTCTACAGCCCAATATTTCTATAGTTATATATATTTCTTACATAAATAATATTAATGAGCCCACATGAATTATAATTTTTAAGGATTATATTATAAGCCCATAGTTATGATTATATAAATATATGTATTATAAGCTATGGTCTTGACCCAACTACTCTAAGCCCATAAGTTATGGAAATGGAGTTTCATTTGGACCATACTTGGTCTTGAACCCCCAAACCCAACTCAAGTGATCCAAATGTTTAGCCCAAACTAGTTAGCCTATCCTAAAATGATCTAGCCCAAAATGGAAGTCACCCTAGACCTAAAATTAGAAGCTTCCCATTTATAGTAAATGGATTCATCAGCAGCCTTTCTCTCGTCTCTGTCTCTCGTCTCTCCCTCAAACGAATGTGGTGATCATCCACGTAAAAGTGCAACCGAGGCTGCGTTCTCCCCTCACTCTCCGGCGGTGTGCGATGGGTGGAGCCGCACCTTCCCCTCTCTTCGTCGAACAAACGCCAGGGTCAGCGCGTCAGTCGCAAGGCACGACCTTCATCCTCCCTCGCTTTTCTTAAACGACGGCGGTGGCGGGAAGCACCGGCGGAGGTCTTCGTCCCCAACGGCGAAACGGAACAGCGTAGCGGCAGCCCCTCCTCCTCCCGTTCTTCTTCATCAACGGAACTCTCTCCTCCGTTCCAGCGGATGTGCATGACGGCGTTCCTCGTTTCCCCGGCGTCGCAACGGTTGAACCAGGCTCGGCAGTGGAGGCTTTGCGACGAGGCCCCGGTGGCGTCCCATACTCTCCTTCCTCGGCGAGCTACGGGTAACCAGCGAAGACTGCGGAGCAACTTCCTCTGTTCGGCGGTGATAACTCTCGGCACCATGCTCAAGGACGTCCGGCCGGAATTCCTCGATTGGTTCTCTGCATGGTCGACGGCAACAAGCTAGGCACCGGCGGCGAGGGTTCCTCCGACGACCGCGAACCTTACTGGTGCGCAGTCTCTCGACGACGGAGGCAGCGGCGGTAGTAGCAGACGGACCTCTCTCCTCCGCAAGGTAATCGGGCGGCGTAGCAGCAGTGGAGCTCTGTCTTGGTGGCTGGGGAGTTACATGGAGGGTATTAGTCAGTGATTGCAGGACTTATCACAGCGAGACGAACTAGTTAGGTGGTACGGTGCTTTGGTGTTAAGTGGGAGGGCGTGAGTTCGAATCCCTTCGAGGTATTAGTTCCTGTTATCCTTGTATTTTAATCAATTCGGTAGTTTGTATTCAAAGGTTAGGATAGTGATGTTTGTTAATCATTAGGCTATTAGTATTATGTAGTAATCGCACCCTTAAGGTTAATTATAAGTCCCGATGACCATGGTTGATAAGGGTAAGTCCAATTAGTGTTTGGTTTTGGACTATAGACGATCATTGTTATTAGTAGTAGTTAGTGACCGTATTGGATTATGTTAATTCTTCAGGTTCACTATTATGAACCGAGCTTTGAGCTTAGGATTGACGTTGCTTTGGATTAAAATGCTTTTGGATTTATTACGCTTCAAAGGTAACCACTATGTCCATCAAAATCTATTTTTACACTCTCATTCTATATGATATTATTTGGTGACTGGAAATCCTGAAATTCCTTGATTATTAGCTTATTATTGATCGTGTCTATTGGATTCTTGGACTTGTGTCTTGATCCTTTGCCTAGTGTTGTTATGATTAATTGTTGGTTGGATTTCCATGTTATTTGGCCTCTGATTAGATGAATATTGGTGTATTGTGATATGATCTTGGTATTCTGGAGTATCCCTTTGTATTCTGAGCTGAGTCTGATTCGGTATGTGGGAATTACTCTTGCGGGGTTCTCTAGCGGGACAATGTAAACGCTGGGGTTTTCCGTGAGAGTAAGGTGGTAGTGATTGGTGAGTGATCCGTGGTTGGTTTCCCCTTTCATTCTAAGTTTGTTAGAGTATTCTATTGATTATGTTACCATGATTCTGGAGTATTTATTCATACCTCTTAGTCCCTTGTATGAGTCTATATTATTTGGAAGTTGGTTGGTGTTCATGTCTGAGATGAACACTCTGAGTGATGGTTCTTGGGCTGAGTTGAGTATGAGTATGTGGTAGTGGATCTTTGAGTATCTCTTGGTGGTTGTTGGGTGATTGGACTGTGCTACTATTGGCTATTGGTTTCTGTGATTGGGTTGATTACCCCTGTGATTGGGCTCTTGCCCCTGTGATTGGACTTAGGTCCCTGTGATTGGACTTCGGTCCCTGTGATTGGGTTCATTACCCCTGTGATTGGGTTCATTACCCCTGTGATTGGACTACGGTCCCTGTGATTGGACTACGGTCCCTGTGATTGGACTTCGGTCCCTGTGATTGGGCTCATCACCCCTGCGTACCGGTTTTCCGGGTTGGACTCTTGACTTCTGACTACTGACTATGTGATTGACTTGGTTCGATGGTTGGTTGAGGGTTTGGAGATTGGATTTGGAATTCCTTCTTGGTGGGTTGCTGTGAGTCCCTTGTGTTACTCGGTTGATATCTTGTTGTTTCATTGAGGTTGATTGGTTCCTTGGGATGGTTTGTGTTCAGTTGGTATCTTGGTTATGATTCGTTATTGTATTATGCTTTCGTTGTTGGATATTGGCTTTGTTTGACTGAGTCTTGGTTTATAATTCGTTCAGCTAATTGTTGTTGAGTATCGGTTTGAACTATTGAACAGTTTGTTGGTGTTTATATTCTATATGGGTGTGTAAACCTATTTACAAACTTATATGTACATCTATACTTCCTTGCGGGTGTGAATGGTGGTTACTTAGCAGTCTTTTGCTAATGGTTCTTTGTGTGTTTTCCAGGTTTGCCTTAAAGTCTTGCGTGAGCGCGATAGAGATACACCCGTATGAGGAGGCTTAGATAGTGGTTATGTTTTTAGATATATGCTTTGGCCTGTGAGCCATTTGAGACTTTATAAACTCTTGACTAGTGTTTGGATGTTTTGAGACTTGAGTTAAGGATTATCGTTTATACAATTCAGCTTTTATGGTTAGCCTGTGCATCTAGGCTGTGTTATCTTACCTAGATGTGGCATGACGCCCCTTAGGTTTTAAATTCGCTTCCGCTATGTTATGGTTTTGGTTGAGATTTTATCTATCTCGGCCTGTGTGAGGTTGGGGTGTCACAGTAAACCTATTTACAAACTTATATATATCTATACTTCCTTGCGGGTGTGAATGGTGGTTACTTAGCAGTCTTTTGCTAATGGTTCCTTGTGTGTTTTCCAGGTTCGCAATAAAGTCTAAGCGTGAGCGCGATAGAGAAATACCCGTATGAGGATGCTTAGATTAGTCGCTATGTTTTAGACTTATGTTTTGGGCCTGTGTGCCACTATGAGATTCTATATACTCTTGTTTTAGATTTTGGATCCTTTTGGATATGTTTGAGGATTTATATATTGTTGGTTTCAGTTTTGGTTAGCCTGTGCATCTAGGCTGTGTTTACTTACCTAGATGTGGCATGATGCCCCTTAGGTTTAAATTCGCTTCCGCTATGTTATGTTGTATGGTTGAGATGGGCAGCTTTTGTGTTAAGTTTTATCTATCTCAGCTTGTGAAAAAGTTGGGGTGTCACAGTTGGTATCAGAGCCTGTGCTGAGGTCTAAGTAGAGATCCTACTGTAGAGCGAAGTCTATTCGCTGAGTGATGTGTGAGATTTTGTATGTGTGACACCCCAACCTCACACAGGCTGAGATAGATAAAACTTAGCACAACAGCTACCTATCTCAACCAACAACCAAACATAGCGGAAGCGAATTTAAAACTTAAGGGCGTCATGCCACATCTAGGTATAAACACAGCCTAGATGCACAGGCTAAACATAAGGATAAACTAAGCTGTCATATAAATAAACCAGAATAAATCCTCAAAACATAATCCACAATCATCGAAAAGTACCCAAACCACTAATCAAGAGTATAATAATATCTCAAGGCACATAGGCCCAAAACCAAAGTCTAAACAAGATAAACTAAGTCTACGCATCCTCAGATAGATAAGCTCTAGCGCGCTCTCGCATAGACTACTCCATACCTGGAAAACACGCAAAGAACCATTAGCAAAAGAATGCTAAGAACCCACCATTCACACCCGCAAGGAGATATAGATATACATAAGCTTATAAATAGGTTTACACACCCATATAGAATATAAACACCAACGAACTGTACAATAGTTCAAAACGGATACTCAACAACAATAAGCTGAACAAATCATAACCAAAACTCATTCGAATAAAGCCAAAGTCCAACGATGAAAGCATAAGACAACAACGACCATAACTAAGATACCAATTGAACACAATCATAAGGAACAATCAATCATAACCGAGAACAACGAGATATCAACCGAATAAACAAAGACTCACAACCCAAGAACCGAAAGGAAAATGTAATACCCCGTATTTTATTAACATTATTATTTTATCCTAAGGTATTGACATACATGAGTTATGATCTCCCGATACGTCAAAAGAATTTTTATGAGTAAGTATAGTTGTTATTAAGCTGTGATCGTATGTCCAGGTCACGAACCGTAAAAATTTTTGGAACTAGTATTTGGACTTGTTTGTCCTAGAAAATGGATTTCTAGACACCATACCATTATTCTTGAATTTCCTATTAAATTAAATTAGCCAATAGCCTCGAAAATTTTATTTTTATTGTACATCGCAACATTTCACGGTGTACCGAACCTAGCCCAAATTGGAGCTTTTGACTGGAATAAATTTTTGATTTCAATAAATATTGTATTTTAATTATTTTCTACCGAAATTCATCTGTTTTGACCCCAAACTGTCTAAGTTAGGATATTTTCTTAAAGCTACCAATAGGGTTTGGACAAGTGTCACTCAAAAATTATCCCAACCACTTAGTCTTGATTTATAAGCATTTTTATCCCATTTCTTGGCCATTTGGCCAAAACATTACAAGGAAAAAGGGGGAAAGAAACTTCATCATCCTCTTCACCAAGCTTCAACCACCATAGCCATTTCCTTCACTAAAATCTTCAAACATTCGGTAAAACTTTAATTTTATTCGGTAGATAGCTTTATTTCCTTTCCTAGATTAAGAATCTAAGTCTTGATTTCTTGAATCTTGTTGTTATGATGATGAATTGGGAGTTAGGGTTTCAAGAAGAATTGGGGAAAATCCACCAAAAGCATCCTTAAGACAATATTAACTACTTTGGAGGTAAGGAAATTCCTTAAGTTGGTTGAGGTTTCTTGAAATTGAGTAATTGATAGCAATTGATGAATTAGGGATGTTGATTTGAATATGTTTATACATGATAATGGCTAGAAATGCATGTACATATCATATTTATGCCCATATAGGCTTATACTTGTGAAAATAGTGAAAGGAAAAATCAGGGTAGATTCTGGCAGTGACTTCTGTGAATTTTTGGGAAAAATCGGTAAGGTATTTCGATCCAATTTTTTTAATACATGTAGTTCTATAAGTGTAGAAGCTTCATATAAAATTTCATAATTTTTGGAGTAGTATAAGTATGGTTTTCGGAATTTCTTTCAAAACTGGTCCAGAGAGAAGAAAAATCCGGACAGCACACTGCCAAGGGCAAAAATGTAATTTTCTGTGTTAATTCGTGAACCTAGGTGACCAAAACTTTTTATGAACATCAAGTACTATGAGTTAGGGTTCTACCATAAAAATTTCAAGTGAAAAAGAGTTCGTGAACTATTTTTACCGACTCAATCTTTCGGACTGCGCAAAGCTGTATTTTCTGGGCAGAAACTGTCAAAACCAATTTTGACAAAAATATTTTTTGTAACAAAACTAGTGACAAAATTTTGGGATGTCACAACCATATTTGGATGAAATAAATTATTTTGAAAATACTATTTGATTCCAGGAAAGAAATGGTTAGAATCAATGTCGTTAAAGAGAAAAGAGAAGGAAAACCCATATGTTTCTGATGAGTTGATGAGGACCTTGATTGACCTACGGGAGAGCTTCAATGCTATGGGCCGATGGTTGTTTACTTGACAAACCTCATGGGAGGGCTTAAAGTGCCATGGCCCAGTGGTTTTATTTATGCCGTATGACATGCAATTCATACTGAGGGCGAAGTCTATTCGCCGGGTACTGTATCACTCGTAAGCTGCGGTTTGCGGGGGTGTGCACACTTAAGTATGGTTACTCATGAGATATCGGGCAAGATTCGTTTCAACGAACCTAGTTAGGCCAACTAGGATTCATTGTAGCGATCCGGTATATATATCCAAGGGAATCGATTAGATACAGGGGGATGCCAGACATTGACCCCGAGTCGAGACCCAAATGGAAAGGATGGGACAAGATTGATTGCTCCTAAGGCCTCAAGCTCTCAAGTTAAGGAAACTAAGGATATTTTTTGTAATGAATGGTAGTTACGCCGTAACTACGAGAGAAGAGAAGTGTGTTAAGGACTAGCACTGATGTATGCTAGTAACTTCGTTTCCTCGAGATAATTAGTAAGGAAATTTCTCTCTGATGAATGATTTCCACTGTCCATTTGTATTCTCAACTGATTTTGTCCTAATGCATGGGAAACTTTATTGGTAAGAAAGAATGAATTTCTTAACGTCTTGGTTTTCAAAACCTTTATTTAGTTTCGGGAAACCAATGGATTTCCTTGCTTAGCCGTTGTGCTAACTACACTTCAATGTGTTGCTTTCAGATGGAGTCCAGCGTTAGTTCTTGCAGTCCGACGAACTCCCCTAGTTCGTCGGAAGATGTGGGTCGTGGCATGGACTACGACGTTTTTGTGCAGCAGATGAGTGGTGCAGACCCTTATGCCCCTGGCTATGCTCCGACAGCTCCCAACAGCTCACCGGCAGTAGATAGTGTTCTTCCTATTCCTGATGGTCCTGACGTACAGGCCACTTTTGGTTTTTACCCCATCGAGGTGTTGGTAGGAAGTAATCCCCTAGAGTTTATAGTTTATTACCCTTACCCTTGGGACCCGAGTCCTCCCGAGAGTTGGGAGGAGTGGTCTATGGTCATAGTTGCTTCCCGATTCTTAGACCATATCACATGGTACGAAGGGGAATGGCACCTTGTCTGGGGTGAGTTTACGGGTCCGACGTATCTCCAGATCGTGTAAGCAGGATGCACGGAAGGTCTGTAGGGGTTCATTCCTTTTTGTGTAAATATTTTGTAGCCAGGGGAGTGACTGATCTTGGTTAGTGGGGGCATGAATGACTTTAAACTTATGTTTGGCCGTTAGGCAAAACTTCCGGTACTTACTTTGTAAATATTTATATATATATATGTCTTATATATTATCTCAAAGTGTGTGGTTATGTTTGTTGAGTGAAGTTTCTTTTAGCCTGTGCACCTAGAGCGGGGTCTGTCAAGAGAATGATAGAACTCGGTTTGGGTGTGGCGGTAACTCCTTGGGTGGTACGGTAAGCCAGCTCAGGGGTGTTACAAAGTGGTATCAGAGCCTAGGTAGTGTCATAACCTAGGTTACGCCAGAGCCTTAGTTGGAGTCAGCCTAAGTTGTTAAGACTGCCCTAAGTCACTATTTCAGCTAAGGTTAAGTGTGAGCTTCTGGAGCAGAGCAGGAAACCAGGCAGCATAAAAAGGGGGTACCTCATCTGTACTTTACAGAATCTCTTGATTCTAGTTGATTGAATGATTTGATGAGTATTTGTGATTGCTTGCATGTGCTAATCATTGTTCATGATTATTGCAAGTAGGGTTGATAGCATACTGCATGACTAAGTACTATGCTAAATGAAGTATCTGTTTGAAATAGGGGGAGTTGCCCTATAAGACTTGAGTAGTTACTAGGCTAATTGTTTAGCTAGTTAACTTCTTAAGAACTCTTATCTTTTGGATACTAACTTGTAACTGTCGTTTAGTGAAATGCCTCCTAGACGAAACGTACCTGCTGGGGATAGCAATGATGTCTCGGCAATGGACCGTATGGCTATGGCAATGGAACAGATGGCTGGGTTCATGATGGCTCAGCAAGCTAATAATCAAGCCCAAGCGCAACCACGGGTTGATGTTACCAAAGCCATAGCAGCTAGACAACCACCGTTCTATGCGGGGGAAGAAGACCCGGTGATCCTCGAGGAATGGATCAGAACGTTTGATAAACTGCTAGACGCTGTGAATTGTCCTGAGGTGCAGCGAGTATCTTCTGCAGTTTACTACCTGACTAAAGCTGCGGACAACCGGTGGGCAACGGTTGGACCTGACCTTCTACAAGATCCAGAATTTGGCTGGGAAGAGTTTAAGGCGGAATTAAGAGGTCAGTTCTATACTGAACGAATCAAGGGCATCAAATGTGAAGAATTTTTGCGACTGAAACAACAAGGAACAACGGTGCAAGATTATCATGACAAGTATGTTGAGCTGATGAGATTTGCGCAGGATATCGTACCTGACGAGCCAAGCAAGGCGAGGAGATTTGTAAGAGGATTAGACTAGGGAGTGAGAAGTGCAATCGCACCATTTATGTGCTCTACTCTCAGGGAAGCATATAACAGAGCGTCTGATCAGTACCAGGTGTATCTGGATCAGCAAGCAGTTTATGGTCGGAACAAAAGGAAAGCTGAGGATAGACGAGGAAAATCTCAGTGGGAAAGTAAGAAGTTTAACCAAGGAGGAATTAACCCAAGGCAAGGAGAGAGGAAGGGAGGAATAACTCCAAGGAAACAATTTGGTTGCTTGAAATGCGGAAGGAATCATCCAGGATAAACTTGTCAGGGAGCAAAGATCATCTGCTACAAGTGTGGCCTCCCGGGACACAAATCTTATGAATGCCCAACCAGGGTAGAAGATCACCAGAACCGCTCCCAGAATACAAACCAAAGGAGGGGATCTACTGAGACTAACGGCCAGAAACCCATGGTACCAGGAAATCGGGGGGTTAACTCTCAGCAAGTCAATCGAGGAAGATTTCCAAATGCCACTGCAGGTTCCAGCAATAAAGGGAAGGCACCTATGGGAGAGAACAGTACAGGGAACCAGGGCAGGATCTACGTCGTCAATAGCGCTCAGGCTCAGGCTAGCGACGTCGTATCTGGTACATTTCCTATTAACTCAATACTTGGGTTGGTATTATTTGATACGGGGGCTACCAATTCGTTTATATCCTCTACATTTGCGGATAAATTGAAGTTAGGGTCTACTGTCAAACTAGATCTGAATGTGAAAACTGCCTCTGGAATAGTAGTAGCCTGTAAGGAAGGATACGACAATGTTTCAATAGAGATAGCGGGATTCAACTGTCCCGGAAACCTTATTCGTTTTGAATTAGAAGGCATTGACGTGGTGCTTGGGATGGATTGGTTGAATAAGTATAAGGCTCAAATAAGGTGTGATGAGCGAAAGGTTGTCCTACGAGGACCGAAGGGAAAGAAGATATCCTATCGAGGAATTGAGAAGCCACCCGAACCAAAGTTGATGACGATACAGAAATTGAAGAAGTACGTTCACAAGGGGTGTGAAGTGTACTTCTGCTTCGTGCAAGACACCGAGATAAAAGCACCCGAGATCAATCAAATCCCGGTGGTGAGTGAATTTCCCGATGTGTTTCCGGATGATCTCACGGGAATGCCGCCAGAGAGGGAAGTAGAGTTTACTATCGAACTCGTACCAGGAACTTCGCCTATCTCTAAAGCACCCTATCGAATGGCACCCAAGGAAATGGAGGAGTTGAAGGTACAATTGGCAGAACTATTGGAGAAAGGATTTATCCGGCCAAGCGTATCACCTTGGGGCGCGCCGGTGTTGTTCGTAAGAAAGAAAGATGGAAGCTTGAGATTGTGTATCGATTACAGAGAGCTTAATCGAGTCACAGTGAAGAATAAGTACCCACTGCCCAGGATCGACGATCTATTTGATCAACTAAAGGGAGCTGGTGTATTTTCAAAGATTGATCTACGGTCAGGGTATCATCAGATACGAGTTTTAGAGCGGGATATTTCTAAAACAGCGTTTCGGACTAGATATGGGCACTATGAATTCACGGTTATGCCATTTGGAGTGACTAATGCTCCAGGAACTTTTATGGACTTAATGAACCGAACTTTCCTTCCTTACTTGGATGAGTTCGTCGTTGTCTTCATAGACGATATTCTGATTTACTCTAAGACACCGGAGGAGCACGAAACACATCTTAGAACGGTGTTGCAGATATTGAGAGAGCGGAAACTTTTTGCAAAGTTGTCCAAATGTGAATTCTGGAAGGATGAAGTAGCATTCCTTGGGCACATAATCACCAAGGAAGGAATAGCGGTGGACCCAACCAAGATATTAGCCGTAACTGAGTGGGAAGCACCTAAATCTGTTACTGAAGTTCGGAGTTTCTTGGGGTTGGCAGGTTATTATAGAAGATTCGTCCAGGACTTCTCGAAAATAGCCAGGCCATTAACAAATCTACTCAAGAAAACTACCAGATACAGTTGGAATGAGGAGTGTGAGCAAGCATTCCAGGAACTTAAGAAGAGGTTAACAACTGCACCCGTACTAACGTTACCTGTTGGAACGGATAGCTATGAACTGTACACAGATGCATCTCACAAGGGACTTGGATGTGTCTTAATGCAAAAGGGAAAAGTAATAGCCTACGCATCTCGTCAATTGAAACCACATGAGGCTAATTACCCAACTCACGATCTAGAGTTAGCAGCTGTGGTGTTTGCCCTTAAGATCTGGCGACATTACCTTTACGGAGTCACTTGCAAAATTTTCACAGATCACAAGAGTTTAAGGTACATTTTTACTCAGAGAGACCTTAATCTAAGACAAAGAAGATGGTTGGAATTGATTAAGGACTATGATTTGGAGATCCAATACCAAGAGGGCAAAGCGAACAAAGTAGCTGACGCTTTGAGTCGAAAATCAAACCATGCTCTTTAGTCCGCAGTGGACGGAGTCGCACATGGACGGAAGCCCGCACATGGACCGAAGCCCGCACATGGACGAAGACCCGAAGTCAGAAGTCAATAGTCAAAGTCAATAGTCAATAGTAACCAATAATCCACCATCACACCATACTCCAACACCAATACAACCAACCAAGACATGGTTCATCTCAAATATGAACACCAACCAACTCCCAGTTCATGAATCAAAGAATCAATAGACCAAGAACACCAACAAGAGGAAACCAAAGACACGAATCGATACTCCAAACTAAGGCATCAAATACTCAACGAATAGCATGAATAAATACTCCAATAACATGGTAAAATACCCAACAAAACAATCCAACAATGATCTGAAACAAAAGACCAACAACAGACAACAAGAACAGAGAAACTGCTCACTGGAAACAATTCACAGTGAACTTGCGGAACACCCTCACGGATCACTGTCTTCCGCCAACCTCCTCCGCGAGAAGGAGGCGGCCTCCCTCGGCGGACCACCCTCCTCCGCCAAAGCCAACCGCTGCCGTCTCGGATCCATTGGCGGGTTACATTGTGCGCCGCAGCTCTCCGCAAGACCAAACCCATCCCAGATTCCAGAGACCAAATCAGACAATGAACAATACCACTTCCAGAACACAAAATCAGACCAAATCCACTCACATTTCATCCAATTTAGAGTCCAAAAATAAGGAAATCCATAACATCATTGATCATACAACACAAGACAAAGATCAAGATGAAATCCAACAAATAGATCCAACAA
Source organism: Ipomoea trifida (assembly GCA_003576665.1). NCBI lineage: Eukaryota > Viridiplantae > Streptophyta > Magnoliopsida > Solanales > Convolvulaceae > Ipomoea > Ipomoea trifida. Next base: position 16,663,566 of record CP025659.1, on the reverse strand, counting down.
AATAGGCTAATCACAAGGAATTTCCAGGATTTCCAATCACCAAATCAATATATATAGAATAGGGAATAAAATAGTTTTGATGGACATGGATGGTTACCTTTGAAGCGTATTTAACCCAAAGCATTCTAATCCAAAGCAACGTCGAACTCAAAGCTCGGTTCATACTCACGAACCTGAAGAATTAACATAATTCTAATATCGTCACTAAGACTATTAATAACGCTACTGATATTCCTAATCGGTCCATAATAGTAATAATCCTATAATAATCCTACAATCCATGCTCAAGACTAATATAATATGACCAATAACATTATCCTGACTCAAACCATACTATTATAGCTAGGATACGATCCAAATACTAGTCTAATCTAATCTCAATAAAACTAACTATAAAGGCTTAAGGGAATATATATTACCTCAATCATTCTGCCAAACCCAGGGTTCGAACCCGCGCCAACTACTCAACACAACACGGACTACACCACTGCACCGCTGCGCCACTTGGGTTGTAACTTGTGATCGCCGAACCATAATCCTTCGCATGCTCTGCCGGTCACCCTACTCAAACGAAAGAGAGGAAGCCGTCGACGGGGAGAGCCGACCATCGCCGTCATCCAAGCTCGCCGGAGCCTACCATAACGCCGAAGTTGTTGCTGTTGCGTCGAGTCAGAGGAAGACATGCCATCCTTGATCGCCGAGCGGGGAGAAACGACGGACGTGACCGTGCCGCTGACGAGCTCCGCTTCTGCCCAACGGAAGGAGGTGTGCCGCCATGTCGCCCGTTGCCTTGCACCGCCGGAGTACGTCGCCACCGTCGCCATCTGGAGTATGTCGAACGTGGAGGCCGCGGCTGCTCTTGCTCCGTCTCACGTCGCCGGAAACAGAGAGGGGAGAGAGAGAGAAGTGACGGGGCTGGAGTTCACTGGCCGAACGGAGGTGAGAACGCCGCCGAGATGGTCCGCCATTTTCGTCGTTGCTGCGCTACCTCGTCGCTGCTGTCGGAGGGGAAAGGAGGCCGCCGCTCTGTTCTCTTCTTTGCACCGCCGATGAACGTCGAGGGCGAGATCGATCGGAACTCCAACAGCGCCTCTGGCTGCTTCGTCTAGTGAAAGAGGCGAGAGACGGGGAGAAGGGTGGTGGCGGTGGCTGTTGGTGGTTGACGCCGGAGATCCCATTGTTGTTGGTGTTGTTCGCCGGAAGAAGGGGAAGACGGCTGCCTTCTGCTCGCCGGAACTTCGCTGGCTGGTGACGTGCGGGAGAGACAGAGGAGATGGATGACGGGAAATGGATGGCGAGAGGCGAAGGAGTTTTGGCTGCTGAACATCTACTTGCCCTATTTGGAAGCTACTAATTAGGGTAAGTTTCCTATTTCGGTTTGGGCTACACAAGATATGGCATTTGGATCATTTGAGTTGGATTGGATCATTAACCATAGTCTATAACATATATATATATATAATTATAGCTATGGGTTTAGAGTAATTGGGTCAACATTATAACTTATAACATATATATGATCATAACTATGGACTTATAATATAGTCCTTAAGAATATAATTTATGTGGGCTTCAATAGTTAATACTTATGTAGGGAACATATATATATACAACTATGGAAATATCGGGCCATAGCCTATTATGAATAATCATATCAATAACTATATATTTATATACAAGAGTACGTAATCTCAGGCCCATAGGAAAATGATTATACTTATAATTATTTTAAATAATTATTTAATAAGAAAAATAACCCCTTATAATATTCAAGAGAGTAGTAGGAATTTTCGGGGTGTTACAACTTTGTATGAGGATTGCACAGGACCAAAGCCGGAAATGATCAAATATGGGTTGTTGTTGATCGATTGACCAAGACAGCGAGATTCATCCCGAAATCTATGGACGTTGCTTCTAGCTGCTTCATCTAGTGAAAGAGGCGAAAGACGGAGAGAAGGTGTGGTGGCTGCTGGAGGTTGACGCCGGAATCCTGTTGCTGCCGTCGCGGGTCGATCAAGAGAGACGAGAGGGAGAGATGGATGCTCATGGCTCATGTGATGTTTTGTTCGTCGAAGGCGAGAGAGACAGAGGAGAGACGAAGGTTGGATCGTCCAAAGTCCTTGGCTGCCGATTATTTCCCTTTCCCCTTTGGAAACTTCCCTATTTGGGCTAGGTCAAGGTTAGAAGATTGGGTCAATCATTATATATATATATATATATTGGATTTGGGCCAACTTATTTGGGTCAAGGTGATCATGATATACTTATTAAACTTAGAGTAGTTATTGGATCAATAAAAATAATATGGTATGGGCTAAATTAGAGAAGTTGGGTCAAAACCATATATTATAATACATACACATATATATAAATAATTATGGTCCTTTAATATAATCTTAAGAGTATAATTTGGGCTCAATAATAATTAATATGGTATGGAATACATATATATATATCAAATAGAAATATTGGGCCAGACTATTTATTATTAATCTTAACAATAAATTATATATATATATAAGAGTATGTAATCTCAGGCCCATAGAAAAATAATTATACTTATAGTTATTTAAATAATTATTTAATAAGAAATTAACCCTTATAATATTCAAAAGAGTAGTAGGAATTTTTCGGGGTGTTACACTCTACCCCCTTAAAAGGAGCTTCGTCCCCGAAGCTCAGAAAACGTTTTGGGGACAGAGAGTCAACAACTAGTACGGTAGTACATATAGAGAAAATATTTATATAATATATGTATACCTGGTTTTGAAAATTTGACCCAACGGAAGAAGGGAATGAAAGTTTGGAGGTGTACGGTTTTAAGAACGGCGTTGGTATAGAATAGAATCAAGAGTTATCAAGGTTACACTTAGAAAGTAAGGTTGTCGCCCTGCACAAGATATTTTCAAGAAGCGAATGAGATCAACGTTCGAGAGGATGGAATCGATTTTTTTGCGATAAAAGGAACGTCAAGTTCTTTAAGGAAAAAGAAATGAACTCGGCTTCGGGAGAAAATAAGAACAACTAGGTTTCAAGAGGCCAAAAGAATTTCTAAGCTTAAGGGAGTATCAAGTTCTTTGAATGAAGAGAATGAACGAAAAGAACTTGGCTCCGGGAATAGATAAGCACAAGATTGGAAACACAGGATGAGTTTTCCAACGATAGGGTATTTAGCTTATTCGAGGAAAAGAAAGAAATTAGATTCCAAAAAGGGATTAAGAATAAGGTTTCGAAAGACAGAAACGGTTTGTCAATGATAAGGTATTCAGCTCTTCACGGTAAGGAAGAAATTCAATTTGAAAGAAGATAAGAATGAGGTTGAAAACGCAGAGCGAGTTTCTCAACGGTAAGATATTCAACTTACCCAGGGAAAGGGGAGAATCAGGTTCCTAGAGAAGTTAGGAACGAGGTCTTAGAAAGGCCGAAATGATTTCTCGATGGTAGGGTCTTCAATTTCCCAAAGAAAAGAGAGGAGTTTATTTTCCAACGAAGGTGAGAAGAAGATTTAGAATGGATAGAAAGGGACGCCCAAATAAAAGAGGGTGCAATCCCCAAGGGAATGAGAGAGATTCGGTTCCAAGAGTCGATAGTAATGAGGTCTAGAAAGATGGACAGGGTCCTTTAATGATAGGGTATTTATCTTACTCCGAGAGGTGAAAGAAATTAGGTTTCGAGGGGAATTAAGAACGGGGTCTGGGAAGGCGACATGATTGTCAACGGTAGGGTATTCAACTCGTCAAGGGGAGAAAGAAATTCAATCTTGAAATGGAAGAAGAATGAGATAAACTGAAAGGTTGTCTGATCGGAAGGATATACAATTTCCAAGGGAGTAAGAGGAATTTGAATGTAAGGGACGATAGCAAGGAGATCTAATAAGATAGAAAAGATTCCTTAGCAATAGGGTATGCACTTTCTCAAGGGAAAAGAGGAATTCAGTTCCAAGTGAAAATGAGAAAGAGA
>CP025659.1:16604916-16615362 GCA_003576665.1 Ipomoea trifida | reverse complement strand
AGTTTTAGGACATATTTTGGACTAACTTGCAGGTGAAACCGAACTTGGGCGCGAAAAGAACAGAAATGCGAAAAGAGAGCTCTGGGTCACGGGCTATATCCCGGCCGTGACCCAGGCCGTGATGCCTGGGCATCGATTCCAGTAGCTACAGAGCAAAGCAGGGCTCTGGGTCACGGGCCACATCCCGGCCGTGACCCAGGCCGTGACCTCCGCCCAGGATTTCCAGTACGTACAGAGCAAACGAGGGCTTTGGGTCACGGGCTATATCCCGGCCGTGACCCAGGCCGTGATGGCGTCGGCAATTTCCAGTGTCTACAGGCCAAACGAGGGCTCTGGGTCACGGCCACCATCCCGGCCGTGACCCTGCCCGTGATGCTTCCCCATAAATTCCAGTACTGAGAGCGTTATAGAGGGCTCTGGGTCACGGGCCGCATCCCGGCCGTGACCCAGGCCGTGATACAAGGCCGTAAGATTTGCAAAAAAAAAAAAACAAAAAAAAAAAAAGAGTATAGAAAAAAAAAATTTATGTTTTCTAGTTCGTTTTTTTTCTAGTTCGTGAGGCCTTGTTTGTCCATCCGGGACGATGTCCAATTTAAGTGTGGGGGGGTACTATTTCGGATGATTTTTGGATGCAGTTTGCTTGAAGGACTCAATTTGCAGCTAAAGGTAGTATGCTTTCCTTGTGTTGTGGTTGTAACCGCTTTACTTCCTGCTGGTTTGTGGTTTGTTTTGGTGGTACTTGTGCAGCCCAGCTTGTCAGGGATGATTCAAGGTTGAGCTTGTGATAATTCAGTCTCTTGCCAATAGTTGGGTTAACCTCTAACATAAATGTTCCCCCTGTGTGTTATGCATTGCTAGTGAAGGCTTATGTGGGATTCCGGTGATATTTGTTCTGTCATAGCTTGTCTCAGTGCTCTCATAGTGAAGTCTAGAATTTGCATGCTTTGAAGTGATTTAGGTCATTGTTGTTACCCCAAGCCTTTAAACCTACCCTGTGTTACTATTATTTTCCCTAGTTATCCCCTTTGAGCATTGTTTTTGTTTAATTGGTACAAAAGCACCTAACCCCGTTCTTTATGTTGTTTTTCTTGTTAACCCATTATTTGACCCTTAGCCCTTAGCCATATACTTTCCATTCACCCTTAGAGAGAATGTAGCATTTGTTCTTTAATTTAGAGGAGATTTCCATTTTTGAGCTTACTTTTGATAGAGTTATTCCTGTTATCTTTGTTCTAGTGTGGGGGTGTTGTGAAGGAAGTTATGGGTTGATTGAATGGAAAGAAAGAAAAGAAAAGTTTGAAAAAGAGTTTGAAAGTGAAGAAAAGGTTTGTGAAAAGAAAGAAAAAGAAAGATGAATAAAAGTGTAAGTCAGGTTGTTAGAATAAATGTCCTCACACCCCCACTAGTTTAGAATACTCTTGTGTTTCCAATTATTTTGCTCTCTTGATTCATATTTTCCATATCTCCTCTAGGTTTATTTGTGAATAGGTGTGAAATTCTCTCCCTTTTGTTTATTTTTCCATACCCCTTCTTTGTTTAGCCACTCACCCTTAGCCCCATTACAGGCCAAATAAAGTCCTATTTGATCTTAGCATGCAGTTTTAGAGTGATCTATGTGAGTATGAAGGGCATGTCTATGGGAGTTCATCTTAAGCCAAGTCTTGCATAATCTCAACTGAGCACATGTGCATACAGGTTTTAATCTACCTAATTTCGGGTGCCCGGTTATTGGCCTGAGAAGGGACTCACTTGTGATTCTGAGATGATTCTTGAAGCAGGTTAGATTACATGAGTTGGTTGGTGGAATGATTGGTTGAGCAGGAAGGAAGTGTGATCAGTTGCAGTGCTTGGAGGGAAGATTACCCTGGTAATTGCTTGAGGACAAGCAAAAGTTCTAGTGTGGGGGAGTTGATATCTGCTATTTTGTACAATTATTCACCCCTTATTCTAGTTGTTTTGAAGGTTATTTTCTGTATCCTAGTGAAATTGGGAATTATTTGTGTGTTATATTGTCCAAGTGCTGAAATATCTACAAGGAACAACAAAGGAAGAATATTGGACAAGTTCTGGAAGAAAAGGGAATTACAATGAAGAATACAAGTTGGAAAAGAATTAGAAGATGCCTAATGGGCCAAGGCCCATCTACCTCCTATATATTTGACCTATTCTCTACAATTAAAAGGAGGTTCCCTTACAGAGTTCTGAACCCTAGTTTTTAGTTTATATTTTCCCAGCATAGTTTAGACTAGTTTTACATTAGATTATTTGCTTTCAAGATTAGAATCAAAGATTGAAGGTTGGATTTGTTATTTATCAGATAAGTTTCTCTTCCCTTTATATTTCTTGCAATGTTTATCTTTAATTATTACTTTGCTTTGTTTACTCCCATCATGCGGGAGTAGTTCGTTTATGGGTTTGGATTAGGGATCCATTGTTAATCTTGATGTTCAATTGGTAATTAATTGCATAAAGGGATTGAATCTTTTACCTAGGGTTTATGTTGAATTGGGGATTTCTTTGCACTAGTTATTGGTTTGTGGCCAGAATTAATTGCTAGTCTAGGAGAGGGATTCATTACAACGAAAGTTGGATGGAGACCTCGAGCCTTACCAATTTCAACCTAATTTTCCTGCTATGAAAGTAGAGGTAATTTTGGGGGCTTACAATGCTTAGGTGTTTAAGGTTATAATTGATGCATCACGACAGTGGGGCAATTTTAGCCTAATTCTCTTATTGATTACGAAAGTAGCTTAGTAGAATTCTTTTGTGCATTGCCCATATATCCCTTGGTTAATTATTCTTTCCCCTAATCCTGAGTTGGTTGGAACATCAAGATTACAATCCCCCTAATCTGGCCCATACCTTTTATCATATAGTTTTCACATTAATTAATTGCTTTCTTTTACATCCTTCAGTCTTTGTTACTTGGATTCTATAAATTCATATACTCTAGTGCCTAGTAATTCATACAATTTCGTGTCATAACACCAATCCTCAGCGGAACGACATTACACCCTTTTTACACTCATCATTTGTGCTCATCATACAATACAATACTTTTAAGGAGGCATGTTATGCGCGGGGTTTATTACAAGATGATACTGAATATGTTGATGCAATATTGGAAGCTAGCCATTTTGCAACTCCCCACTCACTAAGAAAGTTGTTTGTTACTCTGTTGTTGTCAAATACAATGGCACGTCCTGAAGTTGTATGGGAGAAGGTGTGGACACACATGGCTGATGATGCTCAACATACCCGCAGGAGATTATTAAACTTGCAAGGTATTATTATTTAACTTTTAAAGTTTGATTTACTAATTTTTGATTAAATTGTATTTACAGAGCCTATTTTTTTTTACAGATGTATTTCTAACCGATGAAGAGAAAAAGGATTTTGCGCTAATGGAATTGTCAAAGCTTTTATTAGTGTATAACAAGACTTTGAAAGATTTTCCAAACATGCCGGTAATTAATGAAGCAAGTCATGTTCATGTCGAAAACCGGTTGTTGTGGGAAGAGTTAGCATATGACCGTGTTAGGGAAAACGAGGAGAGTCAACGGCTTAAGGACATCCTTACAGAAGAACAAAAAGCAATATATGATGCCGTTATCAATGATATTGATTCCAACAATGGTGGACTTTTTTTTGTTTATGGGTATGGTGGTACAGGAAAGACATTTTTGTGGCGTGCGCTCTCTTCTTATATCAGAGCAAAAGGTGAAATTGTTATCAATGTGGCATCGAGTGGAATAGCATCTTTACTTCTTCCGGGTGGAAGGACTGCACATTCAAGGTTTTCAATACCAATCTCTATCAATGAAGATTCTACCTGCAATATAAATCAAGGCAGTCAATTAGCTGAACTCATCGTTTGTGCAAAACTAATAATTTGGGATGAAGCACCGAGGATGCACAAACATTGTTTTGAGGCGTTGGATAAAACAATGAGAGATTTGTTAAGGTTTGTTAACAATGAAAGTCAAAACAAGACTTTTGGAGGGAAGACAGTGGTTCTTGGTGGGGACTTTAGGCAAATATTACCAGTGGTGCCAAAGGGTTCACGACAGGACATTGTTTCTGCAACAATTAATTCTTCATATCTTTGGAGACATTGTAGAGTTATGCGGTTAACAAAAAACTTGAGATTAACTACAATGGAACCTCGATTGAGCAGAGACAAAGTTGAAGAATTTGCGAACTGGCTAATTTCAATAGGTGATGGTAATATTGGGGTAGATGTTGATGGTTACGCTGATTTTGATATCCCCAGTCATTTGTTATTAAAGTCAAATGGTGATCCTATTTCCTCTATTGTGAAAAGTACCTTCCCCAACTTTACTGGTGCAAGCAGTGATGGTAGTTGTTTTAAGAACAGTGCAATACTAGCACCAACGTTAGAGGTGGTCAATGAGGTGAACCAATATATGTCTAACTTAACTGAGGGGGAAGGAAAGACATATTTGAGTTCTGACACAACGTGTAAAGGCGATGGGTCCAGTTCAGTTCTTGCCGATGTGCATACACCAGAATTTCTAAATACCATAAGAGCATCCGGCCTTCCAAATCATGCTCTGACTTTGAAAGTGGGGTTTCCTGTAATGTTAATGAGGAACATTGATCATACTCTTGGTTTATGCAATGGAACTAGGTTGGTGGTAACAAGATTAGGAAATCATGTTGTTGAAGGAAGCATATTAGCAGGTCCTAATGCTGGGACTAAGGTATTAATTGCTAGAATGACTATCACCCCATCGGACCCGAGATTACCTTTCAAGTTCAACAGAAGACAATTTCCACTTATGTTGTCATATGCAATGACTATTAACAAGAGTCAAGGGCAGATGCTCTCCAATGTTGGCTTGATACTGAAGAAACCAGTTTTTGTGCATGGCCAATTATATGTCGCCGCATCAAGAGTTAGTCAACCAGACGGACTGAAGATTTTAGTATGTGATGAATCAAAAAAAGATTGTAATTCTACTACTAATGTAGTTTACAAAGAGGTCTTTAGTAATTTATAAATTATTTCATGATTAATATAATTTTATCTTCTTTTCGTTTTCGGTACTATTTAATTTTCACTTGATCTATTTTCATACCGTGCATCGCACGGGCCAACTGCTAGTTCATCTAATTTACCACTAAATTTATAGATAATCTATTTTAATTTCTTGAAATTTACACTCTTACTACACATACAATCTAGAATTTACACTCGTCCTACCAATTTTATAAAAATAACATTTTAAAAAAACTATTATTATAATTAAACTTTTAATAATGAAAAATGTACTATAAAAAGCCTAAAAAATATCAGTACTAATAGTTTTATTTCTCATAATATTATTAACATTTTTGGACCACAATGCTCTTACTAATAATATTATCATTATTACAATAGTAATAAAATTTAAAAATTACAGATGTATTTAAAAATATAATCCGAGATGTGTAGATCGTACCTGTTAATTTCAATTTCTAGATTGAATCTTGCAGAAAAGCTAACTTCCATGGTATATCTTTCAAGAAATTTATATTCTATCATACAAATAATCGCATTTTAATATTTACGAAACCCTAACTGTTTATAATGCGTATGTAGATTCAACAATCTGCCTAAGTCCGAATCCAGCATAGATCTTCCTAAATAGTAATTCAAAAGCACATGCAGTACATTTTTGTCTAAGAATTTCATACTAAGTTGTATCTTAGTCAGTATTTGTTAGTATGTTTGTTAGATTCTACGTTTTAATATCAAATTTGCTACAAATTTCATTCAATTTCTATGTTGAATTGTTCTGAATTGAATTATTATGTTAATGCAACAAAAATTTATCAGCATTCCTGAACTATTAATTCTGTTTTCTGAGTGTTAAAAAAAAAGTCTTTATACCAAAAAATATCTATTTGTTGTTTTGTTTGTACTGTGTGTAATTCTTGCAACTTGCAATTTGCCAGTTTTCTAGTAATGGCAACCCTTGGGTTATTTGCACCACCATTTAATTCTGCTACACATATAGTCCAACACCTGATATATCTTATTATATTGTTTGGTATTGATGGCAAGCAAGTTCCTCAACCAACAGTTGTTGAAGTTGGAGATGCATTTAGAAAAACTCTCAAAGAGGTATGCTTTCCTTGAATTATTATTTCCAATTTTTTCTTTGATAATATTCCCTGAGCTTCTTTTTTATATTAATAGTAATAATCCTTTTTTGAGCTCCTATAGACTGAGGAAGTAAGGGATAAACATAGTCAAATATAGCTTAACAGTAATACAACTTAACTGGTAACTTAACAATCTAACTGGTAAAATACAACTTAACAATCTAACTGGTAAAATACAAAAATCAGTAATATTTATATCATATGAGAATACAGTTGTTTGATGAGATCTGCTTCCTCTTGCCCCTATAAGAAATTAAACAGACAATTCAACTCTCACAACCAATAAAAATGACACTTTTTCAGGGTAAAATCAGTGTTGTAGACTGATACTATTTTGCAATGCTTGCTCACCTTCATATTATATAGTTATTAATTAGGTGTTTTTAAATGCTTGGCAAAATCAAAAAGGAAAATAATATTGTTCTAGTTTGCATATATTTTGAAGAATTTGAGGAAGAGAATATTCCTCTGGATTGTAAAGTTTTTCCTGGTAATCTACAACAGCAGCTTTAATGTTATGCATTCTGTAATATTTCTATAGTATTTAGTCAAAGTATATGAACTGTATAATGTTTAATTGTTTATATTTCACTTGAGCTTTTTATTACACTGACTATGTTTTGAAGTCTGAACATTTTTTTGGGTGTACTGCAGCAGTTAGTCACAGATGGACAGCAGAGCTCAAAATCATTAAAAAATAAAGACAAAGTCAATACATTATAAAACGTTTAAAGCTATAACAACAGGTATTATTTCATGGTACCTTAAAGCTTCTTTCTCTTGCCCAGAATGGTAATTTATCACTTCAACATTTTCATTCTTCTTCCCTTTGCTAAACATACAACTGCAGAACTCACAGACTAAATACAAAATAAACTGACTTTTCATTCGAAAGAGAAAACTATGAGAACAAAAATAAAAGATATTAGAGTACAACCTGAAAGATTTAAAGGTAACCATGTATCTTTAAGAAAATTTAGATATCTTATTCATGATTTGTAACGTAGAGGACCATAAATAGAAATATATCATATTTTTTATGGGTAGTCAATCACTACTACAGAAAACACTTTTAACGTCGGTTTTTTAGCACTTTTAACGTCGGTTAAAAATCGACGTTGATCTGGCCGACGTTGTATATAAATGATACGGCGTCGGTTGTCAAAACCGACGCCGTATGTATTTTTTTTATTTTTTTAAATAGGAAACGACGTCGGTTTTTTAGAAAAACCGACGTCGTTTATTTAAAAAAAAAAAAAAGAAAAAGAAACGACGTCGGTTTTTTAACAAAACCGACGTCGTTTATTTAAAAAATAATTTAAAAATATGAAACGACGTCGGTTTTTTAACAAACGTCGTTTGTTTAAAAAATAATTTAAAAATATGAAACGACGTCGGTTTTCTTAAAAAAACCGACGTCGTTTATTTTTAAAAAAATAAAAAAAATGAAACGATGTCGGTTTTATTACAAAAACCGACGTCGTTTATTTAAAAAAAAATTAAAAAAATAATAAACGACGTCGGTTAATATGAAATAACCGACGTCGTTTATAATTTTTTTTTTAAATATTAAAATTATTTTATGAATCCGCCTAAAACCTGTACAGTATATTTCCAACTCACACATAAGTTTCAGAACCTGTGTAACAAATTAACATTTATAATTCACTATTGATCAAACTAATAAAGTTTTCAATTAATCAAAGCTAATAAACATCACAACTTATCAAACTAATAAAGTATACTACAATAACTAATAAAACATTGAATATTCAACATAAATCTCACAATTCAATAACACTAATAAACAACAAGTATTTAACATAAATCTCACAATTCATCAAGCTAAAGAAGTAATCTATCAATCCATTCATCAACTAAATATTGGCACCATATGTCTCTAACACTTCTTACAAGGACAAAGTAGCCATTCATTACTACCCAGAAGGTTATTCTTTGCAAAGTTAATAAAATTTTTAACTCCATCATCGTATTCTTGACTAATTCGAGAAGCATTCATCCAACTTTTATCCATCACAAGCCAATCTAAAAGAATATTAATCCTAATTAAACTTAAGTTAACACTAATTCAACAAATTCTATAATAATAACAAACAAAGCATAAATAAACATAGACCACGGTGTGGTTAATCACCAGATGCAATATATAAAGCCAAAGCATAAATAAACATAGACCACGGTGTAGCTAACCACCGGATGCAATATATAAAGCCAAAGCATAAATAAAAATCTTACCTCACCAAAGAGTTATCCACGTCTGTAAACAAAGTCCGAATCTAACTAATTACCTACAAGTATTATTTGTAAATTAATATATTAAATTGATATTATTTTATAACAATACTATTCTAAACAATCTCAAAATAATTTACAATTTATTAAAATACTAAAATACAATAAACATTATTAATTTAAACAACATTAACAATAATTCCTAAATATCAAAGTATATTCACATTCATTTCATAAATTTCGAAATTATTAATTTATAAGCCCTAAAATACATTATAATTTCTAAAATTTCAAATATATTATAAATAATTCCTAAAGTACACCAAAATTTCTTAAAATTCATAATTATTAATTTTAAGCCCTAAAATACATTATAATTCTTAAAATTCGAAATATATTATAAATAATTTCTAAAGTACACAACAATTTCTTAAAATTCAAAATTATTAATTTATAAAGCCTAAAATACACAATAATTTCATAAAATTCAAAATTATTAATTTATAAGCCCTAAAATACAATATAATTTCTAAAATTCGAAATATACTATAAATAATTCCTAAACTAGACAATAATTTCTTAAAATTGAAAATTATTAATTTATAAGCCCTAATATGCATTATAATTCCTAAAATAGACAATAATTTCTTAAAATTCGAAATTATTAATTTATAAGCCCTAATAATAATAATAATAATTGTGAACTACAAAATTCTCTAAATACGGAGTAATAATTTTACAACACCAAAATCTCCCTTAAGCCGACAGTTCAGTTCTTCACTAATTACTAAATAATTTTGCAAATTTGGAAAAAAATAAAAAATAAAAAATAAAAATAAAGAAGATAATTTCCCATTCCCTCGGCAACCACATAGAAGTTTAGAAATGAGACAATTTGGTAGGATTCTGAAATGGCCCAAAAAAGAGGAAAAAAATCATGAATTTAAATTAATAATAAATGCAAACATCCCATATGCAAATTTAACAGGAAAAAGGGATTCAAGCATGTTTATGACCAAAAACAGTATTCAAACAATGAAATACAGTAAGCAGATCTGAGCAAACCAGCTTCCAAACAAACATTAACTCCACATCCCACTCAACAACACCCAAAAATCAAAATTAAATTAAAAACCAGCTACTTCCCAGTTCCCCCATTCAAGCGTATAGCATCCGAAGCTTCCTATCAAACAGTTCACTCATACACAAACCTCAAAATTCACAAAAAAGGAACGCAAAATTCATTGAAATGGAAACAAAAGCATACCTTTTTCAGCATAAAACTCCTCTCGAGTACAATGGAACGCGCACAGGTACAACTATTACACGTTTGCGTACAAATTGATGCAAAGTGTGTGCAGTAACAGGAGACAGCTTTTCTACGATCAGCAAACCCGTGCGAAGCAGGGATTCTAGGGTTTGCGATTGTGAGTTTTCTCCTTTCCCTCGTCCCCTTGGAGAAACTTCTAGTCCATACAATTTTTGAACATTCAAAGAAATTTGGAGGAGCCGTCGCGATTGGAGTCCGGAGGGCCGAGGGCCGAGGGTGGTGGCGGTGGAGCGCGTGGCGGTGGCGGTGGCGGAGTCCAGAGGGCCGAGGGCCGAGGGGGGATGGCGGAGGGCGGTGGCTGTTCGCGTGGAGAGGGGGGATGGCGGAGGAAATTGAGTTGTGAATTCCAGATCTGCTGTTCGCGCAGATCTGGTGGGCTTTTATTCAAAACCCTACGGCGTCGATTTTCTTCACAACCGACGTCGTAGCCTATTTATTTCTTTTTTTTTTTATCTGAAAACCTTATTAATTATTAGATTAATAAAAATTAATAATAATTATACGACGTCGGTTCATTCACGAACCGACGTCGTCATTTTTATTTTAATTTACGGCGTCGTTATGCCCATAACCGACGCCGTAATTTATTTTTTTAAAAAAATAAAAATAATACGACGTCGGTTTGGTTACCCAACCGACGTCGTTTTATTTTCGTAAATTTAATGACGTCGGTTATGTACTACAACCGACGT
>CP025659.1:16581717-16604891 GCA_003576665.1 Ipomoea trifida | reverse complement strand
ACGTCGGTTGTAGTACATAACCGACGTCATTAAATTTACGAAAATAAAACGACGTCGGTTGGGTACCAAACCGACGTCGTATTATTTTTATTTTTTTAAAAAAATAAATTACGGCGTCGGTTATGGGCATAACGACGCCGTAAATTAAAATTAAAAATGACGACGTCGGTTCGTGAATGAACCGACGTCGTATAATTATTATTAATTTTTATTAATCTAATAATTAATAAGGTTTTCAGATAAAAAAAAAAAGAAATAAATAGGCTACGACGTCGGTTGTGAAGAAAATCGACGCCGTAGGGTTTTGAATAAAAGCCCACCAGATCTGCGCGAACAGCAGATCTGGAATTCACAACTCAATTTCCTCCGCCATCCCCCCTCTCCACGCGAACAGCCACGCCCTCCGCCATCCCCCCTCGGCCCTCGGCCCTCTGGACTCCGCCACCGCCACCGCCACGCGCTCCACCGCCACCACCCTCGGCCCTCGGCCCTCCGGACTCCAATCGCGACGGCTCCTCCAAATTTCTTTGAATGTTCAAAAATTGTATGGACTAGAAGTTTCTCCAAGGGGACGAGGGAAAGGAGAAAACTCACAATCGCAAACCCTAGAATCCCTGCTTCGCACGGGTTTGCTGATCGTAGAAAAGCTGTCTCCTGTTACGCACACACTTTGCATCAATTTGTACGCAAACGTGTAATAGTTGTACCTGTGCGCGTTCCATTGTACTCGAGAGGAGTTTTATGCTGAAAAAGGTATGCTTTTGTTTCCATTTCAATGAATTTTGCGTTCCTTTTTTGTGAATTTTGAGGTTTGTGTATGAGTGAACTGTTTGATAGGAAGCTTCGGATGCTATACGCTTGAATGGGGGAACTGGGAAGTAGCTGGTTTTTAATTTAATTTTGATTTTTGGGTGTTGTTGAGTGGGATGTGGAGTTAATGTTTGTTTGGAAGCTGGTTTGCTCAGATCTGCTTACTGTATTTCATTGTTTGAATACTGTTTTGGTCATAAACATGCTTGAATCCCTTTTCCTGTTAAATTTGCATATGGGATGTTTGCATTTATTATTAATTTAAATTCATGATTTTTTCCTCTTTTTTGGGCCATTTCAGAATCCTACCAAATTGTCTCATTTCTAAACTTCTATGTGGTTGCCGAGGAATGGGAAATTATTTCTTTATTTTTATTTTTATTTTTTATTTTTTTCCAAATTTGCAAAATTATTTAGTAATTAGTGAAGAACTGAACTGTCGGCTTAAGGGAGATTTTGGTGTTGTAAAATTATTACTCCGTATTTAGAGAATTTTGTAGTTCACAATTATTATATTATTATTAGGGCTTATAAATTAATAATTTCGAATTTTAAGAAATTATTGTCTATTTTAGGAATTATAATGCATATTAGGGCTTATAAATTAATAATTTTCAATTTTAAGAAATTATTGTCTAGTTTAGGAATTATTTATAGTATATTTCGAATTTTAGAAATTATATTGTATTTTAGGGCTTATAAATTAATAATTTTGAATTTTATGAAATTATTGTGTATTTTAGGCTTTATAAATTAATAATTTTGAATTTTAAGAAATTGTTGTGTACTTTAGAAATTATTTATAATATATTTCGAATTTTAAGAATTATAATGTATTTTAGGCTTAAAATTAATAATTATGAATTTTAAGAAATTTTGGTGTACTTTAGGAATTATTTATAATATATTTGAAATTTTAGAAATTATAATGTATTTTAGGGCTTATAAATTAATAATTTCGAAATTTATGAAATGAATGTGAATATACTTTGATATTTAGGAATTATTGTTAATGTTGTTTAAATTAATAATGTTTATTGTATTTTAGTATTTTAATAAATTGTAAATTATTTTGAGATTGTTTAGAATAGTATTTGTATATATTTGATATTTGGAGTAGCCTTTTCCATCTAGGCCTGCTCATATATTAAACTATTAAATCTACCATTATTTTGGTATATCAATTACGGAGCACGGTTGGAATTGATTATGAAGAATTATTGGAGATTTTGACCATACTACGATGAGGTTAGCCCATTCATATTTTAATATGATAAAATATTATTCCATGCCATGTACATTCATGTGATAATTATTATGTGCAAACTAATTATTTATGCACTAATTATTCATCATATTTCCCTTAAATTGCTATTACTGTGCAATTTAATATGTTTTTATATACATATTATGTCCTATTAAGCATGAATAGCTTTTCATTAAGCGGACTATATGTTATGTTTTAGAAGTGGACCATCATAGTATTTCTCGTTGGTAATACTTATTTGCTATAGGCTATGAAGTGAGCTTCTAGAATATATTGACAAAAGTTGGTATCTTATTCTTAGGTTTGCATACCACAAAACGTGACATGGTTTTGCTTGGTTGCACTTGTTGTTGCTAAACCTTAATTTATCCCTTGTGATAACAATTATAGAAATCCCTGAAGGATCCCTTTTCTAAAGACACAATTTGACTGACTTCAAGCTTTAAAGATTTTAAGTCAATGACTAAATCTAAATCAGCTATTCACACAATTGTGTCGCAATCTTAAGTTATCCAACTAGTCGAGAGCAACCTCATTCATATATAACTTTGGCCCAGCAGCAAAGATGCTTCATGTGTGGTATCAAAGGCACTGATTACGTGCGTGCCACACTCCGAAGTATTTTGTTGAAACATAACAGAATATCACAATGTTGAATCCAACCAAATAACTTGCCTGAAGCAAATGCTCCTGTTGGTAATATTGATAAACCTACCTTTTCATTCAACATCGTTTTAGTGATGTTCCCTTTTGGTATAATCTTTATATACAAACCTCTACAATTCATTTTACCATTATTGATAAGGTTCCTTTTGTGAGCTCCGGTCGAGCCTCACTTATACTCTACTAGTTTAAAGTGACTCTACAATAGTAATTATGTTGCAAATATTTTGAACGGATGCATGATCTATAAAGATCACTATCCCTCAATGGTGATAGTTCATCCCGATATGAATGATCATCAGTAATATCATTCTGGTAATAAGAAGAAGAATAAGAAATTAAAAATATAATTTCTCTCGATGTTGTATGCATCTGAGTCAAACCAAATTATCATCTTATAACGACATTCATAGCTTTAATTTTCTTTAAAGCTATTTTGGCACTCTTGAGAAATCATACCATACTTATGAGTATCATTTGGTTTGCCAAAATGTTGTGATAAGACCCAACCAGGTATTGATGATTTTGGGGACATCATACTTGATATATTTTCAAATCTAGCTCACTGCATATCAGTATCAATCCCCCTTTCAACCTAGTACGTATAAACATTTCCCATTCTGCGTTCCTATTCTTAGTGTGCAGTCAAATTGCTATATCACCACCATTTGCGTATCTTTATGGGCTATAACATTCCGTCTTTTTACATAGAGCCCATGATAAGGAATCAATAGATACGTTGACTGCATACTGAAGATCAGTTTCACGGCATTAGGGGGAGATATACCCAAATTTAAATGCCGAGAAATCCCATTAAATGGAATGATCTTCATTATAATCCATGTACTAGTAAAACTGAACCAGAAGTTCAGTAGATAATCTATTTGCGATATTAGCAAATAATCTACCAAATATATACCGATAACGTATATATACACTAATCATGTTGATCAGAAAAGAGTGACAAGGTCCTATAGATAATCCCCAAATTGGACCAAATATATTTATCTCAATACTCCTTGACACCAGAAGTGTAGGAGATCTATCGATTTAAGAGATATGAAACATAACACTAGTACTAGATCTAACAAAGAAGTATTGTCACTCTTGTCTTAAATAGAATTATGTCTTGAAGACATTTGTCTAGACGACAAAAACCCTAGTAAGGTGCACCAAACAAACATAATACTAGGGATACGGGACAATCAGATCTTATACTGGAAATGTCAACGATCTGATTAAAAATTGTCATGATTTTGGGAGAAAATTTTAAAACTGTCGACAACGCACGCCTATATAATTGCTCATTTAAATAAACTGGATCCAGGTGAGATGCCAGAAGCATCCTCATTATTTAATATTTAAAGGAGCAATTAAGGCAGAGCTCGACTCGCTAAAACAGATTCTCTTGACAATACATACACCATTGAATAATAACCATGTTGGTTACAAATGGATGTTTGTACGAAAGAGAAATGAAAACAATAAGGTGATATAATAGGGAGTGTTTGCAGCATATGGGTTAACGCAGAAACCCTTGATTAATTTTAATCAAATCTCCCATGTACGATGACATTAAGTTCCGCTATACAAGATAATTGGCAGTACAAACTTAGATATGTAGCTAATAAACGTCATGACCATATGACAATAAGGTATTTGGACGATATGATCTTTATATAACCTTAGCACAGATCATAATTGACTGAGTAATTCTCCTTTTGAAGAAGGAATTATGTGTCATTATGAATTCGTTAAAGGATTACGAATGGAGTTATTACTCTCATTTAGAAGGGATAATATGTACCATAAGTGTTCTTTATTGAATTGTAAATGAGCATAGAATTACTAAATTTGATCCTCGATGGATTTATAATTTTCAAAATAATATTACAACATATTTGTTGTTGAAGTACAAAGGCTTTACTTAATAGTAAAGCAATTAACTGAGTAATTTCCTCATTAAGTAGGAAAATGTAAAAATCAAGATAATACCGTTAGTACCTATTGAGAGGCTACTAATCATTATCTTAACATGTGTTGGTGTTATAAACATCGTAAAGAGTTTAATGGTATTAGCTCTAAAAATGAAATGAAAGGACTTGGTAAACCAAGTATCACCTCGACCTGCAAATCGAGTATTTCCTTGAAAGGAATTTATACACCAATCTGTCTATTTTTAGAAAGATGTCTTCAACGCATTTCATATGGATAAGTATGATTGACTTATCATACTAACAGTTATATCTCTTGAAGAAGATAAGGAACCGTTTAGACCCAAAAATGATACTGAGGACACTTTAGGACCTGAAGTCCATTTCTTCATTATTATTGGAACACTACGGAAGAACCAGAAGTTCTATGATCATATTTTGATTGACATTGTCCTTACAATGAAATCAACTATAGTTCCTAATGCCCTAAATATCCTCTAGTATCTCCAATTTAAAATTTGTGGGACAAACCAATGTGTGTTTTTCTCATAGATCACTTGGTAATGATTGCCTTTGATCTCCATTCCAAGTTAGTTATGTGTGTTCTATCTCCACTGACTTATGAGAAGATAATAAAAGTGTGTTTTTAAGTAGGTATGGTTAAGGAATATTGACTATATTCAACCTACATAGGCTCCAGAAGAGTCACGAGATCAGTGTATAAAATGTTAACTTATAGTGACAATCTTGAAGATTGTCATATCATCTCCTCTACGTTCCTTTTGAAACATTTATTCTATTTTAAGCAATGTAGAAATCGAATATTGTTATCTTCAGGGCGAGATGTGGACTACATTTACTTAAATCAATCATGAAGATTGGGTGGATCCTAAAAGGACCAACAATTGTACTCTTTTGCAATCTATATACCATGTACTATTTTCCTCACTAGATTTTTCACATTGGGTTTTTCTAGTGTGGTTTTTAACGAGGCATGAGTATAATATAATAAACGGGGATAAAGTTGCAAATAAATACTTAAATAGACGAACCCCGAAATCCTGAAGATTATGCCCTGAAGGCTTATGATTGTACTATTTTTCCCTTAACTAAGTTTTTTCCCATCGGGTTTTCTAAAGTTAAGGTTTTTAACGAGGCAATCAGGAAGGTTGTTGTCTTCAGGGGGAGCAACAACATACACAGAGATTATTGGTCCAAAACCACCAACTCTTGCAAATCCTGAAGATTAAACGCAACAAGTTATGGTTGTACTCTTTTTCCTTAACTAAGTTTTTTCCCATTGGGTTTTCTTAGTGTAAGGTTTTAATGAGGAAACCAAGTCTATATATGAGTTTATAAATATCATGTACTCTTTTCTTCAACTAGGTTTTTCCCACGTGTTTTTCCTAGTGAAGTTTTTTAACGAGGCATGCATATGTTAATTAAATTCAACTAGGTTTTTCCCACGTGATTTTCCTAGTGAAGTTTTTAACGAAATAAGATCGTAGACAAATAATGTCCAAGGGGGAGTGTTATAAATATTTGTATTTAGTGGACATTATTAAGCATTATTATGTAACAGACATATTTATGTCTTCATTATGTTTCCGTTATGGTTCAGTATTATATATATCCTTTGTAATATGTACAAGGTTATGCTAATGAAATATTCTCTCTCCCTATGTCCTGTCTCTCTGTTTCTTTTCAATTACTTGCAATGTCCATCGTGTAGGAGCTAATAGCCAACGGGCACCAAATCTCAACAATTTCATTAATAATATACATCGATGATACACAAATATGAGAAAGTTAATATAAAAACTATTTATTATTTCGGCTAAACCTCCTCAGCATCATCAACCTAATGTGAAAAGCATTTAATTTTTTGGCAATAATCATAACCACAAAACGGTGCCGTTTTCACTGGGCGGGAAATTCATTCCAAGAAGTTGTTGCTTTATTATAGAGTTAGATTAGATTAGATTAGATGTATTATTTGTATATAAGTTGACATAATTTTAATTTTACAAATACTGAAATGTTACTAATTGTATGGCATTCTTTTAATTCTTATTTATTTGCTTATCTTATATCAATTCTTTGGGATGTTATTATACTGTGACATAATTGAACTACTCTTACTTTTCAAGCTTGATTTTAAAATAGTTTCAAATGTCAGTGGTTATTTATATGTATTCCTGATTTAGTATTTTATTGCCGTAACACACTGGAACATTAATATCAAATTTTAATATGCTTTAATAGCATGGCTTTGCACTGCTATCACAGTTAGTGATACTATATCTAGTAATTCAAAAAAGGTCAGAAGTTGTTAAGTGAAAAAGAAACAAACTTATGTAAATATGGCTTGCTATTTGTAACTTGCAACTCTGAATTATGTAAATAGGGAAAAGTGTCAAATTGGCCCCCTAAGTGGGATGAATAGTGCAATTAGGCCCCCTAATTGAGAAAAGCTCTATTCAAGCCCCCTAAACCGGCAAAAAAATGCAATTGAGTCCTAAATGACTTGTTTATCAGGTTACTACTCCTTGGACTGAAATTAAGTGCAAAACTTTGTAATTTGTATCACATTGGGTCATAATGTCAAATTAATTTGTATTCTATAAATAATTTTAATAATTTTAATTTTTTAAAACAAAAAAAACAAAAAAAAAAACAAAAGCCGGCAATCCCAACTGGGGACTGCCGACTTTTTTTTTTCTTTTTTTTCAAAAACATTATTTAAATAATTGTTTTTATATTATTAAAAAAAGTTTTGTAAAATTATTTTAAATAATTTTTTTTTAAAAAAAACACAAAATAGAAAATTACATTTTTCGTCTCTAAAGGAGAAGTGAGCACAAAAGAACGAAAAATACAATGCCAACATATTCGTCCGTGAGTTATACTAAAATTGTAAATTTCGTCCCTAATGTTTTATTAATAAAGGCACAAAAAGTGCAACATCAATTATAACTTAGGAACAAAAAATGCGTATGGCCAACACTTGGGGACGGAATCTACAAATTAATTTGACAGTAAGACCAAATTATTAAACGACCGGTGGCTGTTTTTTTTTTTTTAATTTTTTTTAAATTTTATTTATAATAAATAATATTTTTAATAAATAAAAATATTTTTTTTGAACTGAAATAAATAAAAATATTTGTTTTGAAAAATAAAATAAAAAATGAAAAGTGTCAAATTAGCCCCTTAAGCTGGGTGGATAGTGCAATTTGGCCCCCTAACTGAATTTGACCTGATAAACAAGTCATTTAGGATTCAATTGCACTTTTTTGCCGGTTTAGGGGGCTTGAATGGAGCTTTTTTCAGTTAGGGGGTCTAATTGCACTATCCATCCGACTTAAGGGGCCAATTTGACACTATTCTCATGTAAATATGGTTATTTGTAATTTGCAGGTTTTACAATTATGTAAATATTGGTTTCCTATTCATTACCCCAAAAAAGGCTAACATAAGCTTCCTTGGTTATTTTTAATGTTCAGGTTTTAAAATTATGTAAATATGGTTTACTTTTCATTTCCCCAAAAAAGGCCATCATAAGCAACCTTGGAAAAATACAGGTACATGGAATTTATTAATTTTATTTTCATTTATAAATTCAATAGTCTAGCATAAATTAAATAATTATAAAATGAAGTATAGACAGTGAAGTGGGGGTAAATTATTTGTTATAGGGTGTATAATTCATTATACTGAATGCAGTAATACATGACAGACACCGATACATAACATAAAAATCCTTCTGTCAATCCAAAATGTATTCTGTCACTTAATTTGGATAGTTCTCTGTATGACTGTATCCAACTACATTGTCCACAATTACATCACTCAATATCTTTTGTTACTTTCCCAGTTTGTCCACAGTTTGACAAAAGTAAAAGTTGTGAGTAAAATTGAAGGGTAGTAGTATTTTTTGGTAGATTCACAGTCTTTCTCTGTCCATTTAACGGTCCAGGTCCACCCGCTGGTGGAGGGGGAATTGAACCCAGGTTCTCCCGGAATTCTTCCCAACAAAGGGAGCTCATTTGCCACTTGAGCTACCCATTGGGTTAGTATTTTTTCTTTTATTACTATGTCAAGTTACAGTAGATGACTAGAGCTTTTACAATATTATTTGGCAATTTATTATTTCATTGATGTATACACATTTTACAAAAGCCAGTATGCTAAAATAGCTACTATGTAAACAAGTTTACAAGCTGAAGCTATAGCCTATAGGTGTGAATCGCATATATGAAATATTGAAATTTCCATTTGAGACTGAAATCTTCCTCCTCGCAACTCGCAACTCGCAAGGCTACATGTTTTGAATCTTCCTCAAACAGTTACATAAAAGCCCTGAGGTAGGGTGAAGCCGTCGCCGAATCGTGATGCCCGCCACCTGCTCGACGAAATGCTCAAATTGATGGTCGTTTGAATGTGTCCTCAAATATCGATTTATTAACTGCTTTGCCAATGGAGAACTTGCTTTGGTCCATAAGAGCACATGTTATCTCCCCAACTCTTATTGGAATCTTTCCCGGAGTTGAGAAATCCAGTACAAATGGTAGTGGAGTAACTTCTTGTTCATCTTCCAGTACATTGTTAGTATGGAACAGAGGGAATAGAAGAGGAGAGAGAATTGCTTTGAAAGCACAATTTAATTCTACCAGAGTTTATAATAGAAGACTTCCCAAGAACCTTCGTTATCCGCGGCGGCCCAAGCTCCCGCCTGAGTTTGATGTTGGGTTTCGCACTGTCTTTGAGAACGACCACCGGTCCCCTCCGGAACCAATTCCAGGTGAGACTTCTTCTGATAAGATTGCAGCCGATGACAATTCTCAAGAAACCCTAACTAAAAATGATGACGATGAGCTAAAAGAGGTGGGAGAAGAACAAGAAGGAAACGAAGTGCTAGTCTTTAATGATGGAATTGAATGGGAACCCGAAGAGATTGAAGCAATTTCATCTCTTTTCAAAGGGAGGATTCCTCAGAAGCCCGGAAATTTGGATAGGAAAAGGCCTCTCCCTCTCCCTCTTCCTCACAAGCTTAGACCTCTTGGACTTCCCACACCAAAGAGATTCACTGCAACAAATGATGTTTCTTTTGCAAGGAAATCCATATCAAAGCGGCTATACAAGGAGCCAAGTTTCTTGCTTGGATTGGCTAAAGAAATTAAAGGTCTTTCACCGGAGGAGCCTGTATCTACAGTTCTTAGCAAGTGGGCTCCATTTCTTCGAAAAGGTTCCTTGTCACTGACCATCCGCGAGTTGGGCCATTTTGGTCTTCCCTCTCGAGCTCTGCAGACATTCTGTTGGGCACAGAAGCATCCCCATTTGTTCCCAGATGACCGAATTCTTGCCTCGACTATTGAGGTCTTGGCAAGATCACATGAGCTGAAAGTTTCATTTGATTTGGATAAGTTCATCAGCTTGTCGAGCCGAAGTGTGTTTGAGGCAATGCTGAGGGGGTGCATTAAAGGAGGAAGCTTGAAACTTGCATTGAAGCTTCTCTCAGCTGCAAAGGATGTTAAAGGAATGGTCGATGCTGGGTTGTATGCTAAGCTGATATTGAAATTTGGGAAGAATTCTGATAAAGACACAATTGTACTTCAGTTGCTGGAGGAGCTTGCAGAAAGAGATGATCTTGATTTGACACAGCAAGACTGCACAGCTATCATGAAAGTGTGTACGCGATTGAGGAAATTTGAATTGGTGGAGGGATTATATGATTGGTACAAGATGTCTGGGCGTGATCCTGGTGTAGTCATGTACACTACTCTGATTCACAGTCGTTACATGGCAAATAGATACCGGGAGGCTTTGGCTGTTGTCTGGGAAATGGAAGCTGCAAATTGCCTTTTTGATCTTCCAGCTTATAGTGTAGTAATAAAGCTCTTTGTTGCTCTGAATGATATCTCAAGGGCTGCACGCTATTTCTCTAAACTTAAGGAGGCTGGTTTTTCTCCGACTTTTGACATATACCGGGACTTGATGAAGATTTATAGTTCTTCTGGGCGGCTAGCTAAGTGTCAGGAGATCTCCAGGGAGGCAGAGATGGCTGGGTACAAGTGGAACTACGAGATGAGTATTAGGCAGATAAGTTGAATTTGGTTGCTTAGTGGTTGTTTGTTTCTATTTTTTTTCCCTTAGACCAGGTTGCTTAGTCGTGTTTTTCATGTATCTATGTGTTGCTTTTAGCTTCCTTTCAGCAACCAAAGAGCAAACTTTCCTTTGTCAGAGTAACAAAATAACCTGTTGCATGGTCTTACATCACTTCCTTAACATATGAGCATGGATGCTCAGATATGTGTGCTTATGTAGCTTGGAATTTTCATTACCTGTCCTTCAGTTATGTAGAATCATTGTAATGGGCATGGAGGGTGTGAGTTAAAAGTTAAAACCATGGCTATTCTCATCATAGTTTTGTTCATGAATAACTTATATATAACTTTTTAAACTAAGAAGAAGAAGAAGAAGAAGAAGAAAGAAAGAAAGATTTAAGTGCAAATCATATGATCCTCCATAACTAAATTCTGGATTTTGGTATTTCTGTATACTTATATCATGTTGGCAATCACTTTTTGTGGAACTGCCCCTCTAGTTTTCATTTCCCACTCACATTCATTCTATCCCCAATTAACTCTTCTTGCGCTTTTGTTTCAGAATTTTGTTATCTCTGCCAATGCTAAAGTTATATTTGTAGACTTTAGTATCTATATTCCAATGTCATAAACCTTTGTATGTGTATAACATTTTGCTGCCTTTTCAAATTTAAGCAGACCCCGTTTACTACTTCTCTAGACATGTTCTCTATGCATATAAATGGGCTATCTCGACTTTAATTTGTTGTTGTCAGGACTCTATTGTTCATCTTTTACTGTCTACCAAAACCATAGTATCCCGTCATGATGTAATAAGAATCATACTCCATTCCAGAGAAAAATGTTCTATTATATACAGAATTTCATTGTTTCAAAAATACTTCTACTACATGTACACTCAAATTCTACTCCGTCACTTTTTACTCAATTATATAACAAATAAGGATTTGATATTTTCATCATGTGTGTCCCAGGATAAGTGTCTATATCAAAAATTTATGTGAAAGTAGAAGTTGGGAGTACATGAGTATTTTCCTTACCAGCCAAAAATTCAATCTGAATTGTCACTTCTGGATCTCTCATCAAGTTCATTGATGGTTCGCTAGTTGTTGGTCGCTGAGTTTAAATTCAATATGAATTGTCACTTTTGTATTTTGTATTAGGAAATAGGAATACATGACCAAAGTAATATGAATGCACGGCTTGTGCCAAAGGAATAATTAAATATTAACACAATGAGAAACGGATAGGATAAGAATCTTACACAACATCTAAGTCCAACAAAATTTGTAAAATCCTTTGATGATGTTTTTGATTTGTAATGTATTATATTTTAATTGTTAAGCACAATATACTTTAATTTGTAAATTCTAATTAATTGGTTTTTCTAATTACGTTTTGCTACATGTTTCCTTTGGAAAGTATATACGTGCAATTTATTTAGGGTGAAGTGTCATCCCGCACCATGAACCCGAAGCCATTCTTCATGCCGCACCCTGACCTTTCATAAGTGCTATTTCGATGCACAAACCATAAAAAATTTTTCACCTAGCAAATTTACAGGTTTCCCTGTTACCTTGATGACATGGCGCCGGTATAATATGACGTGGACTTAATGATTTTAATTAAAAATGAGAGATGTAGTCCATGTAAGCATTTTCTATTCAAAAAAGAAAAACAAAAAAGGAATTGGGTGTGTTTCTTTCTTTTCAGTGGTGAACGGCAACGTTTGGTGTGGAACGCCGACTGTGGAGGCTGTCGACATTGACATGGAAGAAAATGGGGGTGGTGGTGGGGCTGGGAATCCCCACTAGCGTTGACGCCGTCGTCGCTGGTGTCGATGCAGGCTGTCCTTGGCGGCGAGTACTGAGACGACCACCTACGGGAGCTTCCGCTTCTTCGATCGGACTCGGATCAGTCTTGGGCCTCGGCTACTGGTGGGCATTACCAGGATTCTGTTGGTTTTGGTGGCTGATAATGGCTTTTTTTTTGTGTGTGCTTGAGGTTGAAGGCGCGGTGGTGGAAGGGGAGGGGTGGAGGTGGTGGTGGTCGGAGAAGGGGAGAAAGGGGCGGTGGTGAGGAGGTTTAGCAGGGAGGAAGTGGGGAGATTGGCTGCGAATTTTGCGAGGTCGAGGGTGATTGTGTATGGAGAATTCAGAGAAGCGTTTCTGTGTTGGCTTTGGTGTATGTAATGGCGTTTTTTGTGTGTAACCCGAAGTTATACTTCTTTCTCATTCCATCAATGCTCCCTTTGTTTCTTCTGCAACACTTTTTCTAAATGGATACTTACAACAATTTCAAACGCTCTCCAGTTAGCATATGACATGAAACAATTAAGAAGCAATGCATCATATTCACGCAAGGCATCCAACTCTTAACCTACTGGGCTACGAGACATCAACGCAATGCATCAGTCCACAAGCCTACGAGACCTGATCTCTCGAAGGCGAGCTGCGTTGAGACATCGATGTCTCGAGCGGCTGGGCTTGTTCGAGACATCAACGATGTCTCGCGGGCAGTTCGAGACATCAACGATGTCTCGAGACTGGCAGCGTGCGAGACATGCGATCAGGGACATACATGGAAGCAGTGAGAAATACAACAACAGATATCTTGTGAGGGAAATTAAAGTCTCCATAGCAAGTGATACGTTGACCCCACCTATGTTGTGGTGACACCGTAACAGCATTGGATGTATTTGAAAAGATTAAGAATCCAAATTTGGTGTCATGGAACTCAATGATAGCAAGATATGCAGAGAATGGAGATGGAGAGAAGGCAGTGAGAGTCTTTGTCCAATTTTTACGAAGGTCTCTATGCAAGCCGGATGAATATTCTTTTGCAGCTGTTATTTTTGTAACATGTATGCTTCCAGCAGCAGATTATGGGAAACCACTCCATGCCAAATCTGAGAAGTCTGGACTTCAGAGCAGTGTGTATGTTGGGAGCACACCGGGAGGTCGAGGCATAGCGTCTCCATGACTCTCGGAGAGCTTCTGCACCGCGTCGGAGACTCCGCCAGGGAAAAACCTAACAACGGTTGCGCCGTCAATGATCATCGTGTTATCCAATTCTACTTGGACTTCCAAGCCTCAGCTGAACGCCGCCGCGTACTTGTGCCGCCCCATCGGAAATCTCCTCAAGAGCTATCGACCAAGTGTGAGATGCTGGTGGTTGTTAACTCATGTTTTCCGATTACTATTACTTACAGAGAAAAGTCAAGCTGAAATATGACTGCCATGTCATATTTTAATATTTATTTAAACAAGTTAATAAAAAAATATTTCCACATCAGCATATGGAAACCTGTAACTTGATGGAAACCTGTAAAATTTGCTAGGTGAAAAAATTTTTATGGTTTGTGCATCGAAATAGCACTTATGAAAGGTCAGGGTGCGGCATGAAGAATGGCTTCGGGTTCATGGTGCGGGATGGCACTTCACCCATTTATTTATAATTAGCATCTCATATGTGTCTGTTTAAGGGCACTTTGTCTATTTAATCTATTCTATGAAGTCATAGCACTTGATTTAATTAAACAAAAATGATTGCAAAAATTTGATGCAAAGCACAGAGATTTTGGCTTTGATGCAAAGTGGAGAGATTTGGTTATGGACTAAGATTGTGAAAGTTTGATGCAAAAAAAGGGAGGAAATTTGGCTATTGATAGAACTTGTGAAAATTTGAAGTAAAGAAGAGAGAATTTAACCATAGATTGAGATTGCAAAAATTTGATGTAAAGAAGAGAGAATTTGACTATAGACACTGGCGGAGCTACAGTGGCCAGTGGGGACAATGGGAGCAGGTATTCCCATTCACTCCACCCCACCGCATATATAGCTCTTGTATTTATATATGCATATATATTATATTATTTAGATATAAATATATGCAAGCAGATATATATAAACAATTGATTAGTTGGTTGAGTTGGCTAAAGTGTATTCCTACCCATTAGGCATGACCACGGTTTGGTTCCAATTCGGTTCCGGTTCCGAACCGGCGGTTCACGGTTCGAAATCAGACGAACCGGAACCGAACCTTACAGGTACGATTCCAAGTACGGTTTGGAACCGTCGGTTCCGGTTTGAACCAGATTTTTTTAAAAAAAATTGTAATTTTTTTTTAAATTTTTTTTAAACTGTCCAAATTCAACAATTTAATATTGTTTGTTGAAAAATTTTCATTCTAAAATGTTTTTAAAATAGTTATATTAAATATTTAAACTTCAAAGTTAAACTATATTTAAAAATATTGTTATAATTGGATTTTAAAATGTTATTTAAAGTTTAAACTTTAATCAAATAATAATTAAACCTTAACTAAATAATAAATAATAACTAAAAAGCGTGCCAACTTTCGACAGTCACGTGTCTCATGACCTATGAGATGACAAAAGTTGCACATATTAGTATTTCGACCTGAATGCGGTTGAGATTGATTCAGCCATCCTTGGTGAAATGATGAATTTCCATTATTGTTCTAACGAGTTACACCGGTTGGAGTGTGGTTATTGTTTGCTGATCGTCCAGATTGAAATTTTCTATTTTGTCTCTACGTGAAATTTGCTATAGCAAGAAGTGTCTGTTGGGCAGAGTTATTCTATACTTGAACTCTACTCTATATATATATATATATATATATATATATATATATATATATATATATACACACTGTAACTATGCCTGCTTTCAATGAATGAGATTAATGCGATATAATCAAGAACGTAAGATGTAGGGAAAAATGCACTTTTGGTCCCTCAATTAGTAACACATTTGAAATGTTCTCCCTATCTTTCAATTTGGACACATTTGGTCCCTCAGTTATTGAGACGTTTGTCAATTTAGTCCTTCTGTTAAGTAATTCAATTAACTCCGTTTAAACCAGGGGTATAATTGAAATTTCACATAGGAAAAATGCACTTTTGGTCCCTCACCTTGGCATAGAGTTGTTGTTGGTTCTATTTCACTGCCCAATGTCATTCCTAGCAGAAAAATACTGTGAATTCTGTGAGGTTATATTGCTAGTACTTGATTATTTGTCCTTGCCTTTGAGCAATTGGATATATGAGTTGGATATGATTAATGGATGCAATAGAAGTGGATAAAAGTCTCTCCATTATTTATCAGATTATTCTTTTAAAGCATGTATGTTACTATTTTGCTATTATGGTGTTTCCTTTGTACTCTGATTCAACATGAAATTTGACATCCTGGATTACGGACTTATAATGTCAGTCTGATTCCATGTTTCATAATGATGTAGTAGGAATCTTGTCTGCTAATCCAAAGTCAGTTGCTTAATCTTAGTAGTTAAAAACATTCATGTGCACCATCGTTCAACCATCATGAGTTGTTTATTTAGATCAGAGTATGTGACATTATCCTGTTATGTATATGGTTTTTTGTAATTTTAAGGGGTGCATTTGTAGGCTAGGAAGGCGTTAAGGGCACTCAAGGGACTGGTAAAACTTCAAGCAATCGTGAGAGGCCGCATAGTTAGGAAACAAAGTGTAGATATTCTCAGGCGCATGCAGGCAATGGCTCGAATTCAAGCCCGGGCCTGCGCGAGTCGAGCTTTAGTTTCTGACTATTCTCACTCTAGTGATGAGGCCTCACAAACTCATCGCCCTGTGAGTATGATACGCCCTTAACAATGGCTCGAATACATTTAATTGCAGTTATGTATTGATTAGTAAATATCTCTAGCTATCACCAATTATCTGCAAGGCATTGCATCTCGCGACAAACATGACCTGCAACAACGTTCCTACAGTTCTACTCATTGTGGGTCAAATTTGAAGGTATATATATATTCACTCACTTTAAATTTAAACACAAAAAAAAAAACAATTTTCTATTTTGGGTCTCTGTAGATTCCGAGAACTAGGTTCTTGGTTCTGTCTCCGTAGATTCCTATTTCTTTATTATCGAAAAAATTCCTATGTTCTGTTAAATATAGAGTTGTTATTCCAAATCGAATATGAATGAGAATGTAAGCATGGGAAGGAAGGATTTATGTTCAAAATGGTTAGATCGTTGGATGGAAGAACATGCATGGAACAATTACGAGAATTCTGACCTCAAGGACAGGGGAGCTGATGATGAAAAGAGTGACAAGATACTCGAGATTGATACTTGGAAGCCTCGCCAGAACCCCAGTGGAAGCAATAGAACCTCACAGAATTCACAGTATTTTTCAGCTTGGAATGACACTGGGCAGTGAAATAGAACCAACAACAACTCTATGCCAAGGTGAGGGACCAAAAGTGCATTTTCCTATGTGAAATTTCAATTATACCCCTGGTCTAAACGGAGTTAATTGGATTACTTAACAGAAGGACTAAATTGACAAACGTCTCAATAACTGAGGGACCAAATGTGTCCAAATTGAAAGATAGGGAGAACATTTCAAATGTGTTACTAATTGAGGGACCAAAAGTGCATTTTTCCCTAAGATGTATATTTACTCATTAGATATGTGGAAGATAGGAATCAAAGTGCATGCTGGGACCAGACTAATTAGATTATTAGATATATGGTCTGTAAAATGTAAATATGTACAGAGGAGGTGGGCACGAGAAGGAAATGGGAAATGACTACATATGTAGTTTATATATGTCTTGGTATGTGTGATACGAAACTAACGAACATTTATGTATTGCATGGATAGAAGGTTGACGATAGCATGTGCATATATCTAAAAAATGATTTCATTAAAAGAATTGACTACATATGTAGCATGCGTATATTTCCTTCATAGGACTTGATTTCATTAAAAAAAAAAAATGATTGCAAAAATTTGATGCAAAGCACAGAGATTTTGGCGGCTTTGATGCAAAGAGGAGAGATTTGGTTATAGACTAATTAAGATCGTGAAATTTTGATGCAAAAAAAGAGGGAATTTGGCTATAGATAGAGCTTTTAAAAATTTGTTGAAGAGAGGAGAGATTTGGTTATAGACTAAGATCCTAAAATTTTGATGCAAAAAAAAAAAAAAAAAAAATAGAAAGAGGGAATTTGGATTTGTAGGCTAGATCATATGAAGGATGTAGCCAAACATTTTAAAAATGAGGGGTGTCAATTCAATTAAATTAATTGAGTTAATTCTATTTTTTTTCTTAGATTTGTAAGTGTCAGTATAATTTTAGTCTTCTTTTTTTTTTCAAAATATCTCCCTTTGGTTCTAGTATTATTGTCACATGACCATTTTTTCCGTCAACAAAATCGTTTAAATGGCATTAAATATAAGGACATTTTGGACTATTTAGTCTAAGTGTTAAGTCTTTTTTTTTTTTTAATAAGATATTGCAAAAATTCTAAACACAGATAAAATGAAAGAGATCTGTTTAGGAGGTTTAATCAACAAAATGGTGATTGGATTAATTAAGATAGTGAATGGTCCACATGCATAATGGTAGAATTGCAGTCCCCACCTCCGCAATCTCCCCAATAATGTAAAGTTTTAAAATATTTTATTTTGTGTAATAAGTAATTTAAGGATATAAATTGAGTTATGCACTTTGAGTTGTTAGAATCATTAACCTCTTGATTGCAACAATTAATCCCAAGTTAAGCACTGATTAGAGACAAGTTTTCTCATTTGAAAAACCAAACATTAAAAAATCTGTTACTACAACGAGGATGTTACCAACTCCTTCACTCCTTTTCATGGATTGTAAAATAAAATAGAGCCTCATGTTGCTCTGAAAGGAATGGTCAAGTGAGAGAAATATGATTATCATACCTAAAAGTAGAGTAGTGTACTTGATATTCTAATTTTAAATTAATTTATCAAATTTACAAATATATTTTAGAATATTGGAGGAAAAGGGTGGGAATAAATAAGCTAAATACATTATATTGATTGATGATGACTGATGAGTGTTGGTCTCCTCCGAGTCCGGATGCACAAACAGTGAAAGTTTTTTTTTTTTTTTTTGTTCTAAACAAAAGCGAAAGTTTGGAGAGAGAAGGTGATTTCCATGAATGGTAAAGATATTAAAAAGTAAAATAAATGTTGTTGGACCATAGAGGATAGTATAATAATGTTCCTCAATTGCTATGTTTTCACACTCAATCACCCCATTTGATTCAACTTTTGAGTATTCCACGTACAAGGCATGCACATTGCCTATAATGTTCATTAACAAAATTTAAGTTAAATTGTTTGCATTTACAGTTGTTATGAATAATGTTTATCAAGAAAATTTTTAAAATCTAATTAATGTTTATCATAAAAAAAAAAAAGTTTATTGACATAATAGAAATGCACATTATTTTTTATTTTTATTGAATGGAAGGAAACCCTAGGTACGTTTGGTTCGCAGAATAGGTCTGGAATGACATAACATTCCCAGTAATAGACCTATTCCTTTGTTTGGTAAACTTTTTTATTCCCAGGAACAATGTTGTTCCTGGGAATGACTCATTCCCCTTACTGGGGGAATAACTATTACCAAGGGGTCCCCTGGTATTAACCTATTCCTGAGTTCTCAGGAATAGATTTTATATTTTATTTCCTATTTTACCCTTTCTCTCTTTCTCTCTAATTTTGCATCTCTTTTTGGGCATCAGATTTCTTTCTCTGAGCAATCAAAACTGGGTCGAAAGTTGTTGTCTCCCCGACACCACCACTGCATTGGTGGGGGTCTCCAAACCATGTAAGGCCCCAGCACCAAGTCTGAGACTTTAGAAGCATATTCCTCTAGAAACTAACCAAGACTTTAGAAATTCATAGTGCTCTAGAAACTGAGCCTTTTTCTTTATCACAAAATCTGAAGCCATTGCAGTAGAAAAGAAACCAAACATAGAAGTAGCTTAATTAAGCGATAGCTACCATTAGTACGTATCAGATTTTATCTGTAAGGCACCAACAACAAGTTTGAGGCCACGCCATTATATTATTGGATCACCTAAAGTCCCCAGACCACCGACGATGGAGACTCCGTTACAGCATCGGTCAACAAGTTCATCGCCAGTTGCAGCGACAACCACCCCGCCTCCGACCGTAACTAAGGTTTCGTTAAGGGGCTATCGAACTGGTTCGCGACGGTCAAAAGAAGTAGCAGCGACAATGCTAGAACCACTACCACCGTCTGTTCCATTGTTCGTGGCCTGAGGTCCTCGTAAAATCACCGACTGCGCAGGAAGTTCCGATGTAGTCGCTGGTAACCGATCATAGATCAGACCAGTCTTAGAGGTTTGCGAAGCGGCGAAGAGTCCATCCCCGCCTTCTAATTGTTGATCGTCGGCCTCTAGGCACGAGATCACTTCGGTGAGAAGACAGAGACGGCTTCTCCGCTTCTGGTGAAAAGGCAGAGATTGCTTCTCGGATGAAGACTTGGGAGGGTTTTACAATATTGTAATTAATATTGAATAATATTATTTATAAATCTTATGTGGTGATAATAATAATAATAATAATAATAATAATAATAATAATAATAATAATAATAATAATAATAATAATAATAATAATAATAATAATAATAATAATAATAGTAATAATAATAATAATAATAATAATAATAATAATAATAATAATAATAATATTATTATTATTATTATTATTATTATTATTATTATTATTATTATTATATATTTTGTATAAGGGTAGTTATGTCTTTTACATATACATTCCATTTCTATTCCTTAAACCAACCAAACACCGGAATAACATTCCTAAAGTCTATTCCTTCACCGAACCAAACAATAGAATACAATTCATATTCTATTCCTTACATATTCCATTCCCTACGGAATAGTATTCCTATTCCCTCAAAATTCATTCTGCGAACCAAACGTGCTGTAAGGTCTTTAATGTTTGGGCACTCAAACCAAAAGTCCGACGTATACCAATATTTGAAGCATCTCCGCACTTGAACCGCGTCCTATATATATATATATATATATATATATATATATATATATATATATATATATATATATATATATATATATATATATATATATATATATATATATATATAGGTGTATAATATATCATATATGAACATATATGATATTATTCACAGTAATTTCAATTAATAGGTGAAATTTTATTTTATTATTATTATTATTTTTTTAAAAGGTGCTCGGTTTAATTTGCATCTAAGTCTAATCCTAGTAAGTATCATATCTAACCATTTGTACTTATACCACCATCCAGCAGCAACATCCATGCTTACACATGCGATATAAATCAAGAAAAAAAGGATCTGAAATTGTGAATATAGATGGTAATATATTAACAGAAATTAATCTTTTTTTATAAACAGACTTATGTTTTGAAATTTGAGACTGCACTAATTTTTGAAAGTTAAATAATAATAATAATAATAATAATAATAATAATAATAATAATAATGTATATTCAGCTTGGTCGGCACGAGACATAGCAATAATTGTGTAGATTTGACATCATTTGGACAAAAATGTGTCATTTAAAAACCCTAGACAAAAACATGTAAAGTACCAATGCCATTACCTTCTTTTCAATGTTAGAAATAATTATTTCCTAACATTGATTTATAAAATAAAGGTTGTAATTCCATAAGGACTCACGTTGATGATTAGTGATGTATAAAGGCGGAATTACTGGGTGAAATTCCCTCCCTCTCATTCTGTTAAAATTTAAGTATATAAGGGTTAAAAGATGTATAATGGAAAAAGGATATGGGTTCTCCTAAAATGAGGTTTCACATACTAAAGGGATTTCTATTCCTGAAAGGAGGTTTCCCATTCCTCTTGAAAGAGGGTTTCTCATCACATCTATAAATACCCAGGAAAACTCTAGGGACAACATGGTTTCTGATCATAAGGTTTTTAGTCTCTGAGTTTTCTAGTCTCCGTATCATCAGGAGGTGATTAAGGTATACAGATCAGAGAGGTGAAGCATTCTTGATTGTTCAGGTTAGAGATTACATCTTAATGGAATCAAGTAAGTCTTTATCTTTATTCTTGTTTTAATTAAAGATCCATAATCATGAACATTGTTTAGTTGATTAATTTGATTTACATGCGGTTCATTGTTATTTGTGCTTCCGCATTCAAGTTATAAGCGCATAAAGGGTTTTATTTAACATTTGGTATCAGAGCTTACTTGTAAATTGATTAATCACTAAAATTAGGGTTCATGATATCTGAGGTTTTTTTTTAATTATAAGGGTACAATATTCACTGCCATGTGATTCTTGATTCATGATTTTGTTTGGGGTTTTGCTACCTTTAGTATACTTGTGTTTTGTTGATGATGGAATCCATCGTATTGTTTATATACATACATTGGTTTTGTTTCCATTCGTCAAGATATTTGTTTACCTGGAATAAACAAGCATATAGGTTATGTATATTAAAATTGATTTGCATGATTCTAAATCAACGTGCGTACAGCGTACTGTTTATACATATATACTACATATATATTGTCCTGATTTCTTGGAATCAAAGTTATGAAATCAATAAATAGCATATATGATGCGTATGTACGTACCGTACTTAGAATCAAAATTAATATGATTGTCCATATTACTTGCTATTACATGATTTATATAGTATATGGTTTGTCACTATTAATCATGTATTATATGTTATAAGAGAATGACATATAATTTAAGGTTTGTTTAATCATGTATTATATGCTATAAGAGAACGGCATATAAATTGAGGTTTGTTTACATAAACATGTTTTGGAATCAAATATTATGCATGTGTATTCCTATTGCTGGATTATTTGTATGAATGTTGGAATCAACTATTACAATGGAATCAAACTTGGAGTCACGAACGGCTATGGTGGCATAGTTGGGTTCTCACGGCGGAGGGCATACGGTGGAGCTTCTTCGATTTTTGGCTGGCTCTGTGGGAGGTATGAAGAGGAAACGACAAAATGATTGATTATTTTGTTGGACCAATTAATTTGAGCCTATTTGAGTTATTTAAAGTATTATGGACTTGCTTTAAATTCTAGGCTCATTTAATTTGGGCTTTAAAAAATTAAGGGATTATATATAAATTTGGGCTCTTTTGGTTTGTTTAAAGCATTTTGACTAGCTTTAAATTCTGGGCTCATATGTATATATAAAGGATCAATTATGGATGGAGATTTGATCCACTCTTAATTTATATGTTATAATAGAACGACATATAAATTAAGGTTTATTCACATAAATGAATTATTAGCATAAGGCGAGTGCGTTAGTCACCAAAGTGGCCCACTCAAGGTAATAGCTAAATAATTATTTATGTTTACAAATGTTTATTATACACTAAGGATTGATAAGCATTTGTGATCATTAAGACATGGTTCTAGCGGTCACCCAAAGGTGGATCAGACATGTGATTAATGACAATTTTAGGAGATTATGATTCTTGTTTTGTTAATATGTAGCGC
>CP025659.1:16556386-16568746 GCA_003576665.1 Ipomoea trifida | reverse complement strand
AAAGATAATTTCGGAACACATAAGACATTAGACAATTTTAGAGTTTGTGAGTGGGAATGGATAACCGAATGACCAACACGGGTAACGCCCAAACCTGTTCCGTTGCCAACCTTCAGGACGTCACCGCCGAATACGCAGTGGATGATCTAACATGTGATCATCCGAAGTAGCATGCGAGGTTGCGCCGGTGTCGGGATACCAGGCATCTGCTGCTGTCGTCGCTGAGCCATCGCTGGTGTACACGACGTTGGCTTGGGAATCCTGCCGATCGGAGTAACGCTGGAAGCAGGTGACGGCGGTATGGCCGTGCGAACGACAAATTTGGCAGCGCGGTGTTCCGGCTCTGCCACGCCCCTGACCAGCGCCGTTGCGGCCGCGACCACCGCGACCTCGGCCATTCGACTGGTGACGGCCACCATTGCCACCCCGACCTCGACCAGCGTAAAACGCCTGTGTTCCCGGAGGCACCGTCGTCGCGTCTGCAGGCAGGAAGTCGTCGGAGTGGATAAACTCCTGCGCTTGGAGGTGATCGGCGAGTTGCGGCAATGTAACTGGCGCGCCGCCGACGGTGAGAGATGACGCCATCGCCCGGTATTCCGGCCGCAGCCCGCGCAGAGCGTAGAGGATCTGTTCCTCCGACGATAACGGCGACCGGCTAGAGACAAGGCTTCCACGATCATCTGCGCCTTCCCCAGATACTCAGCCGGAGAGGAGTTCGCTTGACGCAGCGTCTGGAACTGACCAAGCAATCCGAGACAGCGGGATCGCGAGGAGGAAGCCAGCGCCGACGTGATGGAGGTCCAAACGTCCTGCGCCGTTTCACGGCCAACATGCATGCAGGCGGGGTTTTGGTGTCGGCGGCGTTGAAGCAGAGGAACCAGCCGGCGGCGGAGATCCGATAGTGGCCGGCGGCACGGCGTACTGCCATCCAAGAAGCCGAGCAGATTTTGGCCTTTTAGAAAGGGAATGATCTGCGTCCTCCAGTATAGGTAATTACGTGAATTTAGCTTAATGGATATATGGTGGTTGGCGGTGGTGAGGACGGCGGGTGTAGGCGGTGAGGATGTTGCCGGCGGTGAGAGGGTGGTGGTTACCGCTCGGTCATTGTTGGTGGGTTGGTGAGCCATTGGTTATGGTGATAGGAGAAAATAACGCCTAACACTACTGATACCAGATGAACAATTGATGTTGTGATTAACCGTAAACAGAATGATAATACAAGAGTCCTATATGAGCTAAACACTCCTATTCCCTAGCTAATACAGTATTGACTAGGTATACATTTGACTGAGCATAAAATACAAATAATAATAAAGATGGAAATAATAATATGGTTAACAGACATTTGCCCATATAAGTATGGCATTTGCATGTTGATTCAACGCCGACCCGACATGTCTCACAAACAAAGATCTGTGAGACAGTTTCACACAAGTGTGACCCTTCAATATATTTTAATGGCTTTCAACAACTTCTTTATCACCTCTCTTATCTGTGTATCAATTTACTCGTGATAATGACGTTTTCTTTGAATTTCACAAGGATTTGTTT
This sequence comes from Ipomoea trifida, assembly GCA_003576665.1. Classification (NCBI taxonomy): domain Eukaryota; kingdom Viridiplantae; phylum Streptophyta; class Magnoliopsida; order Solanales; family Convolvulaceae; genus Ipomoea; species Ipomoea trifida. The sequence goes on along the minus strand of CP025659.1, from coordinate 16,567,195 downwards.
CTTGTGAAGGATTGCAAAACACATGCAATTCTGCTTAAAGGGTCCACAGCGGGCGGCTTATACAAACTTCTGATCCCTCGTAGTCATTCTGCGTTCCTGTCTGCTAGAGCATCTTCTGCTGTTTGGCATCAAAGATTAGGCCACCCGCATAGTCAGGCTCTCGCCCGTGTTCTTCAAGCTTGTCCGGTTCCACCAAATAAACCCAGTTCGTCTCAAGTTTGCACTTCGTGTCAAATGGGCAAGTCAACTCGGTTCACCTTAGATAGGGTTACAAAAAGTAGCAATAATGTATTAGATTTAATCTATACAGATATATGGGGTCCGTCACCCATTATTTCAACTACGGGATATCGTTATTTCATTTTATTCGTAGATGATTGTACCCGTTTTTGCTGGTTTTATCCGCTACGGCTAAAATCAGATATTTATAAAGTTTTTGATGCTTTCCGGGTGATGGTAGAACGACAATTTTCGCGTTCTATCAAAGCCATCCAATCAGATTTAGGGGGCGAGTACCGCCGACTCCATACAGTCTTCGAGTCCCTAGGCATCATACACCGTCAATCGTGTGCCTATACTCATGAACAAAACGGCCGGGTTGAACGGCGGAATAGACATGTTGTCGAAACCGGCCTAGCCCTATTAGCCGAGAGTTCAACTCCGTTTCAGTATTGGGATTATGCCTTTGAGGCTGCCACCTATCTCATTAACTGTCTACCCTCGTCTGTTTTAAATTTTGAGTCACCATACTACCGTGTTCATCACTCTCATCCGCCATATACCTTCTTACGGGTCTTTGGTTGTCGCTGTTTTCCATATCTCCGGCCCTATAACCGTCATAAAGTCGAATACAGGTCCTCACCCTGTGTTTTCTTAGGTTACCCAGTTTCATTTAGGGGATACCGATGTCTGGACCTAAACACAGGTAATGTCTTTATTTGCCGACATGTGCGGTTTGACGAGGGTGTTTTCCCTTTTTCCTTGCAGACTGCACAGGGTAATACAAGGGTGTCTCAAACTGAACCGCCATACGGGGTCGGCCCAGTTGTTGTGCCACCTCAATCTCTTCCTTTAGATATGGCGCCACCTTTGGTTCGGGAATCTGATCTACTCCCTATACAACAACCAACTATATCTGACACTGTGCCCCAAACCGCAACGTCAAGCACCCAGCATGATAAAGGGCCTGCTCAACAGGGAGGTCATGTTATGCGAACCCGGCGCAAAACCAAAGGCACAGGGGAACAGTTCTATGCCCTGCACACCACCACGGACCCATCGTGTTACTCCCAAGCCGTTGGTCACTCGCAATGGCGTGATGCCTTGGACCAAGAGTTCAACGCTTTGCTTCACAATCACACTTGGAATCTTGTACCACCGACTCCTTCCATGAATATAATTGGTTGCAAATGGGTATTCCGCACCAAGCACAAAGCCGATGGCTCGGTGGAACGGTATAAAGCACGGTTGGTTGCGAAAGGGTTTAATCAAGTTGCGGGAGAAGATTTTTTCGATACTTTTAGCCCTGTGGTAAAACCTACAACTGTTCGGCTGCTGTTTTCACTTGCTGTTTCTAACTCATGGACTCTGCGTCAACTAGATGTCCACAATGCGTTTTTGAATGGAAATCTGGCAGAAACAGTTTATATGAAACAACCACCTGGTTACGAGGATCCGCTGCACCCTGATCATGTCTGTCACCTGCAACGCTCGTTATACGGCTTGAAACAAGCTCCCAGGGCATGGTTTAAAAGGCTACATGATTTTTTGGTTACCACAGGGTTTTCTCCTTCCAAGACTGATGTATCGTTGTTTCACTACTCCGTGGCTGCTTCTCGTGTCTTTCTCCTACTTTACGTTGACGACATCATTATACTTGGCAATGACTCGCCACTAATTGACACTTTGCTACACCGGCTCTCCACTACCTTCAAGATCAGAGATCTGGGCACTCCGAATTTTTTCTTGGGTATTGAGACTATTGCCGAAGATAAAGGGCTTCTCCTATCTCAGAAGCGGTGCATTACAGATATACTATCCCGTGCAGGCATGTCTGATTGCAAACCACTAGCAACACCGGCATCCATGACTCAATCCGCATCTCCTTCGCCGGACCTCTTTGACAACCCGACTCAATATCGCCGGATTGTTGGGGCTCTACAGTATCTCACCATCACACGGCCAGACCTATCATATGCCGTCAATAGGCTCTGTTAGTTTATGCACTCACCGACTGTTGATCATTGGGCTATGTTGAAGAGGGTCCTCCGGTATATCAAAGGCACACAGGATTTAGGGTTGCGTATATAGTCATCTCCGACCTCCGAGATTCATGCCTACTCAGACTCGGACTGGGTCGGCTGTCCTATAGACAGAAAATCCACCAGTGGCTATGCAGTTTTTGTTGGGAAGAATCTTGTGTCCTGGGTTTCGAGGAAGCAACGCACAGTTGCTCGATCATCAACGGAAGCAGAATACAAAGCTCTCGCTGATGTCTCTGCAGAAGTTACTTGGTTAGTCTCTTTGCTGCGAGAGTTGGGTCTCCACTCCGACACACCGTCCACACTTTGGTGCGATAATCTTGGGGCTCCGTACTTAGCAGCGAATCCTGTTTTTCATGCGCGAACCAAGCATGTGGAGATTGACTACCATTTTGTCCGAGACAAAGTGGCTTCCGGTGACTTGGTGGTTAACTTTGTGTTGACACGGGATCAGATTGCTGATATTTTCACAAAACCACTACCGGCTCAGCGGTTTCAGGTGCTCCGAGACAAGCTCAACGTTGGGTCTGCACCACCTTGCGCTTGAGGGGGAGTGTTAACCATATTATTATTTCCATCTTTATTATTATTTGTATTTTATGCTCAGTCAAATGTATACCTAGTCAATACTGTATTAGCTAGGGAATAGGAGTGTTTAGCTCATATAGGACTCTTGTATTATCATTCTGTTTACGGTTAATCACAACATCAATTGTTCATCATGTCATACTTATATGCTCAAATGTAATACTAATCAGGAATAAAATTGTTGTCATTAATAAGAGAAAATGTAATATAAAGTACTTTTGAAGAAAAATGTATAGTACTTAATAATTTTGCATTTTGATGTAAAAGTATTATATTTTACATCAAAAGTATTACATTTTCCATAATAAGTAATGTTCCCCTTACTTATAAGGAAAAATATAATACTTTTGAGAAAAAATCTAATACTTTTTACTTGGAAAAATGTGTTACCATTATAAGTAACAAAATTTTATTCATGATTAGTATTACATTTGAGCATATAACAGTTGTGCGTATAAGTATCACATTTTTACCCTAACCCGACCCGACCATTCTCATGGTGAGACGACCTCACACAAGTTTTTGTCAAAATAGAAAAAGTCATAAAGAGCCATTAAAGAACTGTGTTTAAGCAATACGGGATTTGAACCCATCTACCAACTCGTCCAACTAACCTCTTGTTTATATTTTTCTGTTTTTATGTAGTTATACTCTAAAACATGTACTTCCTCCATCTCATTTTGTTTGTTTGATTTGGTTAATGAGACTTGACTGAAGTTATGTTTAATTCAATTTTTTATATTATTAAGTTTAGTATTAGTATATAAAATTTATATATTTAGAAATTACATTAAAAATACTATTAATCATTAAAAAATTAAATTTAAAAATAATTAAAAATTACTAAAGAAAATAATCAATGAAGAAAGAGTTGATTTGACCAATGCATAATAAACATGACAGACAAAATGAGACGGAGGGAGTATTATATATACATATATATTTACATGGGTTATATATGAGGTGGCAATGGGGTGTGCGGGAGCAGTTGCCCCCACTACCCTTACAGCATGGTTGGTTCACAGAATGAATTTTAAGGGAATGGGAATAGTATTCAGTAGGGAATGGAATAGGCTAGGAATATAATAGAAATTGTATTTTATTGTTTGGTTCGCGGAGGAATAGACTTTAGGATTGTAATTTCAGCGTTTGGTTGGTTAAAGGAATAGAAATGGAATGTGTTTAAAAGACACAAATACCCCTATACAAAAAATGTATTATTATTATTATTATTATTATTATTATTATTATTATTATTATTATGATATATGAAAAATATAAATTATATATGAAAATATAAAATTTGTGAATGGATGAAATTATAAGAATCCTAATTTAATTACCACATGTCCCTATGGATATAAATAAAGATATGTGTATATAATAATAATAATAATAATAATAATAATAATAATAATAATAATAATAATCAACAATCAACAGTCAACATGTGGTCAAAATTAATTTCAACTTTATAATCTAACATAATTATTTGAGTGAGTCTTTGATGATTATATTAAATAAAATGTGTGGATGTCAGTAATTCATGGGAAAATTATGCGCAAAAGTTAAGGTGAAATGGTTATGTGTAAAGTGCTATATAAAGGTGTTGAAATGGGATTGCAAGGTGATGCCACTCATTGCATGCTTACCAGAAAATTATTATTATATTTGGTTAAGTGTTTCTCTCATGTGAAGGTGGTGATTTGTTGTTAATTGAGCAATAATCATAAAGTGGGATGTTGAAGTCCTGAAGATACGTACGGCGTGCATGGAACTCATCCAACATGAGATATTCTTGAAGATTATGCTGTTAAATTGGCTGTAGCCTTTTTTTTTTTTTTTTTTTCGCGTTGTAGTCTTTTGTATGTGTTTATGTATATACTCCAATGAATATAATATATTATATAAATGCATATATTTAATTAATTACATTTTAATATATATATATATATATTATATATTGGTTAATAATACAAAAGGGTATTTTCGGTATTATATTATAAAAGCTATTCTCAAGATTCCCAAGTACTTGGGAATAGCTAATACTAGGGGTCACCTAGGAATGGCTATTCCCCTTGCAAAGGGAATAGCTCATTCTCGGGAACGCTATTCCTAGGAATAAAAGGATTAACCAAACGATGAAATAGGTCTATTCTCGGAAATGATATTTCATTTCCGACATATTCCATGAACCAAACACGTTGTTATTGTAACTCTGCCTTTGCGCTAAACCCGACCCATCAAGCTGCTACCAACATTTTCAAATCTTTGAAGACTTTAACTATGGGAGCTAGGCATATATAGACACTGTCCGTATAGTATAATAGTTGTATTGAGCACAGTATTGTTACAACAAACAGCGCGCGTGTCACAGTATTATACACGAATTGCCACTTCTAGTCTTGTATGCATGTCATTAGAAGCCAAAGAAAACTAATTTGTCATGAAAGGGTGGTCATATGAGTCGTAGTATAATTTTTAATTTTTACTTGAAACTAAAAAGGAGTTGATTTGACCAATGAACAGTAAACATGACAAACAAAATGAAATAGAACAAAAGAGTACTATATATATGTATATATTTACAAGGGTTATATATGAGAAAGGGGTGGAGTGTGTTGGGGTAGTTGCCTCCACTACTCCCACTGTAACTCCGCCCTACACTACTACAGAAATCACATACAACGTCGGCTAATTAACGTCGGCTAAGTATTTTAGCCGACGTTGTATGTTATAAAATCCTATAACGTCGGTTATTTACTAATAGCCGACGTTAAAGGGTGTACTTTATAAGACGGAGCGATACGACGTCGGCTAAATTATTAGCCGACGTCGTATCATACATATTAGCCATCGACAGACGATACGGCGTCGGCTAACCTACCTAGCCGACGTCGTATCATTCAATTCGGGCTATGATACGACGTCGGCTAGGAGGTTAGCCGACGTCGTATCCAATTACGGCAGATACGACGTCGGCTAACTTCCTAGCCGACGTCGTATCATAGCCCGAATTGAATTCGGGCGTCGATACGACGTCGGCTAGGTAGTTAGCCGACGTCGTATCATTAAGGCTCGGCGCTATACGACGTCGGCTATCACTCCTAGCCGACGTCGTATTGAGTCAAGTAGACTATTGTTTGTGTATTAAAAATGATTTATGGAGAAATGCTTCCTCCTTCTTCTAGTTATAATTTACTCTCTGCTCTCTTCTAGTTATATGGAGAAATGATTTAGGTAGGTAGCGTACGTCACATGAGATTTGAAAATTTTACATTGAATAATTATGTTGATTTGATATGAATAATTATTAGCATATATATTTAATTAAAATAATACCTATAATAAAAAATTTAATTAAAATAATATTATATAATAATAAATTCATAAAAAAATATACAAACAAAACACCATAACAACACTACAAATATAAAATCACAAATTATAAAGTTTAAATATCATATTTAATTATTTCTATATATATATTAAACACATATTTATATTACTAAATAATTGTTACTCCCAATTAAATGTAAAATAATAATTTTTATACTATTTTTTAAAACAAAATTTTATACAACTATTACACACCCAGAACAAACTACCCCAGCCCCCAACCCATCTTCTGTGCCGCCCAACCCCGTCTCTCTCAGCCTCGCACTTCTATCATCGTCTCTCTGTCTCACAGCCTCGGCGGCTCCGCTTCTCCTCCATCGGCAGCTATGAATCTTTGACTCCGCGCTCTTATCGTCTCTCTCTATCTCGCAGCCTGTCCGGAACCGATTCCCCTCCATAGGCGCCTACGGCTATCTACGTGCGGACCTTCCGAGTTCGAAGCCGATCTCTCAGGATACCTGTGAGGCAATCCATCGAACATGTGGTGTGTTTGAACCGCTTCATCGTAAAGTAAGTGTTTTTATTAGTCCAAAATTCTTGTACGAATTAGAAATACGGTTTGGGTTTCACCTTTCAATTTTCGTTTCATCTATCTATTCTTCTTCCAATTTAACAAATTTCTTTTCCAATGTCAGAAATTAATAGGTTCATGCTAGTGATTCAAATGCAATATCTTATATTTGAATGATCGGTGCCACTGAGTGATTGCTTTCTTTGTTAGGGTTTGGTAATAGTAGTAAACTGTGTAGACTATTTGATACAGAATATGAAATCTGTTTCATGAAATCTGTTTCTTTCCATTTCGCAATTTGGATTCTCTGCTCTGCTGATTTATGTATAAAATTTTCTTCTTTCGTCTGCCTGAATACATATTTGAAATTTTTTTAGATAAATAATTTATTAAATTAATTTGGAAAATTAAGCTTATTCCTACAAACAGAATAAGAATAAAAAAAAATATGTATACACAATTCATAACATAAAATTACATTAGGAAATACTATGCACACATTTGTTTTTTTTTTTTTGAAAACCTATGCACACATTTGTCAAATATTACTTTTACTATGAATTCTGCTCCATTGGAAGTACTACTTGCAAAAATTACTTGAGACATAACATGCATTGATCACTCTTAGGCATTGATTTTCTTCTTGTTTGCCCTTTACACCACCCTATCCATAAGGTGAATTAATTATATAGCTTTTTATTTTGAGTTTACCTTTTCAGTATACATATATATATGAAAATATTTAATAGCCAATTTGAGTTCATGCCAAAAGCCAATATAAGATCATCCAAATAGAAGATGATCTTTTGCTTGCTTTACAGGTATATAATGATGATTTTTTGTTAATTTCCTTCGTGCATATATATATGTATATCTATATATATATAGATACACACACTTTTGCAGAATCATGGACTTTAGCAACAACATTTTTTTCGTTGAGATTATCATGATATTTGTCTGTAAGTTTGGATTAAATAATAAATTTGAATACAAACTGAAGTTCAAGATTTACTTCTCTACTGTTTTTATTCTGAATCTCTATATTGGTTTATGTATTCTTAAGGTAGCAAAAAAAATTATCACTGTACCTTTATTTGAATCTATTTCTGTCTTCCTCAAGCAGCCAATGATAACAGATCCATTAAATCCTCTTCATGACTGTTTGTACTGCTCTATCAAATTTCAACTTGATTGCTTGCAACTGAACCTTTTGTACTGCAATATGTTTTACTGCTGTGAATGCTTTCCTAGTAATATGACCATAGATGACCTGCTTAATAATAGCAAGAGTTTTTCTTGCTATTGTGATCATAATATACTCATTTCAAGTGTCAATGCCATGCTTGGTACCCTGTTGAAATTCTAAAAAGGGTTTCTATATTACATTCTGAGCATGTGTGTCCATACTATTGCTTGCCCCATTCATGTGGTTAGAATGGGATGGACCTGTTTATTCTTTTCCTTGGGTTTAAAAAGCTGTATTTATTATACCATAATAATTTGCTTGCTCCGCCACTTTATATTGGAATGGCTGTTTCTGCAAAATTTTATTTTATACAAACAGTTGGTGCACAATATGTGTTTATGCATTCATTCACTATTCCACCAAAATTAGAGAAGGAAGACTTACCTGCTATTATAGCTGAAAATGACACTTGTATTCTTTCAATAAAAACAAATTATTAAGTATGTCAAGATTGGTTTTTACTTTTTATAGTTGTAGTTGGTTGCTTTGCTTTGAAATGGGAGTGAGAAACTATCTGATTGGTGATTCAGGGAGTCAGTCTAGTCCTTTCTCTTGTAGAGGGAACTTTGAAGAAATTAGAGTTTACTGTTATACATCTAGGTCTAGATGTAATCGCAGCCTATTGTAACTATTTCAAATTTTCAATAGCATTTGACTTGAATAAAGGATCTGAAAGTGTGGGGAAAGTGAACCTGAGGTGGGTCATAATTATTAAGCAATGCTTACTTGTATCATATTTTTAAAAAATAAATTTTCTATTAAGGTAATTAAGATTCATAAAAGCAACCTGTGGTTGATGCTAGATAGTTTACTTAGAAGTTAGTCCAATTTTTTTACTTTGCAACTTATCTTAATTGCCCCATTCTTGATGCTTGATAGTTCAAAACTTGTTCTTTGCAACTTATTAACTACAATTATAGTTTCTGTGCCTCTTCCATCTCTCAGAGAGGCCCCAAACATACAGCAGATTGATGGGGATTGGAGGTGAGGCTTTAACAAAGTTCACACTATTATACATAATTGACATTACCTCACTATTTTACTATTTTACCTCACTGTTAGCCTTGGAGTTATATCACCTTTCTGGGAATTATGTGCATGATTGGACACAAAACAATGCAGGTTACCAACATTTTGCCGCTGAAAGTTGGGGCCACACCCAAATTCTCGCAAAGAACTCAGCTGGTTATTGAGAACTACCAAGTGGTCTGACAATACTCAAACAGAAAGATGTGTAGCAATTAGAAACAGTAATGTGAGATGTATGTATTGCTTTTATTGCTTTTGGTACAAAGTTTGGGAGAAGATTATGACTTGTATGAATGGATTAATACATTGCTTTTGGTAATGTGATAATTATTGATGAACTTCTATTATTAATTATTATCAATTGTGAGATTTATTGCTTTTATTAATTTTGATATTATAAATATAAATTGTACATGTTTTGAATGTGATTGTGATTGCTATATATATTTGAGGAGGTTTTGGGTGTAAATAGAAAAACAAAATTAATATTTAAAAACAAAAAAATTACCCTACAACGTCGGCTAGTCTTATTAGCCGACGTTGTAGGGTAATTTTTTTGGTTTAATATTACCCTACAACGTCGGCTATTTGTAAATAGCCGACGTTGTAGGGTACCTACGACGTCGGCTATTTGTAATTAGCCGACGTTGTAGGGTATTTTAGTAGCTTTCAAATTACCTACAATGTCGGCTATTTTTAATTAGCCGACGTTGTAGGGTACCTACAACGTCGGCTATTTGTAATTAGCTGACGTTGTATGGTACCTATGACGTCGGCTATTTGTAATTAGCCGACGTTGTAGGGTATTTTAGTAGCTTTCAAATTACCTACAATGTCGGCTATTTGTAATTAGCCGACGTTGTAGGGTACCTACGACGTCGGCTATTTGTAATTAGCCGACGTCGTAGGGTATTTTAGTAGCTTTCAAATTACTACAACGTCGGCTATTTGTAAATAGCCGACGTTGTAAGGGATACATACAACGTCGGCTAAAAGTTAGCCGACGTTGTAAGGTACACATACAACGTCGGCTAACTTTTAGCCGACGTTGTATGTGTACACTTACAACGTCGGCCAGATCAACGTCGGCTTTTAGCCGACGTTAAAGGATCTACTTAGCCGACGTTAAAAGTCGTCTGTGTAGTAGTGCTAAATGGTTAGGAGCCTTGGATCCAAGCACATGTAGTGATCACTGATGCCAATTGAACAACAAATATTTTAGGTGCACTCCACCCAGAGTTGGAAACCTAACAATATCACGTCTCCTAATTAATTAAAGAGTTAGTTCCACCGTAGGTCCCTTGTTTTTTGTGACAATTCCAATTAAGTTTAGTTCCAGATTATTGTTTTTGTTATTTAACATCCCAAACTATTATATTTTGGACACTTTTAATCCTTCTCATGATTTTTTTTTTAATTTTTTTTTATAATAAGGGCATTTTTGTCTCTTCATATTTTTTGTTATATTTTCGTTTCAACCGGTTTAATTTGTTTAGGACTTTACTAAAAAATTGGTTAAAAAAATATGGTTACTAAAATCAGAGGTTAACTAAAGTCCTAAACCAATTAAACTGGTTGAACCGGAAAAATAACTAAAGAAAAATATGAAAAGACAAAAATGCCCTTACTAAAAATAGGAAAAGTCATGAGAAGGACTAAAAGTGTCCAAAAAATAATAGTTTAGGATGTTAAATGATAAAAGTGATAGTCTGGGGACTAAATTTGAAATTGCCACCAAAAACAAAGGACCTCTAGGGAATTAACTCTTAATT
>CP025659.1:16522834-16539619 GCA_003576665.1 Ipomoea trifida | reverse complement strand
TTAGACCTAATCTTCCTTTAGTTTTCTCCCCTTTGGGGGAAATCCCCATTTTCTTTCTTTAGATTAGATTAGATTAGATTAGTTTCCTAGAGATTGAAGATGAAGGATGAAGAGGAATATGGAGTAGCTCAATAGTTCCCTAGGTATTTTACTAAACTTTTGTTCTTGAAAGATTGTGACTTTAATCTATTGTTTTGGTTATTTTTCCTTATTTGATCTTTGATTTGATAATGCTTTAGTAGATTAGTTGAGGGGTGTGTGTGCCCATGTTAGATCTTGTGATTGATGCTTGAATTTTGTCATATGAATGTGAAAATGATGAAGTGGGTTTAGTCTTGTGTGGTTGAAGTTCTTTGTGCTTTGCTTCTATTTCCGGCCGGGATAGATAGTAGACTCTAGGAAAGTGAGTGTGTGCGCAATATCGGCCTCTCACGAGTCCAACTCATCTACATCTCCGCCCTCCATCCGAAAGGATGAGGTCCGAGAGGAGTGGTATGCAAGGTGTTCGATAAAATGCCTCAACCGAATGAGGATTGAGAGTCCAAGTGTGACGTCACTTGGTATTGATACCGTGACTCCCGAGTTCATTCCCGGAACTCATTTCCACATTCCGTTTGGATAATCAATCGTTTGGTCTAACTAAGTCACACACCCCCTTGTCCCTTTTCAATTTGTTTTGTACCCTTTAAACCCATGTTTATTATTCTCTTGTTCTTAGCTAGTTCTTGTAACTCTTACATCTTAACCTCCTAAATGCCAACACCAATTCACTCCAATTTGTCATCCTTGAGAGACACGACACTCGGGGACTTTTCCTCGTTTTATCACCTACATCCACCTCACCACAAAATACTACACAATAAAATGGCGCCGTTGCCGGGGATGGCAAACGGTTTTGAATTGTGTTGACATTTTGGAAGTTGATTGTTAAGAGTTCTTGAATTGCTTTCTTTTTGTTTAATTTGTTTTCTTATTTTTGTTGATTGATTGAGGAAGTGAGTTTTATTACCTTGAATATCTTTTTGCTCACTTGCAACTAGTTTTAGTTGCAAAGATTTGTTGTTGGTTAAGCTTTGTGTAGGAAATTTTTGTTGAAAAATCATTTGAAAGCTTACCAATGAGAGCATATATGCATCCCCATGGTTACCCACACCATGAGGGAAATCCTTTGAACTATACTCCACCCCAACCATATCCTTATTACCCTCATTCTACATATGCTTACCCTCCACCAACATATCACTACCCACCTCCAAATCCTTATCCATTACCACACCACTACTTACCACCTCCATATCCTTATCCATCTTATATACATAGCCATCACCCACCACCATATACACACCCAATCTCACACTTGTTAAGCTCTAAAGATATATCCCAAAATATAGAGAGTAAGCTTGTACAAATGATGAAAACAATCGACCCAAGCTATACTCACGAGTCAAATTTATTCCTCAATTCTCACCCAAACACCCACTACCCACCTCCATCCCAAATTTATGAAGGAAACAATGCTTCATATTTCTTTGAAACACCACCCTCTTTCCCATATCTTACCCATACCAATCCTTGTGATTATATCCCACCGGCCAAAAACGAAATTGAGATTCTAAAAGAAAAGATAGAAGTATTCACGAGGATGGCCAAGGAGGACATGGCTAATTTAAGAGCTGAAATCAAGAGCGAATTGAAAGATTATCTTGCTACCCCCAGGAAGAAGGTCTTCCATTGGAGGAGATTGAAACAAAAATGCTAGCCATGATAGAGGAGTTCATGAGGACAAGTTCATCACGGATGGATTACCCACTTGAAGAGAATCTCCCAATTTTGGAAGCCAATTCAAGGATTATACAAGAGGTTGAAAAAGAACAAAATGATAGAGAAGAGGTGAGTGTTGAAGAGAAAGTGGATTGTTATGCCCCGGTGCTTGAAGAAGTTCCAATTTTTGAATTGGAAAATTAAAAGGAGGTAGAGATGGAGAGTGAGGATGAGGACATTGAAGTAGTGTTGGAAGATGAAGAGCCGACATGTAGTAACATTTTTAACCCTTCTTGCGTTAATATTCTTGAAAATCCTTGTGCTCTTGTTGAAAACACTTTTAGTACTCGTGTGGATGACTCCCTTTTGAAATGCAACAATGATCTATATGCTTGTGATACTACTCATTTTTATTTCCGGGAGGATGATTCCATAAGCTTTGTTAATGATGATTCTATTAATGAGTGTGAAAGTGTTGATTCATTTGATAATGATAATTGTGTTCCTCATAAGGATGACTCCCTTTGCATTAATATTTCCATCACACGTGATTATGATTGCTTAAATTTTTGGGAGGATGATTCCATAGAAACTTGTGATATATTGATTGATGATTGCAAGGATTCTCTTTTGTTTGATGATGAATATGATTGTTTTAAATTTTTGTAAGATGAATCCTTTGACTTGGGTGAAAATGACACTACTACAAAAATGGTCTACTATGTCACTTAATACACGGCGGTTTTTTAAATAACCGCCGTTTAATATGTTTTGTTATACTATGTATAAGCACTCATTTTGTAAGCTTCCATTGATTTGATGAAGAAAATTTCCTGTGCAAAGCTTAACAAACAACAAATATTTCGCAACTAGAAATAGTTGCAAGTGAGTAGCAAGATTTTCAATAACAATAGGCTCACTTCTTCAATCAGGTAACCAAAATTAAGAAAATAAAATAAACAAAAAGAAACCAATTCAAGAACTCTTGAAAATCTACTTCAAAAACGTCAACACAATTCAAAAACCGTTTGCCATCCCCGGCAACGACACCATTTTGACATGGTTGTTTGTTTAGGGTGAGGTGTGATAAGTGGTATGGAAATGGTAAAACGAAGAGTCAAGCCTTCCCGAGTGTCGTGTCTCTCAAGAATGACAAATTGGAACGAATTAGTGTTGACATTTAGGAGGTTTAAATGAAAGAGTTATGGGAATAGCTAAGACTAGATGTCATTTGTACGGAAGTTGAAAGGTTTAAAATGGTTTTGTAAAGGAAAAGGAAAGGTGGAGATTTGGGCTCGTGGCTAACCTATGTGGTCTACTATCTAGTGGTTTTGTAAGCAAATGACTTGGATTTGACTAGGGAGTTCATGGCACTTCACCAAGTGGCGTCACACTTGGACTCCCACATCCTCATTCGGTTGGGGCATTTCATCGAACACCTTGTCTACCACTCCTCTCGGACCTCTTCCTTTCAGACTAAGGGCGGAGAGTGGGTGAGTTGGACTCGTGAGTGGCCCGTGAGTGGCCGCTATCGCACACACACTCACTTTCACTAGATTTGCTACCTAATGTGGCCACACTTAGGCACAAAGCATAATGAACATCAACCACACAAGTTTATCATCTAACAATCACAAAGCTCACATATTTCAAGCAAAGTTATGTCAAACTAATCACATAGTTTAGCTTTGGGGCCACCAATCCGCTTTCTACTCTAAGCTATCATTAAATAAAGAAACAAAAAGAAGAAATGAAAGTTTCAAAAGAAGCAAACATTAAATCAAAGCATTGAAGAGAAGAGTACCACCCTAGATGAACGACTCATTTACATTTTGTTCTTGAAACTTCAATCCTCCTATCTTGGTCTTGAATCTACTCTAATAGGAAGGAAGTTTTCCCCCAAGAGGGGAGAAAACCCTAAGAAACTTCAGATCTAAACCTACTCTCTGGCACCCCCCCCCCTTTCCTATCTGAAAAAGGGGTTTAAATAGGCATCTAAAAACTGAAATTCCCGAAATAGTCCTGTGTCCAGTCCACGCCTAGCACCACGCATGTGGGCGTGCGTGGAGAGCTACTAGAAATGTTCCACGCCCCTCCACACGCGTGTTGGACTGCGTGGGAAGTTCCTGCTTTGCGGCTTTGTTTGCCTTTTGCTATGTTTGGGCTTCAAATCCCTTTCCGATCTGTAAAAATACTTCAAAACTTTTCCTAAAATTAATGTTAGAAGATTTTGATCACATCCGAGCTTAAAATGCATGAGATTGTTATAAACGAGTGGCAAAACTTTATACTTTATCCTATTTTAGACCCTTAATGTGTACTATTCTTGGTGCTTATCATACCTCTACATATCTCATTCCTTCATGTATTCTACTATTTTCCCCCATCGGGGCCTTTTCTTTGTGAATTCTTTGAGCATCTCTTTGTGTCATAGAGCTTTGGGATGACATGTTCCTATAAGATAAGTAAACATACACAATACAAGGAAAACATTTCCTTTTTTTAATACAAACTTCATTAATATGGCACACATTATAAAATCAAATATTCTCATTGCAAGTATTATTACTTCAACAATTTAACAACTTGATATTTCAATATTGATAGGGATAAATCCCGGTCTCCATTCTCATCCTCCCGGTCTCCATATGTACGTTCGCCATCCCGGTCTGTCCTACCGGGTAGACCCGAGCCCGGGCTACAGAAAGGGACCTTCACAGGGTTTCGAACCTAAGACCTCACACCCGCACATACGGTTCGCAAGCGCGTTGGAACGATAGATGGACCGGTGCATGTCCGCCACGCGTCCTACATGCCGGAAGACCGGAAGAGCCGTCGAGCATTGCTATAAAAGGAGCATTTAATGCAGGCAGGAGGACTTTTGGCTATTTCTTTCAGACAGTAGCTAAAGAGACCGGGAACCTCTGACCCACTGTCACGTAGCTCGGTCTCTCTTAGGGTATTGTACTTCGTACCCGACCCAAGTATAATACAGTACACTTTCCGTATTTTGCTGTATCATTTTGGCGCCGTCCGTGGGGATCGAAGTTCAAAGCCTACCGTCTTACACACTCCGATCTCCGACCATGTACCCCTACATGGACTTTTTTGCCCCCGCCGACCCGGAGGAGGAGGCACACTCTGATCTACGAACTCGCCTCAGTTCCAGAGGTGATCCAAATAACACGATCAATCCACCGCCCGTGGATCCTGTCACTGCAGCCCACCCCCAACAGGCCTTCCCTATTCCGGTCGGGCCGGTGCCGTATCAGTACCCGGCATACCCGTTTGATCCGGCTTCTCAGTGGTGGGCTAACTCACCTCGGTTCTACCAGCAACCATACGCTCCATCTTACCCTTTCCAGCCGGTCCCGCCGCTTCAGCCACAGGTTTAGCCTCCAGTGCCACACCCGGATACCGCAACGATCGAGGCCGCCGCCACGCCCCCGCCCGCGTTAAGAAGGGCCCAGTCCGATTGCAAGATCCCCCCCCGGCGCTGTCACGCCTGAGTACGTCCGCTTCTCGGCAACCGGAGGCCCGGGAAGAGGCACCTCGAGTTAGTGTCCTCGACCGAATCGACCCGCCGGTTGAGCGCAGCCGACGATCGCTACACTTACCAGCTGCAACCGAGGCCGACTCCAGTGAGGCCAGCTCCTCCGATACCCGTCACCGAAGGCACCGCGACCCCGCACGTTCTTCCGGGCTTACGCGAGGAATCCTTGACCAGGTCCGGGCTGAGTTTAACAGGTGGAAGCGTGAGGAAGGGGCTGACCGCCCCAACGACCGAGCCAGCAATCTGCTACGAACGCCCTTTACGCAAGAGATCATGAGCGCGCCGTACCCGATAGACCTGCGCGTTCCCGGCGACAAGGGGTACGCCAGCAAGTCTGATCCCGAACAGCACGTCAACCTCTACTACGGTAACATGCTGATGGTTGGGGTATCCGAGGCCGTCATGTGTAGGGCGTTCTTCTCGACGTTGACTGGGAAAGCTGCTGAATGGTTCCGCACTTTGGAACCTGGATCCATCTCGACTTTTCGAGACCTAGCCCGGCAATTCGTCGACCGCTTTGCCATGTCCAAGACTGTGAAGAAACATTTCTCCCATCTAGAAAACGCTAAACAGTTAGACGGTGAACCGCTCTCCGCATTCATCGAGCGCTGGAACAGGGAGATGTTAGAGATTGAGCCCGTCGATGACGTGACCGCCACCAACCTGCTGTTGAACTCCCTGAGATCGGGGAACCTGTACCAAGATCTCATACTCCGGCCAGCGGCTTCTTATGAAGACACGGTCCGACGAGTGGTGGCCTACGCCACCGCTACCGAAGCCAACTCCGCGAAACGGATGATGGAAACCGGGGGGCCGAGGAGGGATAACAGCCAGCGAGACCGACGGCCAAATAACTCGCGCCAAAAGGACCGTGACGGAAACCCGGTCTACACCCCGTTGACTAGACCAGTTGCGGAAGTCCTGTAGTTTGCTCAAAGTTGTAACCTCATCCAGTTGCCCGCCCCGGCGAGAGACGGCCCGGATAAGGACAAGTATTGCGCGTATCACCGTAACCGGGGGCACGATACCGAGGAGTGCCACGTGTTAAAGGGCCTAATCGAAGACTTGTTGCAAACCGGAGAGCTTGCTCAGTTTGCCGAGAAGAAAAAGAAGAACCGACGAGGGTGGAAAAAGTATTTCAAGAAGGATAAAGACAAGAAGGATAAGGACCCCGACTTGGACCGCGAACCTCCGGCGACCGCTCAGAAGCAGGTGATCCACGTGATATTCGGAAGGCCCGAGGGCGGCGACACTGCCGGAGATCGTCGTAACTGGGCTCGGGATTTGCATGTCGCCTTGGTCGAAGAGACCACTCCAGAGAAGAGGACGAAGCTAGAGCCCATCGTTTTCACCGATTGCGACCTACCGAGCAGCTCTGATTGCGCGACCGAAGCCTTGGTTGTAACTATAGACATCAATGGCGCCGACGTCCAAAGGGTTATGGTCGACACGGGCTCGAGCGTGAACGTAAAGTATCTGGACGTCTTCCGGAAGCTTCAGCTGGACCGGTCGCAGTTAACGCCTGTCCGGACCCCGCTCTCCGGTTTCACGGGAGCGATGATCCATCCGGAGTGGGTAGTCCGCCTGCCTGTTGAAGTCGGAACGCCCCCAAAGGTGCTCCGTGTCACGATGGAGTTCGTCGTTGTGGATCTCGCGTGCGTCCATAACGTTATTCTTGGGAGGCCGGGAATCTCCCAGCTCGGCGCGATCATTTCGATGCCGCACCTATGCATGAAATTTCAGACGCCGGACGGGGTGGGCACGGTGAGAGGGGACCCCCAGTCGGCCCGACGGTGCTATGTACGAGCCGTACAGAAGTAGGATGCCAGCACTTCCCGGATCAACACGATCAGCAAGAATAAGGATGAAACCCGGTCTAAGCAGCCCGAGCCCTCGGACGACGTGGAGCTAGTCCCCTTGGCCGCGGACCGGCCCGACCGGACGGTGAAGATCGGTGCGGCTCTGCCTGTAGATTTACGAACGGCGATTGTGGCCGTCCTCAGAGAGTATTCGGACATTTTCGCGTGGGGACCGGAGGACATGCCGGGGATAGACCGCCGAACCATCTGTCATCGGCTGGGGGTCCGGCCGAACTCAAGGCCGGTCAAGCAGAAGCAACGACATCTCTCTTCCGACCGGCGTGATTTTGTAAGAAAAGAGACCAGATCCCTGGTAGAAGCCGGGCACGTCAGGGAGGTCCAGTACCCCGACTGGTTGGCGAACGTGGTGCTAGTCCCCAAGCCGCCGGCCTAGAGGATGTGCGTAGACTACACCGACCTCAACAAGGCGTGTCCTCTAGATCCCTTCCCCTTCCCGAGCATTCACCAGATGGTTGATGAGACCGCGGGCGCCGAGCTGATGAGCTTTATGGATGCTGATGGCATATAAAACCGACTGGCTAGGTCAGGCGGTCGGAAGAAGAGAGAGTACTTTAGAGTCTGAGTATCGGTCTGAGTATCCAAAACGCTATGATTCCGAATCCTCCTTAATCGGACCCTGAGTCGAGAAAGACATTGTAGACGGTCCTACATAACGCGAGGTACTACCGAGCCCCAGCCCCTTGAGTGAGCAAAAAGACCCAGTCGGACAGATGGAAGTCGGACCCGGACAAGCGGCCGGGAAGAGAGGCTGGCTAACAGAGTGTATCAAGCGGTCGGATAACTTCAAAGAACTCTGGAAAAGACTCAGAATATGGAGGGAAGTTGGCAGCCGTTAGGAGAAACCGTCACCATTACCACGAAGCCTTTAAATGATTATTATGAGCTTTTATTGCATTAATTATACCAATTAATATGTAACCGCTCAGGCGGGAAGTATATGTAACTCAACGAGAACTTGAATGAGGAGATCGAAATTTAGAGAAAGAGAGGAAACACTTATTTTTTATCAGAAAACCTTAAATCCTTGTAATTTTCCGGTAGTGTTGGCCCGCCGGCCGATCGCCTGAAGACCGGGAAACCATCAGATGCGTTTAAGGGATATCATCAGGTGATGATGGCTGAGGAAGATGAGGCCAAAACGGCGTTCATTACCCCGGACGGCCTCTACTGCTACCGGGTGATGCCTTTCGGTCTACGCAACGCGGGAGCTACATATCAGAGAATGGTGAATGCCCTTTTCGGGGAATTAATAGGCAAGACAATGGAGGCCTACATTGACGATATGCTCGTAAAAAGCAAAAGTATGGGCGACCACGCGACCGACTTGCGGCGGAGTTTCCAGATCATGAGGCGCCACCGGCTGAGGCTTAACCCGGCCAAGTGTACATTTGCCGTGCGAACCGGGAAATTCCTCGGGTTCATAATGACAAGGAGAGGAATCGAGCCGAACGCCGCGAAAGTCAAAGCAATCATTGACATGAGGCTGCCCGCCACGGTTCGGGAAGTACAGCAGTTGACCGGCCGACTGGTCGCCCTAAGCCGTTTTCTGTCGAGACTCCGGGAACGGGCTCACCCTTTCTTTCAAACACTGAAGAAAACGTCCACCTTCGCGTGGACGGAAGACTGTCAACGGGCCTTTGAGAGCTTAAAACAGTATTTGGCTTCGCCAATTGTGCTGTCTAGGCCGGAACCTGGGGAAGAGTTGCAGGTTTATCTCTCCGCGTCCGATCGTGCCGCGAGCGCGGTGCTATGCCGGACTGACCCGGAAGGGGTGCAACGACCGGTCTACTACATCAGTCACGTCTTTCAGGGTCCCGAGCTCCGGTACTCACGACTCGAAAAGATCGTGTTCGCTTTGTACACAACCGCCAGGAAGCTTACGCCCTATTTCCAAGGCCGGGTGATCCGAGTTCTAACCGACCAGCCCATGGGTGCCATCCTGCGAACAACCACGTCTACTGGCCGGTTAATCAAGTGGGCGATGATGCTGACCCAGTTCGCGATCGAGTACACGCCTCGGCCGGCTATCAAGGGACAAGCCTTAGCAGATTTCGTGGTGGAGTGTTCAGCAAGAGATCAAGTCGCGGCGACCGCCGACCTCCCCCCGACAGAATGGGAAATTGCGACGGACGGATCGAGCTGCAAACAGGGTGCGGGAGCCGGAATAGTCCTCACCAGCCCAGAAGGCTTCAAGGTCTACTATGCCCTATCGCTGCTTTTCTCGCCGACCAACAACGAGGTGGAGTACGAGGCCTTCGTGGCCGGCTTGTGTCGCGCCCGTGCTCTGGGGGCTAGATGCGTGAGGATCCGCACCGACTCAGCCCTGGTGGTCGGACAAGTGACGGGTGCCTTTGAGGCGAAGGGAGAGCGTCTAGCCCGATACCGGGACCACGCGATATCAGTTATGGGGTCGTTCGACGCGTGCGTCGCCGAGCACATCCCGCGGGCCGAAAACGCCGATGCCGATATGCTGTCCCATTTATCGCACGAAGCCCCGGAGTACATTTCTAAAGTGGCCCGAGTAGAGGAGCTCTCAACCGCTTGTATTGACGTGTTGCCCGTCGCCCCAATAGAGGTGAACGCTGACGAATGGATGTCTGACCTCCGGCAGTACCTAGAGACCGGAACATTACCGGAGGACGGCCAAAGAGCTCGAAAGGTGAAGCTACGAGCGCCACGTTTCCAGATCGTAGATGACCGCCTGTACCGACGATCATATGGGGGGCCGTTAATGCGCTGCCTCTCCCGTTTTGAAGCCGAGTTGGTGATGACCGAGCTACACTCTGGGCTCTGCTCCGCTCATCAGGGAGGTCGGGCCTTGGCAAGAAGAATCATGTTGATCGGCTATTATTGGCCGTCGATCCAATTGGACTGTGAAGCGCTTATCATGTCGTGCGAGTCGTGCCAGCTGTATGCTCGAGTCCCGGGCCGACCGGCCACCTTTTACCATCCGGTCAGCACCGCGGTACCGTTCGCTAAGTGGGGAGTAGACATTCTAGGACCCTTTCCGCAGCTGTCCGGGCGTTGTCGTTTTATCATTGTTGCCGTGGATTACTTTTCCAAGTGGGTAGAGGCCGAGCCGCTGGCGACGATCACCTCTCAGCAGTGTGCCCGTTTCTTGTGGCGGAACGTGCTTTCCCGTTTCGGAGTGCCCGTCCAGTTGGTGACCGACAACGGAAAGCAGTTTGAAAGCGAATATTTTCAGAATTTCCTGGCAACAGTTGGCACCAGATCGATCCGGTCTTCAGTGGCGTACCCGCAAGGGAACGGACAGGTCGAGAACGCGAACAGGACCATATTGGAAGGACTCAAGAAGAAGCTGCACTCAGCCGGACGTAACTGGGCGGACAAGCTCCCGTATATCCTATGGTCATACCGGACTACGCCTCGGGAGGCCACGAAAGAGACTCCATTCGCTTTAGTCTACGGCGCTGAAGCTCGCCTTCCGGTGGAAGCATGGATACCGACCTCAAGGGAGCGGAACTACGACGAGAACGGCAACGACTCCATGATGGTCACCGAGCTGGACTCACTAGAAGAGAGGAGGGACGCCGCAGCCCGAAGGGTCGAAGAGTATCAAAAGAAGCTGAAGGCGTACCGGGATCCTAAGACGCGTCCCCGCTACTTCCAAGTCGGAGACTATGTGTTACGAGAAAGACAAGCCAGCAAGCCGCTTGAGGGCGGGAAGCTGGCCCAGAATTGGGAGGGGCCGTACGTCGTGTCGGCAGTTGTGCGACCGGGCACTTACCAGTTAGAAACTACCACCGGCAGACCGGTTGACCGTATTTGGAACTCCCAACACTTGGTCCATTTTTACCAGTAGATTGTTCTAGGTCTAGGGGCCTGCGCGCCCTATTTCCTATTTGATTCAGTAGATTGTAATAGGCCCGGGAGCCTGCGTGCTCCGTTTTCCTTTAGAATGTACTACCGGCCGGATAGGTCGTTTCCTCTCCTCGGTTTAGCCTTAATGGTGAGAGCAAGGTGCTCACCCCGGGAGCAAGGTGCCTGGTTACCGGTTTTCGGACCTTAATGGTGAGAGCAAGGTGCTCACCCCGGGAGCAAGGTGCCCGGTTACCGGTCTTCGGACCTTAATGGTGAGAGCAAGGTGCTCACCCCGGGAGCAAGGTGCCCGGTTACCGGTCTTCGGACCTTAATGGTGAGAGCAAGGTGCTCACCCCGAGAGCAAGGTGCCCGGTTACCAGTTTTCGGACCTTAGTAGTGAGAGCAAGGTGCTCACCCCGGGAGCAAGGTGCCCGGTTACCGGTCCTCGGGCCTTAAGTGATATTGGTGCGCAAAACGCCAAAGTAAAAACGCAAAACGCCAAAGTAAAAACGCAAAACGCTAAAGTAAAAATAAATCCATACTTCAAAACGGATTGTTTATTAGCCGGCTCAAGGCCGTCAAAATAGCAAAGTGCCCGGCACAACGAGGCCGGGCTCCCGTTTCACCAAGTCTATAGTCTAGTTCGCCTCCTTCCCCGAATCCACCCTGGGTTCAGCATCGCCCTCTACCGATGGTCCGGCGCTCGGGCTCACCCTCGACTCCGTCATCGGTCCGGTAGTCGCTGCGGCCTCCGCCGATGGTCCAGCAGAAACCTCCACGACGGGGACCGGCAGGTTACGCCCCTCCGGGACCGAGGAGAACGGGGTCGGACCGGGATCAGGCACTTCCTCCGGAAGAACGGCCAGGA
Organism: Ipomoea trifida; assembly: GCA_003576665.1. Taxonomy (NCBI): domain Eukaryota; kingdom Viridiplantae; phylum Streptophyta; class Magnoliopsida; order Solanales; family Convolvulaceae; genus Ipomoea; species Ipomoea trifida. Next base: position 16,527,735 of record CP025659.1, on the reverse strand, counting down.
TGTTCGGCAGATCGGCCTCGTCCATCGCTACCTCCAGAGCGGTTTTGACGTCGTTCTGCATCGCCCTTCGCCCGCTGTTGAAGGCCCAAGTACCGAATTCGTACATCAGGTCTTCCCCGACCGGAGTTCGAGAGATTGCTGCGAGAACGGCCTCTCCGGTCTCTTGGCCGCGGCAGATGTGGCGGGCAAGCAGGACGGGATCGGTGAGGATTTTTTCCCCAAGATCCGCGCGCTCCAGGATCCGCCTTCCGGTCTCTTCGGCCGTCTTGAGCTTGCCCTCGAGCTCCTTGATCCTCTGGTCCCGCTTGGCAAGCGACTTCTTGAGGGGCGCTACTTCCCGACGATGGATCTCGTCCTCGTCCTTGTCCCGGGCGAAGAGATCAGTGACGGAGTGCGCCATCTGCGTGGCTACCGGTCAGCAGCTGAGGTCGGTAAAAGGCACAGTAGAATAGATTCGTGGTTACCTGTATCAGGTCGCATGCGATGCGCTCTCCGACCAAAGCGGTCGACCACCCGCTCGTCTTCTCCGGAGGCGGGGCTGCGGCGCATATCCTGGATAGTAGAGCTGCTGGAGGCTCGTCCCCGTGCTTCATTAGCACGTCGATCACCGGGGTCGTGGACACGGACCCGTCGCGGCGAGAGCGTTTCGCCGGTGCGACCTCCTCGACCTCGGTCTCCTTCTCCTTCCCGCGCTTGGCAGTCCGGGCATCGCCATGATCTCCGCTCTGGCCGGAGGGGTGCGTGGTGGTCAAGGGCAGCCCGGCAGGGACCAGGGCCTCGGCGCTAGGATCCGTCGGTCTCGCAGGCCCGGCCTTCTTGGCCCCCAAGCTGATTTTCTTCGCGGGGGCTGGTGGACGGGCAGAAACCGGGAAGCTCCTCATAGCGCCTGAAAACCAAAGACATAAAAGGTTAACTCCTAGTCACCGGGTCACCGATCTAAGGTCTCCGACCTCAACAAACCTCGTGAACCGGTCTCCGGGAGCGGAGGCCTGACGGCTACCGTCACCGCTGCCCTCTGAGGCGTGTACTTCTGCGGTAGGTCGTATCTGGGGGGCTCCAAGTTCGCCTTCTGGTACTCCTCGGGAGATCGGAAGATCTCGTACTCGTACTCTTCGGCCGAGATCTTTACGGCCGCGTCATCGAGGGAACGGCTCTTCTTGGGCCGCTTGTGTTCTGTCGCAAAGACCGGCCATTCCCGGTCAACCAGGAAAGGCCAAGGGTACTTGATCGACAGGACCCGATCCTTCCAGCCTCTATTGTTCTCGGGCAGGTGTAGAATCTTGTAGAAATGCTCGCGAGACTGGATGCATAGGACGCCGCCCCCGTGTTTGGGTGATAGAACTCGGACCGAAAACAGGTAGCGGAAGAGATCCAGCGACGCGGGGAGGCCGTGACGAGCACATATCTGGGGGAAACACGCGAGGGTACGGTGGGCGTTCGGGGCGATCTGCCCGGGAAGGACCCCGTAGTACCTTAGGAAGCCCAGCAGGAAGGGGTGGAACGGGAAGGTCAGCGGGGCCTTGATAGAATCCCAGTGCATCCCGAGCCAGTCCCCGGTCGTCCGGTCTATGATATTCCCAGTGATCGTCGAGTGTCGAATCTAACGACGCCGGTCAACAGGGATGAGATCTCTCCGCGCGTCAAGAGGCTAGTGTGTCGCCGCAGGCCGCTATTGTCCAAGCGGATCCTGCTGGCGGCCTCTGGGGGATGGGAGTTTGCCGGCAGACCGGCGAACCAGTCCTTACCGTGAACGGTAGGAACGGGTTTCCCTCGACCTGAGGGCCCTGCCTCTGTCGTAAGGGGTTCTGTAACGGGCCGGGAGTCCGCTTCGTCGTCCTCGGCCCTTGGGTTGTCGTGAGCTCGAATAGAGCCTTCGGTTTCTCCGGAATAGGTCTCGATGGCGTTGATGTCGGAGTTGTAAGTCGAGACCGTGAACGATCCGATCTCGACCGAGCCGTCGTAGCTGTGGTAGGACAGGTTTTGGCTATCCGATCCGCTCATGACTGCACCTAGCAAGAACAGGGAGGCGTCTTACTAAGGTCAGCCCGGGACCCAAAACCGCCTAAAACCGCAAGACAAGAATTTATGCAAGGACAGATGAAGGGAATTACCTTCTGGAGATGAGTCGGAAACACGTCGCGTTCGATGATTTTTCAGCTCGGGAAATCTTGATGGCTCGGGAAGCTCTCGTTTGAATTTCCCGCCGCCTAGGCCTAGCTTAGGCCCAATTTCCGAAGACCACGCGAGCGCGACACGCAGGAGCTAGGGCTGACGCGCGCTGACGTCGCTCCTCAGACGGTCAAGCGGAGCGACCCGGGGCCGGTAAGACAGCCCGGACTTTTCCCTCCAGAGGTCGTAAAAGACCGGACTGGGGGGCTAGTTGATAGGGATAAATCCCAGTCTCCATTCTCATCCTGCCGGTCTCCATATGTACGTTCGCCATCCCGGTCTGTCCTACCGGGTAGACCCGAGCCCGGGCTACAGAAAGGGACCTTCACAGGGTTTCGAACCTAAGACCTCACACCCGCACATACGGTTCGCAAGCGCGTTGGAACGATAGATGGACCGGTGCATGTCCGCCACGCGTCCTACATGCCGGAAGACCGGAAGAGCCGTCGAGCATTGCTATAAAAGGAGCATTTAATGCAGGCAGAAGGACTTTTGGCTATTTCTTTCAGACAGTAGCTAAAGAGACCGGGAACCTCTGACCCACTGTCACGTAGCTCGGTCTCTCTTAGGGTATTGTACTTCGTACCCGACCCAAGTATAATACAGTACACTTTCCGTATTTTGCTGTATCAAATATGATGATCATATAGCAACTTTTCATATTCTATTGGCAATTTCTACTCTAAAAAGTCAACATAAGAGTCAACTTCATCTTCTTCCTCAAGACTAGGTTGATGTTGAAAAATGGAGTAAACATGAAAGCTCAAATTTCATCAAATAAAATGTTGGAAATGGCAATGTAGCATCCAAGGAGTAAGACAGTTTCAAACTTTACTACCTATGCTCTTTATTTCATCTTGAAATCCAACACAACAAGAAAATGCCCAAATTACATAGGGTTTAAAATCTAAGTACCAAGAGGTTGCAAGACATGAAATTTTCATCATTTAATAACAATATAAGCCTCACACAAGTCTTAGAAGTGATTTCATAACCAAATATCTCAAGAAAAACTTCAAGCAACAAAGACCCATAGAGATATGCTTTAAGGAGAATGAGCGCTAGCATTTAAGCAAATAAAAGTAAGAGAAGATGTGTTTTACCTTTGGAATAGCTTTGGAAGATGAAGAAAGCTTGAAAAACTTGCAAAGAAATGTCTTGGAGTGAAGTATTTTTTACCTTGGAGGAAGTTTGTGCTCGTGGATGTGAAGAAATGAGGTGGGGAAGGGTTTTAAACTACCTCGCGTGAAATTCCTGCGAAGGATCTGGTGCCCGTCCACGCCAATGCCACGAGTGGTGGTGCGCGTGGACAGTTACTGGTTTTGGTCCACGCCGTTGCCACGCGTGGTGGTGGGCGTGGATGACTACTGGAAAGCTTCCACACCTCCCTCACGCGTGTTCTAGGCGTGGATGCGTTATGTGTGTTTTACCTTGGTCTCTTTCCTTTCTTTTGCTAACGGTGATGCTTTGTTGATAGATTGTGGTCAATCTACGCCTCTCGGATGCATAATCTGCACTTGCTAGCTTAAATGAGGCTATATAAAAATGAAAATTAAAGCGATTAAAAGAAAACGAAGCAATAACATAAATGAAAATTTCTTACTAATGAAAGTTAGCGTTGGGATTGCCTCCCAAGTGCGCCATGGTTTAACGTCTCCGGCTAGACATGGTGTGCACTATCCTTCGAGACACACCGATTTCAGGACCTCACCAAGCGTCCCATGAACTCTAGCTTCAAGGTATGCCCGAAGGTGGGATATATCCTTGATTCATAAGCTAAGGAGGGGGAAACAAATTCTATTGATAAGTAAACATGGGATACTACCCCAAATCGTTTAAGGATAGCTTACCCTTTTTCTCTCTCCTTCTAATATATTCCCATCTCCTAAAATTTTATCGTCAAATAGTGTCACTATTGTCATTTTTCAATCTTGATGTTTTTATAAGTGACCATTATTTGGTCACAATTTTTTGTTTTCAAATAACACTAGTAAAATGTACACAATATATAATTATTTATTTCAAAATATTGTATAATTCAATGTTTAAATGTTTTAATTTAATTAGTATCTAGAATAAAATAATTAATTCAACAAATGTTACTCTTTTCAAATTAAAATACATACAAAAAGATACCTCATTGTCTAACAAATATATGTGGTAAGAAATACAACAGAATCCAAATAAACAATTTTTAAAATAAAATGCCTTGATTATTCTTCACTTAAGGTAATTGATGGGGATGCATTGCTTAACACATTTGGAAGCCCTTGATTGCTTGCTAGGTGAGCAAAAATTTGTTTGATTTCAGCAGCTTGTTCCTCTAAAGCTGCTTGTGCGATTTTTTTAAAAAAATTTTGCACTTCTTCTAAATTTTTTCCTACAGTAAAATTAAAAACAACAATATATAAGTATACAATATTATATATAATAAGAAGAAGATTAAATTTTAAACTCAAAAAATTTAAAAAAAATCATATCACTTATGCAACAAAAAATATGTTCTTCTACTCTAGGTGTAATGTTCGATGCTTCAACTATCTTGTTGAGTTGTTGATTAGAAGCCTCATTGTTATGATGGCAAAGCTAGGAGGCATTAATGGCCAATGAGTCTGTTTGGCAGAGCTTATTTAGGAGCTTATAGCTTATTTTAAGCTACTAATAAGCTATAAGCTCTGTTTGGTAATGTTCCTAAAATAAGCTAGTAGCTTAAAATAAGAGCTTATTTTTGA
>CP025659.1:16488061-16503737 GCA_003576665.1 Ipomoea trifida | reverse complement strand
GAAATGAAACTAAGTCGAGTTTTCATAAGTAATGGTTGAATCGATGTCTATGATGAGGTGTGTGATGTCTATGATGAGATGTGTAATGCTATGATGAGATGTGTGATACTAGTTCCAAGAAACTAGACATTTGATGTCTGAGAATTGAGAAATGGTATAGTTGTCAGGTTTGGTTGTGGGAATTCGCGTGTGTAATGTGAATATGATGAACTGTATGCTTATTTGTTTATATTATGGTAATTTACAAGCATGGAAGCATGTCAGTCATTAGGAAATTCTATGCTATGGTCATTTGGTAAGTTAAATCATCTTTACCTGCAAATGAGAAGCTTACGGGTTCTTACTTAGCCGTCGTGCTAACGGGTGCTTCATTGTTACCCTTTAACAGATGTCATCTAGCAATGAGTCGTATAGTTCGGTAACTCCACCGAACTATAATGGCTCAGTTTTTGGGTATGAAGACTATATACAGCATGTGATAAGGGAAGACCCCTATGTACCCAGCTACACTCTGCTAGCTCCTGACGATTCCTCTTCATCATCCAACTCTTTTGTGTGTCTAAAACTCTAGTTTTGTGTACATATTCTGCAGCAGACTTAGTAGATCAATGGCCAAACTTGGCATTGTGATTATGTATATATATCTAACTTATGTTTTGGGGTTCTAGGGACGTCGTTATCACACCTATGAACCTATATATATATATATATATGTGTGTGTGTGTTTGGAATGTTCAACCTATACCTCTGTTGTCGAGTCAGATAGTTATGTGTTGTTACAGGTGTAGGGGAAGCATGTGTAAGTCAGGAAAAATTAGCCTGTGCACCTAGGGAGGAACCGCTAAAGGTTAGCTGGGTTCGACCTAGGTGTGGCGGTGATGTTCCCGGTTGTAGGGTTGACCAACCCGGGGTGTCACAGGTAACTCTTCTTTTCACTATCTATTCTGATTTCGTTTTGCTTTCTTTGAATCTTCTATTGCTTCTTCTTGTTTCCTTATTTTAATGTTTGCTTGTTTCCGTACACGTGGAGGTTGCCAGGCGACCCATCAACAATATAAAAGGCGGGGATATGGTCCATACCAGGCATCTCTCAGATCACGATCCACTTAATAATTCAGGGGTCAGGTCTTCCTCCCCTGTTTGGTGTGCCTGGTTCGAGTCTTAGTGGCAGCATGGTTGGGTATTCTTTATTATTTATTTATTAGTTAGTCCCTAAGTTCCTTATTTATTGTATTTATTTACTAGTCCCGCTATTATTTACTCCCTCCGTCCCATTTTATGTGTCTTACTTTCCTTTTTAGTTTGTCCCAAAATGTTGTCCTCTTTCTAAAAATGAACATCACCATCATTCTACTTTTCCCACTTTACCCTTATGACTTTTCATTTCTTTATTGCGTTTATTTCTAAAAGTGAAAAAGTTGGGGGCATAATTGGAAAGCACACCACATTTACTTTAATTTCTTAAAAAGCGTGCAAAAAGCAAATGAGACATCCATTTCGGGACGGAGGGAGTATTTATTTATTATTTGGACCGCCATTTCTTGGGCCGGTACCTTTGGGCTTTGTACATATTCTTCTGGGCCTCACGCCCCAATCAATAATATTACTATTTCTTGTTCTGTTCTATATTATTATATCCGATTTATGGTGGACCCGATCCCGATAAAACCATCATATATATATATATATATATATATATATATATATATATATATATATTGTTGCAAGTTGATAAGATATTTGCTGAAAAATATATGCACATTTCATACACTTGAAGAGAATTAATTCATATATACAATTGAAAATTATTTAAATCAAGTCAAAATCTGGAATTCTGGAATTTAACACAAGTCAAAATCTAGAAAGGAAAGCCAAAAAACTATAATGCCAATGATGCAGTTTTTACAACTTCTTTATCAATGTCATCTTCATCCTTGGGAGACTTCAGTGGACTAAAGAAGTTGAAGAAACTGTCACACTGTTCAGTTTTAGTCACGGGCTTGGCATTCTTAGACCCCTTCTTAGGTTTCTTCTTCAAGATCTTCTATGTCAAGCATTTTTCTGGATATCACTCTTCTCAGTCCTGCAAAGTGGACATATGGTAACTCCTTAATACATAAAAAGCAATTAGAAAATATTCCAAACATAAAAACAATAACATATATCAATTGCATTTGGTCTACCAAAACCATCAATAAGCTAATCACACAAAAAGAGATTTAAAAATGTAAAGACATGCAATATGCTGCATATCAGTAGGAAAAAAAACCTTACCTTATGGCTTTCTCTAGAATAGGTTCATCTTCATCAATCATATGATATGTGTTAGTCAAAACAGAGTTTTTGAAGAATGAATTGGTCTCAAAGAAAAATTCAAGCTTGAATCCCTTTGGATTATCAATTCTGGACAACTTAATGTATTTTAGATATTCAAGAGCTCATTCATCACGCTCGGTAATCTAACATCAATAAGAAAGCAGAGAGAATAAAATGCAAATGATCAAACAGGTTATAAAGAATGCATAAAGTCAACAAAGAGATCAGAGCATTCATGCAACATCTAACCTCTTCACCTAACACTTCATTATTCTTGATAGTAGTAAGCCAGAAATGTGGAACTCCTTTCTATTTGGTTTTGTCGTCTTCTTGGTCCATAGACACTGCTTCAACTTTCTCACCTTCAACTTCAACTATACCATTCACTATTTCATATCTCTGCACATTTTATTTTTTCACTTCATTATGAATTTGAGACATAGGATTACAAGCCAATTCCAATGGAACAGCAGATGTATAATAATAATACGTAAAAGAGCCTTACAAACCTTTGTATATAGTGGTTGATAGAGCTTCTGATACTTGCCTTCAAGTGTTGCTCTCTCTTCAAGAAACTTTGCCTCCAATACATCATGTTGAGTCTGCACAATTGAACACAAAAAAAGTATCAAAATCCACCAAGGGAGCATCAATAACTTACCTAAATCTCCCTGAGGAACTCAATATGCTTTTTCACATCACAAGCTCCCGACCATATTGGAATGTTGCATGTCCAGTAAGATCTTGAAGCTTATTCTTTAGAAAATGAAACACTATTAGTATCAATACAACTTTATTCCCGACCCCTACACACAAACAACATATAGCTAAGTGGATATAAACAAGGCATCATGCACTAAAAGGCTAATATATTTATGAATAAGAAGGATAAAATGTAAACTCTGCAGGTCATCTAAATCAAAAAGTGAATTATAATCACATTCACCTTTGCCTTATTGTCTTCCTTTATTCTTTCATCTTCACTCTAAAAGCACATACACAGAACAAATCACTTAGTTAACCAGTATCATTGATGTCATAGAGGGATAAAAACATAATAAAGATCCCAAATTAACAACAAACATTAGATTCAAAAAATACTGCTAATAGGTATAGTCCAAAATTATGAGCTTGTGAAGTGATAGGATACAAAAAAAGATATTGCTAATACATAGTCCATTTAAAAGATATACTGCTAAGTTTTCAGTAGTATACAATGTTTGAACTTAGCAATTTATTCATGTCCTAGCATGTTCTCAAATTCATTATTCATAAACTCCAAGGAAGTTTCAACAATATGGCAGTATATTAACATATATTCATTAAGATAATAAATTCATAAAATTTAAGATTTAAATAACTAAAATAGCAGTAAATTACCTATTACATTTTCATGGCCAAAGACAGTCACCAGAGAAGTCTAACAACACAAAGTCTCGAAGGTAGATCTAGGGTTTCCTATGCAGAGAGCTAGAGAGGCTAAAGAAAGAGAGGTTGAGCTTGAGATCGACTATATATGAGTATGAGTATATGAGGTTAAAAGGACTTATCGAAGAAGCAGAGGGACAGAGAGGGTCAGAGGGTGAGAAGTTGGGAGGCGGAGACAAGGTTGTGAGCGATGGAGAGGCAGAGATCGAGTCGGAGGCCGAGTAGTTGTCGCCTGTTTTAGTAAGAGCCTTAGCATCAACTGAAGTTTTTCCATGTTTTGCCATTGTACTAGATGCAACCTCAAGTCTTGAGGTCTAGATTCCAAACAATATGCAACGCACCGGTGAAATTAAAATACTAATTTATAATATATTAAGAATTATAATTGTATATCGATCCAAATATTCTTAAAATATTATAAAAAAATTACTCTTCTTTTTCTCTCTTAAATTACAAATAAGCCACTGTACTATTTGGGAACAAGCAATTAGGCCATCGGACTCAAATAACCCCCAAATAAGCCACTAAACTAGGAAAAACAAAGCAATTAAGCCACTAAAATCGGAAGTTGTCGCCAGAAATTTTTAAAATGGGTTAATATCTCTTTTTTACGGTTTCAGTGGCTTAATTGCTTTGTTTTCTGAGTTCAGTGGCTTATTTAGGGATTATTTGAGTTCGATGGCCTAAATGCTTGTTCCCAAATAGTATGATGGCTTATTTGTAGTTTATCCCAAAATAAAATTATTTTCTTGAAATTATACACTTGCTTGCATGAATGGATAATACACTAGCTAGTTCTATAATACACTAGCTTCTATAATCAATTCTGAAACCGTTAAATTGTTGATGATCTTTCCATATATAATATTTTCATTTCTCGTTAAAAAAAATTTGTATATCAATCTAAATATTCTTAAAATATTATAACAAATTCATTTTGTGCGACGCACGTAAAAGTGTGAAACACACATGAAAGTGAAAGTGTGAAACGCACGTGAAAATACTATTTTATAATATATTAAGAATTATTATAATTTGCATAAAAATGTTCAGTCAAAATTGACTTTACATTTTAATAAAGTGGCGCACTCTGATTCACTATTGTTGTATAGCACCTATAAATCGGTGGTGCATCAAATATTTTCTCTTTTATAATTGCAATATATAAATATGTCATAAGCATGGTTGGAAAAATCGCTAGGCACTCCCTGGACGCTCGGAAGGCGCCTAGTGCCTAGGCGGAAATTAATCGGCGCCTATGCGATCGTGTATTTTTTATTTTTTAAAAAATTTGTTTACATTTTTAAGACTTGATAATTATAAACTATTTAATACTTTAATAGTTAATACTAAAATATTAAATATTAACCTAAAAAACATCTAGAGTTTGAACAATTTAGGGTTATTTTCCTCAAAACAATGTTGTTTTGAGTGAAATAACCCATTTAAAAAAAGAAGAGAACAATAGCTAATCGGTCGACTAGGTGGCCTAGTCAGTGCCTAGGAGGCCTAGGTGGCCAGCATCTAGGCGGCATTTTAGCGGCCGCCTAGACTACCAATTATAGTGATACGCCAGGCGGCTAGCTAGTGTCTAGCGCCAAGGCGTCGATTAATCGATGTCTAGGCAGGATTTTTGCAACATTGGTCATAAGTTATATCCCTTATCATTATGTTTGATTCATTGAATTTATTTTAAATGAATGGAATAACCAATAAATAGTATATGAGTTTTGTTCTATTATTGTTTTGATTGCAAAATACAATATTTCAAGAAATTGTAATCCATTTGTTTAGTTGAATGAATACGAAATGAAACTAAGAGACAATCTCAAATCTTGAGTAGGTGTAGGGAGAATAATGGAGAAACCTACTAAAGCTTTAATATTGCAAAGGTACTTTGCAATAAGTCAATAACATCAACCTCTTTCAACAGTGTATATTGTCCAAATTATAAAATGTAATTACAACTAAGTTTTTAACCAAATTTCATTTTAAGTAATTCTTCACATGCAGGCTAAACTCAACCATGTAAAGCATTATTCTATTATTGTTTTGATTGCAAAATACAATATTTCAAGAAATTGTAATCCATTTGTTTAGTTGATTGAATACAAAATGAAGCTAAGAGTCAATCTCACATCTTGAGTAGGTCTAGGGAGAATGATAGAGTAATCTACTTAAGCTTTAATATTGCAAACCTACTTTAAAATAAACCAATAACATCAACCTCTTTCAACAGTGTATACTATCCAAATTATAAAAAGTAATTACAACTATGTTTTTTAACCAAACTTCATATTAAGTAATTCTTCACATGCAGGCCAAACCCCACCATGCAAAGCATTATTTGATTGAACAATTTTTATTTTCCAAATAGCTAGGCAAATACTAAGGGATTGTATAACTGTAGGAGCAAAGATGAATGAAAGATTATGAGCTACTGAAGGAAAGTTTTTTTTTTTGAGCAATCTCTGAAGGAAAGTTGAACAAAAGATTATGGCAGAGAATTTTAGAAAACACAGATAAACATCCCATGCCCAATGAAACAAGCAAAATCTATAAGGTGCTAGATGAAATTAAAGTTGAACAAATGATCATAGCAAGGAATTTTAGAAAACATAGATAAAACCTCCATCCCCCATAAAATGAGAAGAATATGAATGCAAATTTCTCACATTCAATTTTTTTTTCCTTAGACAAATCAGTCATCATAACCTTGATCAGTAAAAAGTGAACCACTAGCCCAAATAAAATTTAAAATAAAAAAAAACTCAGTCATGAAACTCTAAAATCGAAATCATAATTGCAATGTATTTTTGCATTTTTTTTAAGTTTACTGTTGGAAAAACAGCATAAAACGACATTTTTAGTGGCTATTTTGGTACAAATATAGGTGGGGTCCACTTCCGATTTGGGTCGGGTCAAAGTGGATTCGGGTTCTTCGTAGTTAGACGAAGAGATTGATATATAGTACGCACAAAACGGATAATGGGTGAATGAGAAATTGGTTCTCAAAGTTGACCCATTTGAGTTGGAAAAATGGTGGGAAGCTTTTAAGTAAGCTTTTGTCCCACATTGGTTTGGGAAGTGGGTTTGCACCACTATTTATACAAGAGCCTTTCTATTTTTTTTGGGGTAAAATACAAGAGCCTTTCTAAGGCTTAATGAATTGTATAGCATAGAGGCTCTCTCTCGCGCCTGAAAAGGCTTGACTCATGTGCGCTGACACCTGCGGGCACGAATGTCGTCTGGAAAATACATTTTTCCAACACGTAGCTACTGAACAAAGAGGACTTGAGTGACCAAGAGGACTACTTGTGAACCAGAGTACTAGAGACCAACAAGAGGACTCGGTTTTAAGTACTCGTGGTAATGGTCCGTTTCGCCGTTACGAAATTAATTTTGAATTAATTCCAATTTTTAAATTTTGAATTAAATCTAAGATAATGGTCAGTTGTTACAGGAGTAAAAAGTTTGATTTAATTATCAGATTAATGCCATGGTTAATTGCTATTTAATCTTCAACTCCTATATAATTCATTGGTAGAAGCAACAGATTTACACACACACCAAAAACAACGAAATTATTTTCTCTCTCGAAACTCTACTTCTACTCCTTTCTCTAAACTGTGTTCATTCCTTGCTCTAGTTCGCTCGGTTCATCTATTTGGGTGCTCAAACTCTGAATTGTAACACGTTTTATCCTGAAAAACCTAGGCTACAACAGTCCTAGCACTTTTGAGAGGTAACAAATAAGGTTTTAAGGAAAGAGTGATTCGCTCGACTCGTGTTAACCCTTTCTAGATTATCCTTTACGTTCTTATGCTTGTAACTATCCCAAAAATATTATTTCTGTAGTAATATTTCGTAACAAGCTTTAAACCTTATTCCTTTCTATTTTGTCTCTAATTTCCTCGAAGAAATGGAGAACCCCGCTTTGCCAGTTCACAATGAGAACGAAAATGTTGTTGAGAACAACAATGGTGGGAACGGCAATAATGTTGCCCAATCTCAGACTCCACCAGTGAATGTTGGTTCACAAAACGGTGGGAGCACCGAGGGGTACATCCCCACGATGCGAGTACCTACGGTACCAAATGGATCAGCTATTAGCCACGGAGGATCCAGTGGCGTGATCACTACATGGTCCGAGGACTGTGGTAGTGTGACCAACTACTTCGATCATAATCGAGGGAAGGCCAAGCGAAAGCTTAGTCCTGAACAAGATTATGTGAAGAAGGTGAAAGGTCACTACGAAGCGAATCGTCATCCTGGTGAAAAGGTTGAGGATAACTTCGCTAGGATTAATGGATACAGTTGATGGTTGGACGAGTGAGGTCACAACCAGATTCTGTGAATACCCGATGTGCTGAGACCACCCTGAGGGAGTAGACTGCTAATCAAATGGAACAAAGCACACGGTGTGAAAGACTACTACGAGATAGGAATTAGGAAGTTTTATTTCCAATGTAATTTCCTATCTAGTTAAATTTATTTAAATAAATTTGCAGTAGTATCCTTGTAATATTTTCTATTGAGATTATTGAATCACGATATACATACGAGTTATTTTATATAATAATGTTGATGTATGATTCAATATATAATGTGCTTTGTGCGTATGTAGCATTTTTGAGAAATGCTAAAATGGTTAACGACCTTAACAGAATGTAACTACTGTGTTACATTATTGAAATCACGTAAAGAACTTCAGTTCTAGATTTCATGGGTGATCATTTTGTCAAAAATTGGGATAACCTTATAATCGTGAGCGTCACGACTCAAGTATGTTGAATATTTTAATTGATATTCCTTATACAATTATAATGGTTTGATTCAACTAGTTGGAAATTTGGTTGATTTGGTCTCGTTAATTGTGTTAGAATTAACTTGGTCGGAAAATCCAAATTTTACTAGTGTGAAATTAATTTGAGACAAATGATGGAATGTTGGGTCAATAATCTGGTAAATTGAGCTTAAGTGTAATGTTGTAGCACTAACGAAAGGCTCAATGTGTTGCTAATTATTTAGCAAATCGGTACGTAATAGTACCTATTTACATTTGTTTTAAAGCTTAATCGCTTAATGAAAAATGTATTTAATACTAGGAAAGTGGGTTCTATGAGCTACTAATGTACCAACGTAATAGTATTTCGTACACTAACGGACTAGTGGATTATTAGCACTTTAAGGGCTAATTGAATTCACTAAGAAAGTGCTCTATGGCACTAACGTCCAAACGGCTTGTTTAATGCCGAATTAATCCATTGGTTAAGGCACTAATCGTAGTGCTTAACAGGATTAAGATGGAATTAAAGTTCAAGCTAGAAGGGTTCAATTTGGTTGTCACAACCATTTGAAATGAAAGCATATGGAAGAGTGTTAATCTTCCAGAGAGGTAATTCGAACACCTCTCGTGGGGTTTAAGTGCACCTTGCAAAAGGTTGCTTCCACTTCCACCTCTCGTGAGGGGCAGCTTGGTACTGTCTGCACCTTGTGAGAAGTGTTTATTTGTTGCCTTCAGGTCCGCTGTAGCGGAATGTTATTCTTTATAAGAATAAATTGGAAACCAAATTAATTGTAGAATCAATGCGATTAAAAGCGATCGATGTGATGAACAAGAAACACCTTCGGGTGATTTCTATGTTGTTATTATACTCGAGAGTATAATGTGGATTCACCTCAATCGAATGATGCTACCGAACACGACTATTAACATGTTGATATGTTCAGGCCTACCTCAAGAATGTGGGGGTGAGGCAATGTTATTTGGACAAGCAAAAACCTTTTAACGAAGGTTCCCTACAAGTAACTCGATAAGGTTCCTTACGAGTGATAGATAGATTTTAGTTATCCTATTAATACTTGAAATGTGGGGGCGACTTGCCAAATGTGATTTTGCTCTTAGTACTTAAAGTCCACGTTTCGGACGTACGTAAAAACATGAAAAATCAGAAATCCGTCGTTCTATGAAGATATTTTTCTGTGAAGGTCAACTGAAGGACCTAAAATCCGAACTCAAAGCTAGACGTAGCAAGTGAGTAATGATTTGGGAAAATCCTGTAATCCAAATTTTCTGACTTACATATTAGAATGTGATGAGTACACTCTAACTTGTTAACTAGGAAATGAAATGGATTTGGTTAAGAGTTGAAAAATCATTTTGTCCAAATTTTCTAACTTACTTGTTAGAGTATGATTCAAGTACTCTAACTTGTTTATTAGAAAATGAATCGGATTTTCTATCTTGTTTGATAGAAAATGAGCCTCGAACGTACGTGGAAGCTGTGACTTCTACAGAAGGACCAATGTGGAAAGAAGCTATTAAAAGTGAAGTGGACTCTATTCTACAGAATCACACTTGGGAACTCGTTGATCTTTCTCCGGGTAGTAAACCCTTAGGATCAAAGTGGGTCTTTAAAAGGAAGATGAAATCGGACGGTTCCATAGAGAAGTATAACGCTAGGCTTGTAATCAAGGGTTACAGGCAACGCGATGGCCTTGATTACTTCGACACGTATTCTCCGATAACGAGAATAAACTCCATTCGGTTGATACTTGTCATAGCCGCGTTGCGAGATTTGGAAGTTCATCAAATGGATGCGGAAAACCACTATCTTTATAGTCAAGGAACGACCTAAGGGTTCTGTTGGTTCCACACTATGAAAGAAAGTGTGTAGTTTGGTAAAATCCTTGTATGGTTAAACAATAAGCCTGAAATATTGGCACGTGATGTTTGATCTTACAATGATAAATCAACAAGTTTAGTATAAACAAAGTGACAAAGTGTCTATGTATGGTATACGATAGATGATGATGTTACTATATGTTTATACACGATAAACTCATCATGGGTAGAAACGATCGAATGATCAAGTCTACCTGGATCATGTTAAAATTGAGATTTGACATGAAAGATATGGAGTTGGCAGATTTAAATCCTCGAGATTAAAATCGTGAGAAGACCTGATGGTTTTGTGTAAGAAGCCAAACTCATTGCGTTCATTAATTCCTTGCGAAAGGATGATAATCAGGTGGCTTAGACAACGTTAGATGCTAACGTATAACTATCCAAAAATCACGGAGATTGTACTTCTCTAGTAGAATACACCCAGATTATTGGTAGTTTAATTGTATCTAATATGTTGTATTTGGCCAAATATTGCCTTGCGGTTTATAAAACTCAGTAGTTATACGAGTGATATACAATAGAAGGCGATAGTGAAGAATTATGAGATACCTATGGTATACTCATGATTTTAGACTGCACTACGTGTGATATCCAGTTGTACTTGAGATGTATAGCATGTTACAGGACGTTAAGTCCATGAGTGGCTACATGGTTGATTTGAGCCGGGGTAGTCAGTCAAAGTGGAAATTCTCGTGATAGCTGGATCCGTGTTGGAATCTACGCTGAAAACCTTGGACATATGTGTCGCGATAGGTTGAATGGCTATGCCATTCTTGTTGAGAATATTCCTAAGTTGGAAAAACTCATACCTCCAATGTTGTTGCTTTGCGATAGTCAATTGGTAGAGTATAGAGTTGTATGGTAAGCCTAGACTTATAAGTTTAAGACATAATACCATTAAACAATTTCTCGCAAATGGTGTTATCTCTGTTGACTATAAGGCCAAAGGATAACTTAGCTGCTGCTAACCTGAGGGTTATAAATTGTTGTTGAGAAATTGATACGAGGAATGGGTCTAAAGCCCTTGGTGTATAAAAATTCCATAGTGGATACCCAACCTAGCTGGCACCTAGGTTCAATGGGACAACTAAATTATGGAATAAGCGCATCACTATGGGGGTCCCCGACCCCTACCACTCCTCGTTAAAATAGTGACTCCCGGTCGAGGCTAGCACATTAGTGCTTTAATGATTCGATTGTCATCTGACATATGCTGTGTATGCAATGTCGATGGACATATGTTGAGTTGCGGGAAACTCGAGAAAGAATCACCTATGTGAGAGAGAAGTGATGGTCGCTTCAAAGGAGAATTGAACAGGGCTCAATTCTTTAGAAACTCTTGCAGAACCAGGAATGGTGACCCACGACCAAAATGGGCACAGTCATGAGAACAGAGCATGGTTGGGAGGTTCCTATGTGAGATATGTCATCGTCTACACAAACGACAGTTGGTTCAAAGACACCGCGTTCTACCGTACAGCTAGTAGAGTAAATGTATCTTCACGAGGGAAGGTTCAAAGGTTAACACCTACCTATCTTATGCAGGGATCGACCGTTGAACACAGTTGTTTCCGATTTCAAAAACAGCCCCGAAAATCAATTTTCATTCATGTGGGGGATTATTGGAAAAATAGCATAAAATGGCATTTTAGTGGCTATTTTGTGGTACAAATATATGTGGGGTCCACTTCTGATTTGGGTCGGGTCAAAGTGGATTCGGGCTCTTCGTAGTTAGACGAAGAGAATGATATATAGTACGCAAAAAACGGATAATGGGTGAATGAAAAATTGATTCTCAAAGTTGACCCATTTGAGTTGGAAAAATTGTGGGAAGCTTTGAAGTAAGCTTTTGTCCCACATTGGTTTGGAAAGTGGGTTTGCACCACTATTTATACAAGATCCTTTCTAAGGCTTAGTGAATTGTATAGCACAGAGGCTCTCTTTCGCCGCCTCGGGTTTAACTCCTCGTGAAAGGGAAATTCTTATTTACCCGGTCATTGTACATTTTGAACATATGTATCTGATCATATATACATTATATATGAATTACAAGAAATTGAATTACAATACAATAATAAAATAAAAAAGGAGGGTTTTCGATGCGAGATTTTAAAACATATCTCTCCGTGGCACCAGTACTAAGTACGCTATGGTTCGGGGCTTTAGCAGGTCTATTGATAGAGATTAATCGGTTTTTCCCGGATGCGTTGACATTCCCCTTTTTTTCATTCTAGTTATTTATATGGGAAGGAATGAAGAAGACTAGAGATACAATCAAGTATCCTTGAGTAAAACTTCCCCCCTCTTTTCTCTGCATATTTACACACACACCAAAAGCAACGAAATTGTTTTCTCTCTCGAAACTCTACTTTAACTCATTTCTCTAAACTGTGTTCATCCCTTGCTCTAGTTCGCTGGGTTCATTAGTTTGGGTTCTCAAACTGTGAATCGTAACACGTTTTATCCTGGGAAACCTAGGCTACAACGCTCCTAGCACTTTTGGGAGGTAGCAAATAAGGTTTTAAGGAAAGAGTGATTCGCTCGACTTGTGTTAACCCTTTCCAAATTATCCTTTTCGCTCTTATGCTTGTAATTATCCCAGAAATATTATTTCCGTAGTAATACTTTGTAACATAAACTTTTAATACTGAATATGCAAAATGTTAATACTAAATGTGCAAACCTAAAAAGTCTAAAAATTGCATATTTTAGTGTTCACGTTTGCATAGTAAAACTGGTGATAATTACAATTAAAGTTACAACCGCATTTTTTTTGAAAATATGATCTGGTGTGTTCAATTTTTCATGATGTAAGGTTGTAATTAGTTCTTAGTTTCCTCCTATGAACTTGTTCTCATATGATCCAATACCTATATATTTGTGTGTGTTCAATGGTTAACTAGCTTAAAAATAAAGCATATTTTAATCATTTACAATAAAGCTCTTGATTATATTTTTCATTATTAATTACTTAGAAAATTAAGTTCTATACAAAATTATATTCCTAACAAGTTTGTATTACATACCTCAATTTCAACAAAACACAAAAATCTAACATTACTGATTTGTTTGAATTGTAAGCACCTCTATTGAGTGGTACAACTGGCCTTGGAGATTTAATGCTGCTCCATACCCAAAACCAAGAATTGAGACTTTTAATTAAAGATGAATGAGTCCTTCCCAATCAACAACACCCTCCAACCCTAAGATAATTTAACCAAACGACCCCTAAATATATTAAAAATAAACCTTATTAAACTAGTGGAGTAGCCCAGCTCTGGACAGCGAGATCAAGAGCTTGTCCGCTCCTGCTCTTCACAAAACTGAAAACCCCTACACTGATTCTTACATTCTCGAAACACTGTATAGTATATTCTACAAGAGAGATTGAAACATCAGAAAGATTTGGCGCTAATTTAGTGTCTCAGCTGTGAGGATCGACAAATGGAAGGAAGGAGGGTGAGGAGGAGCGGGAGAGGACAAAGCAATCAAACTCTTTTGCCCTTGCGCGCACGCCGCCTTTCCAACACCATTTCTTGTTGGTAAGCACTGTAAGATTTATCACTCATAGCCACTGTAGCTGTGGCCTTCATGCGCTGATTGCCCTTCCCTTCTCCTACCTTGTCTTCTCTACTGAAATTCTATTGCCTATAGGTATTGTGACTTGAAGTTCTCTATGTTGAACGAGCCCCTCTTTCTTTTTGGACGACGACACTCTAGGTACAGATTCCTATTATGTTCTCTCTTTGATTAATTGCTAATGTGTTCTCTTATAAATATTGTATCTGTTATGATTATGGGTTGTACAACTCTTATGGAGTATTGGCTTAAATAAACTAAAATCATACATTAGAATTATCTTGCCAAACTTTTGAAAAGAAGATCATTTTAATAAATATAATCTCAATAGTATGATTAATTAACCTGCCCATTTACAGGCGTGGTAATATACAATACACTATGTTTTTCTTCTTCTTATTTTTATGTCCAATCACAACTTGTAATATTCCCTTTCCCAGGTATTTGAGATCTTGGTTTGCCATGGGGGTTGGTTTTAGTTTGGCTGCATTGCTTGGAGTTACTCTGGTTAGTATCTAATTTATTTTCTATATAACCAAGTGAAAAGAAAAAGAGAATGGATGAAACATCCCCCTAAAACTAATTACCACTGCTTTATTTTCTTTGACACTGATATGGCCAGATTCTTCTCTGGGAATTGGGCAGAATTCTGCATCCATACAATGAGGAGTCCCAATTCATCAATTTGTTAAGTGGCTCTTTATTTGGTTTTTCTTCTGGGGTATGTCTCATCTTATATTTCATTTTTCTTTTATTGGCTTTGAATTGTTCTGTACAATTGACTTCACGTGCCATGAGAAAAAAAGTAAAAGTAATGAATTCCTATCATTTATTAGACCACTGCTGATGAAACTGGCTCAAAAAAGAGAAAGAAAAAGATCCTCCATAACTAAATTCTGCTATTGCTGTATACTTATATCATGTTGGTAATCACTTTTTTGTGAAACTGCCCCTCTAGTTTTCGTTTACCACTGACATTCATTCTATCCCCTATTAACTCTGATCTTATTGCCCTTACTTTACTTTTGTTTCAGGATTTTTTTATCTCTGCCAATGCTAAAGTTATATTTGTAGACTTTGGTATCTATATCCCAATGTCATAAAACTTTGTGTATAACATTTTGCTGCATTTTCAAATTTAAGCAAACCATTTACTACTCTAGATTTTACATCATGTTCTTAGTTTTGTCAATATTTTAAACATGCATATAAAATGGGTTATCTGGACTTTGTTGTTGTCAGGACTCTATTGTTCATCTTTTACTGCCTACCAAAACCATTGTATTACTGACTGGATATAATCCAGTCATGATATCATAAGAATCATACTCCATTTAAGAGAAAAATGTTCTACTATTCAAGTATTATATAGAGTATTTCATTTTGCCCAAGAACTCCCTTTTTCTTGTTGTAGCTACTCAAGATACCATTAGAATTTTTACATGCCAAAATTCAATCCGAAGTTCCGAACTGCCACTTCTGGATCTCTCATCTAGTTTAGCAATCTGTGTTGTACTAATATATGCAAAACTATTGATTTAAGGGAGAGGATTTCAGCTTTTGTGTAATCATTTTTTCGCGTTGAACAAGCGCGGCATATAAATTTTGGCATCGAATCTCATAATAATGCGGGACCAATTATGGAAAACAGAGATTTAGTTA
>CP025659.1:16433854-16448958 GCA_003576665.1 Ipomoea trifida | reverse complement strand
ATACAAGGATCATATCACAGTACACCAATATTCATATAACAGAGGCCAATAACATGGAAATCCAAACCAACAAATGATCATATACATCAAATAGACAAAGGATTAGGACACGAGTCCATGAATCCACAACACAATCAATAATAGGCTAATAATCAAGGATATTCAGGATTTCCAATCCACCAAATAATATCATATAGAGCGAGAGTGAAAAATAGGTTTTGATGGACATAGTGGTTACCTTTGAAGCGTAAATAATTCCAAAAGCATTTAAATCCAAAGCAACGTCAATCCTAAGCTCAAAGCTCGGTTCATTACCGCGAACCTGAAGAGTTAATATAATTCTCACACCGTCACTAACTATTAACAACAATACTAATATTCCTAATCGGCCTATAATTCTATAATTCCATGCTCAAGGCTAATATAGTGTGACCATAAGAATTACACTTAATCTAATTGCTAACTAATACTAGAAACAAGATTGTAACCAACGATAATAATCTAACTTAAACTATAAGATGATAACTAATTACTAAAACTAACTATAAGCTTAATTAATAACCCAAACATTACCTTAAAACATAGCGCTCAGCCCCAGATTCGAACCTAGGCCCTCAACCTTGCTGCACTGAGTCTAAACCGCTACACCACTCCAGTTCTTGTTGCAAAGGTGCGTCACCGCCGAACCTATGCTTCCTGTTGTCGTACCGGCCACCATTGACGGAGATGGGAGCGAGAGAAAGCATGCCGTTGCTGCACTAGCTGGCTTCAACGTGCGAAGGAGGGAAGATCGCCCGCATCCACCGCTGCTGTTGGCCGAGCGGAGCTGTTGCGCGGAGGAGGGAGAACCGCCGACGTCCTCCGTTAGCTTCTGTTGCATGGCCGAACGGAGAGGGGCGTACCGCCTAGCCTTGCCGTTGCATCTGTCGCTGGAGAAGGAGGCGACACCGAGAGCTCCACGCAGACGCCGACGACAGGGGAGGACTGCCGTTGTCGGGCTACGAATGCCGTCGCCGGTTGGGAGGGGGTGGTGGCTCGCTGGTCCTCAGCCGTTGCCGTGGGTCGAGGAGAAGAGCCAGAGCGTCGTCGAGGGACTTCCTCCAGTCACGCCGCCGCCCGTCGTCGTTGCCCTGCCGTCGATGAGGGGAACGGGGAAACTGCTGGCCGAAGCTCTGCCTTGCCACCGGAGACCACTTGCCGCTTCGACGACGTCTACATCCCCGGCTACCGTCACCAATGGTTCGTTCGGAGGGAAAGAAATAGGGGACGTTGGCTTGCTTAAGTCGGTGAAGGGGGAGACGAGAACGACGGAATGGGCTGCTGCCGTCGGAGGTCTTCATCGTCGTTTGTTGGAGTGTTCGGCCGCGAAGAGAGACAGAGACGGTAGAGAATTACGAGAACAGAGATGAAGGATCGACGCCTGGCTGCTGAGTATCTAGTTACTAAATTTGGAAGCTGCCATTTTAGGGTAGGTTTCCTCATTAGGTTTGGGCTAGATCATAATATAGTTGTTGGACTTAGGATAATGTATTGGGTTCATAGTTTTTAATACAAATAATATAGAGTGGGCTACATTTGATTGTTGGATCAACTTTGGTTTAAGACTAGATATGGGTTGAATCATTAATCATAGCTTATAAGACATATACATATATATATAATCATAATTATGGGCTTATAATAAAACTCTTAAGAGGATATAATTTATGTGGGCTCAATAATAATATTATGCAGGATGTATGTATATATATATGACTATAGAAATATTGGGCCATAGACTATTTATTATTAATCTTAACAATAAATCATATATATATATAAGAGTATATAATCCAAGTCCATAGGAAATAATTATACTTATAATTATTTAAATAATTATTTACTAAGAAAATAACCCCTTATAATATTCAAAAGAGAGTCGTAGGAATTTTCGGGGTGTTACACTCTACCCCCCTTAAAAGGAGCTTCGTCCCCGAAGCTCAGAAAAACGTTTTGGGGACAGAGAGTTGGAAACTAGTACGGTAGCACATATAGGGAAAATATTTACATAGTATATACGCCCGATTTTGAAAATTTGACTCAACGGAAAAAGGGAATGAAAGGTTTAAGGTGGAAGGTTCAAGAACGATTACCGATTAGGAATAGAATCAAGAGTTATCAAGGTTACGGCTTAAGAAAACAAGGTTGTCATTTGTACAAGATATTTTCAAGAAGCAAACAATAACAACGTCGAGAGGATGGAAACGATTTTCGCAATAAAAGGGATGTCAAGTTCTTTAAGGAAAAGAAATGAACCCGGCTTCGAAAGAAGATAAGAATAGCTAAGTTCAAGAGGCTAAAAGAATTTTTTTTTTTTTTTTTACTTTAAGGGAGTGTCAAGTTCTCTCAACAAAAGAGAATGACGAAAGAACTTGGCTTCGAGAGCAAATAAGGGCGAGATTGAAAACACATGAGGAGTTTTCCAACGATAGGATATTTACCTTACCCCGAGAGGTGAAAGAGATTAGGTTAGGAATGAGGTTTGAAAAGGCATAAATGATTTTCAACGATAGGGTATGCAATTTTCAAAGGAAGAAAAGAGATTTAATCTTGAAAGGCAATACGAGTGAGACTTAAAATAGACTGAAGGGATGTCTCAACGAGAGGATATACAATTTCCGAGGGAATGAGAGAAGTTCGGTTCCAAGGGACGATAGCAATGAGGTCTAGAAAGATAGAAGGATTCTTTAACGATAGGATATGCACTTTTCCAAAAGACAAATTCAGTTTCAAGCCAAGATGGGATAGGGATTTAGAACAGGTAGAAGGGATGTTTCAATAAGAGGCATTTGGAGTTTCAAGAAACAAAGGGGAATTTAATTTCCAAGAATAGATAGGAATACTGATTAGGATAAGGAGAAGGGATTTCCTAATGGAAAGGTAATTGGGATTTCAAGGAACCGAGGAGAATTTGGTTTCCACAAGGACATAGGGATGAAGATTACAACGGATAGAAGGGATTCCCTAACAAGTACGGTACTTATGATTTGCGAAGAACTGTGAAGGATTCAGCTTTGAAAGGAATAAGAAGTCTCTCAACTCTAAGCGGTCTCTTCGGGTTGACGATTGATCACGACACTCTGACCGATTGATAGATCTTGGCTTGCTTTCCACGCAACCCGAATCTGAGATTCGAATAAGCTCTACATGCAAACTACGGTTCGCATAAACCTTATCACTCCAAAAGAGGCTAAAGGTGATGAGTTGCTGATGACTGATTGGTGCAGAACGAAAGAATTCTGGGGGAGCTTTATGAAAGGATAGGTTCTATTAGAAAGGTATTGCCCGATTTTGAGGGGAGATTCGCTTATGGGTAATAGTGATCTTTAGAAACCGAGGTTACTTCCTTAAGCTCTTGCACAAGGGGATTACCTCCGAAGGTACACCGAGTAGGTTACACGAGGTCCACTTCACGGAGCCATTCACCACTTGCTTATGGCGTTATTCTTATCTTCGGGGATCTTAAGCGTGCAAGTGCTCTTTTCCTCTTGACTTGATCTTCCTTGTTTTGAAGGTTGCATCTTCTAACTTGTTCCTTCGTAGCCGCTTCAGGGGTAGGTAGGACTACCTTAGGGTCCGCGAATCCCGACCTCGGATTATATTCTTCATGTAACGTTAACTCCGAGTTTAGCTCGCACGAGACTCTTCATTGCTGATCCGGAAGCTTCCACTTGGCGTGCTTTAACTCTTGCTTCTGACGAAACGCGAGTATAGATAACTCTTCCTTAGGATACCCGAGGATTAAGCTAGCCTTTAGGTTCACTTTCATTAGTCTTGATCTTTTGGCGATTTGATCTTCTACTGGCTTGTCTCGCTATTCCTTAATTCTTTCTTGCCATCGTTCCTTCGAGTATTTGCACGAGACTCCTCATGGCCGCTCTGACAACTCCTACTTGGCGTGTTTTAACTCTTTCTTGACGCGTCGGCACCCGCCATTGCCGTTCCCTCACGGCCGAGGGTCTTCGAGTCTTTAGTCTTCGAGCTCCAGTTGCTTTCTTCATCTTGTGTCGAACTTCAGCCGCACGAACCCGTTCTTCAAGTCTTGAGGCTAGCGAAGATCTTGCAAACGATACTTCACGCGCGAAGTCGCCATTCCCGAAGGACACAGGCCGTTGTCGTTGACTCCAGGTTGCGAGTAGATTAACCTTCCTTGACGAGTCGCCCGCTCTTCTGATTGCTGAGATGCCCACGGTGCTATCCATCGCCTCGCACCAACTAACTACTCATTCCTAATCTAAAGCAGGCTCCTAAGCAAAACTAAAACGAAGCAACGTAACTAAAAGCGATTAACACTTACCCGGGAAGACGAGCCGCAAGCTGCAAACAACAAGGTTAACAAAGCACAAGAATATAAACAGATAAGGCGCGTATCCTCACCGCGATTCCTAGAATTCACACATCCTAGGATTCTTCAAACACTTAATTCCTATTGATCAAGTCTAGAGTCTCAAAGTTCACCCTAGGATCCTACTCAGACCTCAACACAGGCTCTGATACCAACTGTGACACCCCAACCTTACACTGAGTAGCTAAAAACCAACTGTAACGCCCCGTAAATTCGTTCAAGCCTTCGAACCGTTAATTAATTCCTTGGGCAATTTAATTAATTTCTAATTGGGCTAATCCTTTCAATTTATATATATATACTCTTATATATATATATATTGCCCATGAGCTTGATTTAATTATTATATTCAAGAGCCCAATTAATTGAATTATTCTTGTAAGGGATTTTATTCAATTTGGACCCTTACCATTTGTAATTAAATATTCCTACAAGCCCAATTTATTGATCTTACATTATATGATATATATATATTAGTCCTAAGACATTTCTATGGGCTTTCTTATATTAATTCTTGTATTAATTATAAGGGGTGATTATTTAGCCCATTTTGCTAGTCTTGAATACATATATATAATTAATTCTTGTGACCATTATAATATAAGCTTAAGCCCACTCCACATTTAATGTCTTACACCCTAAATATTGTATGTATCCCTAGTATATATTTTGATGATCAAATAACCTAAAAGCTTTCACTCCTCTTCCTCTTCTCCCTACACACTCACACGCCATTTTCATCTTATTTCTCCAAAATTGATCTCCATTTTCCTACAAGCTTTCAAGTCAAGATTGCTCTTTTATGGTTGCTTAGGAGTGGGTAAGTTCATCTATCATAGGATCCATCTTGCATTGTGTGTTTATAATAGTCTTTTTAGCATATTCTTACAAAGTTCTTTTGGGGTTCTTTGGGAAAAGATGATCAAGGTGAAGGTGGGGCTTTGTGATCTTGCTTAGGGCTTCTTGGAGTGGGATAAAGCTATTCAAGGTAACCATCCATGTCCATCAAACTATTTTCATTCACTCCTATTCTATTTGATATTATTTGGTGGATTGGAAATCCTGAAAATCCCTTGTGATTAGCCTATCTTGTTGAATCTATTTGTTGGATGTCATCTTGATCCTTTGATTAGTTTTGTATGATCATTGATGGTTTGGATTTCCATGTTTTTGGCCTCTAAGTTGTATGAAATGTTGATGTCTTGGTCTGATTATACTCTCTGGAAAATATTTCGTGTCTGCTGTTGGGTTCTGGAACTGGGATGTAGTTGACCTTGCGGAGGACCCAACGGAACAATGTAGCCCGAGTGTTCCGCAAGGCCAAGTCGGAGGAGTGTTGGCGGTGTTGGTGTTCCGTGGGAGCCCGCTTCCTTCTTGCGGAGGAGTGTGGCGGTGGACTGTGTTCCGCCGAGGTGGTCCGCAAGGTTCCTGGAAATTCGATTCCAGTGACTGCTTTGTGATGTTGTTGTCTGTTGTTTCTCCTTTGTTTCTGAGTATTGTTGGATTGTCTTGTTGGGTATTTTACCATGCTTTTGGAGTATTTATCCATGTCTCTTGTTGGATATTTATTGCCTTATCTTGGAGATTTATTCATGTCTTTAGTTTCCCCTTTTGTACCCTTTGGTCTATTGATTCTTGATATTCTTTCTATCTGGGAGTTTGTTGGTGTTCATAGATGAGATGAACACTTTGTTTGGTTGTTTTGGGATGATGTCGGAGTATGTTTGTGAGTTGTTGGCTTGTTGATATCGTTGGGAGTGTGGATGCACTTGTTGTGCTATTATTGTTGTATTCGGGTTCATTACCCCTGTGATTGGGTTCATTACCCCTGTGATTGGGTTGATTACACCCCTGTGATTGGACTTAGGTCCCTGTGATTGGGCCATTGCCCCTGTGATTGGGTTCGCTACCCTGTGATTGGGTTCGCTACCCCTGTGATTGGGATTCACCCTGTGATTGGACTTCGTCCCTGTGATTGGACTAGATTAACCCTGTGATTGGGTTCATTACCCCTGTGAAGTGAGGCTTTGCCTTTGTGCATTCGGTTTGAGTTTGGGATTGGGTTTAGTATGATGCTTAGTGGTTGTTGTTGGGTTTCCTTTCGGTTCTTGAGATGTGAGTCCTTGTTCATTCTGTTGATTATTCCTTATGCTTGTGTTCAGTTAGTACCTTGGATTTGATTCGTTATTATCTTATTCTTCTATCTTTGGATTTCGGCTTTACTTGAATGAGTTTTGGTTTATGATTCATTCAGTTTATCCTTGTTGAGTATCTGATTTGAACTATTGCACAGTTCGTTGGTGTTTATATTCTATATGGGTGTGTAAACCTATTTACAACCTTACTATATATCTATACTTCTTTGCGGGTGTGAATGGTGGTTGCTTAGCATTCTTTTGCTAATGGTTCTTTGTGTGTTTTCCAGGTATGGAGTAGTCTACGCGAGCGCGCTAGAGTTCTCTCTTTTATGAGGATGCGTAGTCATAGTTTAGCCTTGTTTAGATTGGTTTTTTTGGGCCTGTGTGCCTTGAGACATTATGTTCCTGTTTTTTAGGTTTGGTATATGATTATGGATTTTATACTTTGAGGATTATTATTATTCCAGTTTTATGAGATGACAGTTTAGTTATTCTTGTGTTTAGCCTGTGCATCTAGGCTGTGATTATACCTAGATGTGGCATGACGCCCTTAGGTTTTAAATTCGCTTCCGCTATGTTTGGTTTGTTGGTTGAGATTGGCAGCTTTTATGTTAAGTTTTAGCTATCTCAGCCTGTATGAGGTTGGGGTGTCACAGTTGGTATCAGAGCCTGTGTTGAGGTCTAAGTAGGAATCCTAGGGTTGTAATCTGAGACTCTAGGACTTGATCAGTAGAAAGTTAAGATGTTTAAGAGTCCTAAGATGTGTGATTTCTAGGCCGCGCGGTGAGGACTCGTTTACTTGCTTTTGTTTGTGCTCTTGCAGGTTGTTGTGTGTTTGTTTGTTGTGAGCTCGTTCTCACTTGTTTCCTTGCGTGTTTGGTTACGGCCGACCGCAGTGTTCTTCTCGTCTTCTGTTAGTACTCTCTTCTTCTATCGATCATGGTGCCCCACGGAGACGCGAGGACTTCCCGGAAGTGCCTATCGTGGAGGGTATATATATATATATAAGTATATATATATATTAAATTGAAAGGATTAGCCCAATTAGAAATTGATTAAATTGCCCAAGGAATTAATTAACGGTTTGAAAGGCTTGAACGAATTTACGGGGTGTTACAGTGGTTAAAAGAATTTCTCAATTTAAGGGAGCATCAAGTTCTTTGAACAAAAGAGAACGAACGAAAAAGAACTTGGCTTCGAGAACAGATAAGCGCAAGATTGAAAACACAGGAGGGGTTTTCCAACGATAGGGTATTGACTTATTCGAGGAAAAGAAAGAAGTTAGATTCCAAAAAGGGATTAAGAATAAGGTTCCTAGAAGAGTTAAGAAAGAGGTCTTAGTAAGGCAGAAACTCTTTCCCTTATGATAGGGTATTCAACTTTCCCAACGAAGAGAGAGGAGTTCATTTTCCAACGAAGGTGAGAAGGAGATTTAGAATGGTTAGAAAAGGGATGCCTTAATAAAAGAGAGTGCAATCCCCAAAGGGAATGAGAAAGATTCGGTTTCAAGAGTCGGTAGTAATGAGGTTTAGAAAGATGGAAAGGATTCCTGAATGCTAGGGTATTCATCTTACTCCGAGAGGTGAAAGAAATTAGGTTTCGAGAGGAATTAAGAACGGGGTCTGGGAAGGCGAAATGGTTTGTCAACGGTAGGGTATTCCACTCGTCAAGGGGAGAAAGAAATTCAATCTTGAAATGGGAGAAGATTGAGATAAACTGAAAGGTTGTCTGAACGGAAGGATATACAATTTCTAAGGGAGTGAGAGGAATTTGAATGTAAGGGACGATAGCAAGGAGATCTAATAAGATAGAAAAGATTCCTTAGCAACAGGGTATACACTTTTCCAAACGGGAAAGACAATTCAGTTTCAAGCTAAGATGAGAAAGAGATTAGAATAGGTGGAAGGGATGTTTCAACAAGAAGGCGTTCAGAGTTTCAAGAATCAAGGAGAATTTAGTTTCCAAGAATAGATAGGAATACTTGGTTAGAATAAAGAGAAGGGATTTCCTAATGGAAGGGTAATTGGGATTTTTGAGGAGCCGAGGAGAATTTGGTTTCCACAAGGATATAAGAATGAAGATTATAACGGATAGAAGGGATTTCCTAACGAGTATGGTACTTAGGATTGCAAGGAACTGTGAAGGATTCGGTTCAAAAAGAATAGGAAGTCTCTCAACTCTAAGCGGTCTCTTTGGGTTGACGATTCGATTACGATACTTTGACTGATTGATAGGTCTTGCCTTGCTCCTCACGCAACATGGACCTGAGGTCCGAACAAGCTCCGCCACGGTTCGCACAACCTTATCACTCCAAAAGAGGCTGAAGGTGATGAATTACTGATGACTGGTTGGTGCAGAACGAGAGAATTCTGAGGGAGCTTCATGAAAGGATAGGTTCAACTTAGAAAGGTATTGCCCGACTTTGAAAGGAGATTCGCTTATGGGTAATAGTGATCTTTAGAAACTGAGGTTACTTCCTTGGAGTGCTTGCACGAGAAACCACGTTCAAGGTGCACCGAAAAGGTTACACGAGGTCCACTTCACGGAGCCATACCCCACTTGCTTATGGCATTTTCTCTTATCTTCGGGGATCTTAAGCGTCCAAGCTTCCCTTTCTATTTGACTTGATCTTCTTTGTCTTGAAGGTTGCAACTTCTAACTCGTTCCTTCGTTGTCGCTTCATGGATGGGTAGGACCATCTCACGGCTTGGGCATCCCAACCTCAAATTCTAATTCTTCATGTAATGTTAGCTCCGAGCTTAACTTGCACGAGGTTCTTCATCTCTAATCCCGAAAGCTCCTGTTTGGTGTGCTTTAACTCTTGCTTCTGACGAAACGCGAGTATAGATAACTCTTCCTTAGAATACCCGTGGATTAAGCTAGCCTTTAGGTTCACTTCCGTTGGTCTCGATCTTTTGACGGTTTGATCTTCTACTAGCTTGTCTCGCTATTCCTTAATTCTTTCTTGCCACTGTTCCTTCGAGTATTTGCACGAGACTCCTCATGGCCGGGCTGACAACTCCTACTTGGCGTGTTTTAACTCTTTCTTGACGCGTTAGCACCCGCTATTGCCATTCCCTCACAGCCGAGGGTCTTCGGGTCTTCAGTCTTCGAGCTCCTACTGCTTTCTTCATCTTGTGTCGAACTTCAGCCGCACGAACCCGTTCTTCAAGTCTTGAGGTTAACGAAGACCTTGCAAACGATGCTTCACGCGCGAAGACGCCATTCCCGAAGGACGTAGACCGTTGTCGTTGATTCCGAACCGCGAGTAGATTAGTCTTCTTTGACGAGCCGCCCATCTTCTGATTGCCGAGGTGCACACGGTGCTATCCAACGTCTCGTACCAACTAACTACTCATTCCTATTCTAAGCAGGTACTTAAGCAAAACTAAAACGAAGCAACTTAACCAAAAGCGATTTAAGACTTACCCGAGAAGACGAGCCGCAAGCTGCAAACAACAAGATTAGCAAAGCACAAACAATATAAACAGATAAGGCGTATCCTCACCGCGATTCCTAGAATTCACACATCCTAGGATTCTTAAAACACCTTAATTCCTACTTAGTCAAGTTCTAGAGTCTCGAAAGTTCAACCCTAGGGTCTCTACTCAGACCTCAACACAGGCTCTGATACCAACTGTGACACCCCAACCTCGCACAGGCTGAGATAGCTAAAACTTAACATAAAAGCTGCCAATCTCAACCAACAAACCAAACATAGCGGAAGCGAATTTAAAACCTAAGGGCGTCATGCCACATCTAGGTATATCACAGCCTAGATGCACAGGCTAAACATAAAACGAACTAAACTGTCATATCATAAAATCTCAAAACGAATCCTCAACATAATCCATAAAATCCAAAAGAAATACTCAAAATACTAAACAGAGTATCATAAGATCTCAAGGCTCACAGGCCAACAAAACCAAGTCTAAACAGAAAGGACTAAGGCTAAACATCCTCATAGGAAAGCTCTAGCGCACTCGCGATGTAACTACTCCATACCTGGAAAACACGCAAAGAACCATTAGCAAAAGAATGCTAAGCAACCACCATTCACACCCGCAAGGAAATATAGATATACATAAGCTTGTAAATAGGTTTACACACCCATATAGAATATAAACACCAACGAACTGTACAACAGTGCAAATCGATACTCAACAAGGATAAACTGAACGAATTTCAAACCAAGACTCAATCAAATAAATCCAATTCTCAACAACAAAGGCACAAGGCAATAACGAACCATAAATGAGATACCAACTGAACGCAATTCAAGGGAACATTCCACTCAACAAGAACCACAAAGTATCAACTGAATAACACCAAGGAACTCACAACAACCCATCAAGAACGATCTCCCAACCAAAACCAACCCAACCATCGAACCAAGTCAACCATATGTCACAAGTCAGAAGTCAGATAGTCACGAGTCAACGACATGGACCGAAGTCCGTACCAGGACCGAAGTCCGCACGACATGGACCGAAGTCCGTACCAGGACCGAAGCCCGCACGACATGGACCGAAGTCCGTACCAGGACCGAAGCCCGAAGTCAGAAGTCAATAGTCAATAGTCAATAGTAACCAATAATCCACCATCACAACCATACTCCAACACCAACACAACCAACCAAGACATGGGTTCATCTCAAATATGAACACCAACCAACTCCCAGATCATGAATCAAAGAATCAATAGACCAAGAATACCAACAAGAGGAAACCGAAGACATGAATCAATACTCCAAACTAAGGCATCAAATGCTCAATGAATAACATGAATAAATACTCCAATAACATGGTAAAATACCCAACAAAACAATCCAACAATAATCTGAAACAAGGGACCAACAACAGACAACAATAGCAGAAAGTCACTCACTGGAAATCAATTCCCAGTGAACTAGCGGAACACTGCAACGGACCACTATCCTCCGCCGAACTCCTCCGCAAGGAGAAGCCGGGCTCCCTCAACGGGCTACTCCCCTCCGCCCAACACTTCCGTCGCCACCTTGCGGATCGCCCTCGCGGGTTACATTGTGCCGCTTGGGTCTTCCGCAAGGCCAAACCCATCCCAGATTCCAGAGACCAAAATCAGACATGAACAACATCATTTCCAGAATACAAAATCAGGCTAAATCCACTCACATTTCATCCAATTTAGAGTCCAAAAATAAGGAAATCCATAACATCATTGATCATACAACACAAGACAAAGATCAAGATGAAATCCAACAAGAAACATCCAAGAAATAGGCTATACAACAAGAATTTTCAGGATTTCCAATCACCAAATCAATACATATAGAATAGGGAATAAAATAGTTTTGATGGACATGGATGGTTACCTTTGAAGCGTATTTAATCCAAAGCATACTTAATCCAAGGCAACGTCAAATTCAAAGCTCGGTTCATAATCACGAACCTGAAGAATTAATATAACCTACACCGTCACTAACTATTAATAACAAAGATACTAACATTCCTAGTCGGCCATTATAACCTATAATCCTATAACCCATGCTCAGGACTAGTATAATATGACTATCCGAACCATACTATTCTTAATTACTAACTAATACCAAAACGAGGTTAAGACCAATAATACTAATCCCATAGCTAAGATATAACGTTATATCCAATACTAAACTATAAGATTTAATTATGATAACCAAAACATTTACCTTGAACATAGTGCTAGCTCCCGGGTTCGAACTCATGCTCTCTAGCTCATAAACCAAGCACCAAGCCACCAGACCAGATTGCTCCTTGTGTCTTGTTACGCAACCATCGAACTAAAACTCCCTTGCCTGAACTTCGGCCACCTTACGGAAGGGGAGAGAGACCGAGTGCCCGTCGCCGTCGATCCGTTGTTGCGAGGCCGCCGGTTGCAGGGAGGGGAAGGACTACCGTCGACGTTCCCTTTGAACCGAGGAGCTTGTCACCGCCGGAGAAGAGGAGCCATCCACTTCTGCCGCTGCTGGCGCTGCTTGGTCGAACGGAAGCCGATGACGGGAGGCCAGGGCCGCCATGCTGCTCCGCCATTGCCTCACGGAAGGAAGAACGGAGAGGGAGGTACCGTCGACATACTCCGCTAGCTCCATCGCCGGGAAACAGGGGAGAAGGACTGCTGCTGCTGGAGATCAGAGGAGACGACCGCCATGGCCGAGCCCGCCGCCGTCGCCACCGAGAAACAGGGGAAACGCCCATCGCCGTCACCGTCCACGCGTTGCCGTTGATCGATGAGGAGAATCAGAGCATTGTCGAGGGGTTTCCTCCAGCCACTCCAACGCCCAACGTGCTGCTTGCACCGCCTTTGCTTCGCGCCGGAGGAAGGGGGATGGCGAGAACATGCCGACTATCTGCGTTCATCTGGGCCGAGGGTCTCCACCGGTGTCGTCGCCTGCCGCCGTTTCGTGGAGTGAGAGAGACAACCGACTAGAGGGAGAGAGAGACGAGAGAGACGAGGGACGGAGGAAAGGGTCGTGGCTGCTGGCACCGGAAACCTTGTTGTTGTTGGTGTTACTGCCGGCTGAGGAGTAACCGAAGCAGAGGTGAAGGACGTAGATGGCTGCTGAGGTTTAGATTTAGGTTACCCTATTTGGAAACTACTATTTATGTCTTGGGCAACCTTCCATTTTGGGCTAGATCAATATGTAAACTATATACTTTAGGCTAGGCTAGTTGAATTGTGGACTTGGGTCAAAGCTATATTTATATGTATTGAATTGGGCTAAAGAATGATCTTAATCTATAATAAAAATACAATACATGACTATGGGCTATGGTATAATCTTTAATAATTATAATTCATATGGGCTCAATAATATTCTATATGGTATGGAGTATATATATATGTTTATATATACATAACAATAGAGGTATTAGGCTAAGAATATTCAATATTGACATGCTAATAATTTATATAGAAATACATGATCCCAAGCCCATAGGAGAATAATTATACTTATAATTATTTAAATAATTATTTAATAAGAAAATAACCCCTTATAATATAAAAGAGTAGTAGGAATTTTCGGGGTGTTACACCTTGTAACCCTTGTGATCATCTAGTGGATTGGGCTGACGTGAAGTGCCCCGCAGATGTAGGAGTGGAGCTCCGAACTGCGTGATCAATTCTGGTGTCTGGTTCCTTTTTTATCGCTTTATTTTCTTGTTGTTTATTTATCTGTTCTTTATAGTTTAATTCTTTCAGATAAATATTTCCTTTAAAATAAAGTTGGAACCTTTAGCTAAATTGTACATTCAAGACCCACAATACAATTTCACAGAACACCACTAGTATTTTCCCATTTTGGAGATAAGAAAAATAGGAAAATACCCTTCATAATAACACAGTTTTAGGCAACCACCAGCTGATTAATCAGGCGCAAAACCACTTCTGGACCCAGCAGCTTCATCAGGCACTCATCCAGTCCCGCCGCAATAAACTCATCCCTGATTGCACCTGGCCAGTGCGAAATTATGCCAACTATCATGCTCTTCACCCCCATCTCCCGTAGCTCCCGAGTTGCCTATTTCAACCATGCCAAAACACAACAACATAACATGCTTTCCTTTTCAGCGTTCGATCAATATCGTGCTAATTTATATCAGATATAGAATAGTACCCGGTGCAAATTGTCACCTTAACGTTTCTCGAATACATATATAAAAATAGTATTCATTGTAAATTAAATAGTCACATTATCATTTCTCGAATATAAATTTA
The DNA here is from genome assembly GCA_003576665.1 of Ipomoea trifida. Classification (NCBI taxonomy): domain Eukaryota; kingdom Viridiplantae; phylum Streptophyta; class Magnoliopsida; order Solanales; family Convolvulaceae; genus Ipomoea; species Ipomoea trifida. Next base: position 16,434,699 of record CP025659.1, on the reverse strand, counting down.
AAGCAGATACAAAATTGTGCGTTTAAGGTTTCTCAAATACAAATAAAAGACAGATATAGAATCGTGCATCGACCGTGCAAATTGTCACCTTAACCTTTTTCGAATAAATATATAAGTGTAAGATGGAAAGGGAAGAATGGGCTCACATTGACGCCATCGTGTGAAAATTGAAGTTTTAAGTTCCAGCCGTGTATTATTAAAATTAAAGTATTAACTTTAAATTTAAACTTTCGTAATATATGATTTTGTTTAATTATACACCCATATTCTAGAATTTTAATCAACTAATTTCTTTAAACATTTGAAATTAATAAAATCGAGAATGGCCAAAGGCCTTGTGGTCAAGTGGCATAGCTGTGGCCCTCCCAAGTGAGAGGTCACTGTTTCGGTACTTTGAGAAAGTATGTATGAACAAATACCACATTGTCAATAGTATTCAAAAAAATAAAATCGAGAAACCTGATATAGCACTAAATGTTAAGATCAGATCTTTTAAGATCGTATAACCATATCGGCAGATTGGATTAGTAAATGCATGGTAACAAAATTATATTGTTTTTATAATAAAAAAGAATTAAAGATATATGAAATCTTTCAATAAATACTGCTATCGATTTATGCCAAAAAGGGCTGAGATCACAAATTAAAATGGAATTCCGAAACACAAAATTAAGATAGTCATCGGACTGCACTTCATTTCCTTTTGCTGTCATCGGAGAGTGGTACCATTTCTCTCTTACTTTATTTTTTTTTATTTTTTTTTTCGTTTTTCTGTGACGAAAAAATATGTAGTCACTATTCGAGAAAAATGGTTACGGTGACAATTTGCACGGTCGATGCACGAT
>CP025659.1:16395178-16405239 GCA_003576665.1 Ipomoea trifida | reverse complement strand
CTTGTTGAACTACATATCTACAAAAAATGGAGTCAAAATACCTTACCAATTTTTCCCAATAATTTTCGGAAGTCACTGCCAGAGACTAGCTGATTTCCTTTCACTATTTTCACAAGTATAAGCCTATAATATGGACATAAATACAACATATACAAGCATATCCAAGCTATGAACATGTATACAAAAATATTTCCAAAGCTCCAAAACACCATGTTTCAACCAAATAATCAATTATCTAATTTCAAGTGACTAAACCAACTTAAGGGAATTCCTTACCTCAACCGGGTTTCTAATTTCGTAGAAAATCCTTGTAGTTGATTTTCCCCAATTCACCTTAAAATCCTAAAATTCCAACAACAACATAACACATGATTTTAAGAAATCTTAACTTAGATCCATGTTCTAGGATGAAAAATAAAGCTATCTACCGAATAAAATTGGAGTTTTACCGAATAACTTGGAGGTTTGTGTGGAGATCTTGGCTATGGAAGTTGGAGCTTTGAAGAAGATGATGACAATTTCACTCTCTCTCTCTCTTTGAGTATTTCGGCCACACTAGGTGGAAAGAAGAAGGAAAATTGGGTTTTTATGGTCTTGGTCAAGGGTTGACTAGTCCACTCCTTTTAGGATAAGATCTCACCTAATTTGGAATAAAATAATCCAAAATATCTTAACTTAGACTGCTTGGGATTAAATCAGATAAATTCTAGGTAGAAACTAATTTAATTCGAATAATTTTCGAACCCAAAAATTTATTCCAGTCTAGAACTCAAAATTGGGCTAGGTTCGGTACACCGCGAAATTTCGCGAGGTACGATCGCAAATAAATTTTGGCTGCTATGGGCTAATCTAATTAAATAGGAAATTCCAGAATAATAGTATGATGTCTAAAAATCCATTTCCTTGGACAAACGGGTCCAAATACTAGCTCTTAAAATTCTTACGGTTCGTGACCGGGACGTAGATCGCAGCTTATTACTAACTGTCCTTACTTATAATAATTCTTTCGAAGCATCAGGAGATCATCTCGTGGATGTCATAGCCTAACGAAATATTTTTCGAACCTTAATTTTACTGAAATAGGTGGGGGGGTTACAGAAGTATCGAGACCTGATTTGATGTCTCGCTTGATCGATGCTTCGAATCCATGTCTCGAACTGGATTGATGTCTCGAGAGACTCTATCTCTCGAACTCTGCTTATGTCTCGAGACTTAGTTGATGTCTCGCAAACCCTTATTCCTCCAGTGTAGTCTCGTGCCTTCTTCTGATCAAACTATAGACTTACAACACGAAAACATCTAGAATGTTCAATCAAGTTTACCTTAAGCTTAAATATTTTCCGAGTTGAGCTCAAAGTTACCCGGTTATATTTTCGCTCTTAGTTTACTTGTCGAACTTAGATATATTCCTATCTTTCGAGACTTTGGGGATTCTGATTTACATTTGGTATCATCAAAACCTATTACATTATGTTCCTAACAATTTCCCCCTTTTTGATGATGCCAACACTTATACTTACTTATATGGCTGATTTAGCAAGAAAAGAACTTTGATTTTATTTTCAGCGCATACGGTAAGTTTGACAAGTGAGCTAATATCCTAATGCATATGATACGAACTCACGCAACACCCCCAGCAAAAGATATATATATATATAAGCATAAAAGGGAATGTTTTACAATGTATAAGAAGAAAAGGTTACAAAAAAAATATAAAGAACAACACAAGGAAAGAATGCATTTAGACATCGAGAGCTTACTACTTGTTTTCCTTTCTCTTTTCGTTTATGGCTTCTCGTGTCTTGACGGGATCGTTAGAGTTCACCTTCCCTCGATACTCTTCTGAGACGTCAAGATGAATATAGTTGATGAAGGCTTCACCTATGAGGTCTCCTTCAATTACCCCGTCTCTCCACCATTCGATGCATTCTGAAGGATTTAAACCACTGTGAAACGAGAAGTCAGTTTTAGCAATAAAGCTTACTATTATGTCGCTTAGGAACTTTGTGCTTTCTTCTTTTGCTCCTATTCTGAGACTTCTTATGAGTTTCTCATCTTCCTTCTCCTTGGTTGTCCGTTGTTCTTGTCTTTTCTTCTTTCTTTCTTCATCTTCTGCTCTTCTTCTTTCCATTTCCAGTGTGCGCTGGAGCCTTGCAGCTTCTGCCTTTTTGGCTTCCTCCATTTGTTGGCTTATTGTCTTTAGAATCTTCATAGGAGGTCCAGTTGGTTCACTGCTTGCTGCCCTTTTCTTGCCTCTTGCTCCTCCCCTTTGACTGCTATTTTCCCCCTTGTTGGCAGCATCACCACGGGAAAGGAGCGTAGACAGCCCTTCGAAAAGTGATTCAAGCTGGGCAGGCACTTGGTTCGACAGATCGTCAAGCATGGCCTTCATTTCATCTTGTCGAAGCTCACTGGAATTTCGATAGGCTCTGAATTCTGCTCGTAGCTCAGCTAGTTCATCTCTCGTTCGTTCAGCCTCTGAGCGAGCTATAGCAGCATCATCAGCAGCCTTTCGCGCTGCATCTTCAGCCCATACTGTCTGTTCGAGGAGTTCCTCGTGGCGAGCTTGAGAAGCACTGGTGCCAGCCACGGGCATTGCATGGTTTCAAACGAATGCCAGTATGCGCTCGACTTGAGCCATCTTCTGAGTTTGGTCAGCCATAAATTGACGCACCTCGCCAATGAAAGCTCTCTCGGCCTGTGTACCAAAGTCAGAAGAAGAAGAAGGAGAATCAGAAGTACCTTTCATCGGAGGGGACTTGGGCGCTTCCAGATTTCCACCCATGACTTGCATCTGCGAGTCCACCTCTCGAACTTGTCTCTGAGGATCAGCAGGAACACTGGGTTCAGAGCTTGAAGGTAGCTCCATGTCAGGCGCTTCCCGGTTTCCACCTGAGGGATGGATCACTTCTCGCTCGTCACCTCTCGAACCTGGAACCTCAGCTTCAGCAACTGATTGGATCGGATCGGCAAGAGAGGGTACTTCTGTGTTGGATGCTTCCCGGTTTCCATCCAAAGGAACTTCCCTCACAGCTTCACCTCTCGAACCAGTGCTGGGAAGTTGGTCATCTGCTGGTGGATTTGGAGATGAAGGATCGATAGGTGCGTCCTGGTTTCCACCTTCGATAGTCACATCAGTCTCCTCAGCACTTCTCGAACCAGCAGGACTTGTATCATTCTGCTCTTGTTGCTCATTTTGCACGTCAGTTTGGTCGGATGAATCAGAGATCTCAATCGGTTCAGGAGCAACTGGTGCACTCCATCTTTCTCTATCAACCATCCTGGCTGCAAAGGTTGTTGCATCGTCGTCAGGCAGCAGGAATGGTGATAGCAGTTCCATGTCAATGGGAAAACCAGGGAGTTGGAGCAACAGTATTTCACCCTCTCGAGCAGGTTGTGCTTCATCTTCATCTGTCGAGGGTGTGGACTCATGTGGTGGCAGTAGTGGATCTGAATTTGTTGCCACTCCTAGTGCTTCAGAGGTCTCAACATCATCTCTCGAAGCATCAGTTTGAGAGCCCAGAGCAGAGTCAGCAACTTGGGACAAGGGTATTGCGGCTATGGCGATGGATAGATTATTTCTATCTTTCGCAACACCAGAGGTTTCTCCTAGACCTCTCGTCGTCTCTACTTGCTGTCCCAAGGATAGAGCAGTGGCAAGTCTGAGTTCCTCTTGAAATTGAGCTTCAGCTGCAGGATCTAATTCAGACTCAGCTTCCTCTTCTTGTGCTTCATCAGCTATGCCCTTTCCTTTGTCAGTTCGACCAAGATTTCTCTTAGTCACATCCATCTCATGGGCAATATTGATCAGTTCAGTGGCTGGTATTTCTGTAAGATTTAGCCAATTACGAGCAAAGTCTTCTTCAGCCACCATACTTGCTGCTCTCAGGATCAGTTGGTCAATCGGACCTGTTCTCCATTCAATCCATCGAAGTACTCTTGAGAAGTCATCCACTGTAGGCACATTGTCAGTAGCTTGATTTAACTGAGAGCTGACTTCGACATCTGACCTATCTGATCCAGTAGCCACTAATTCCGTTGGTGATGCACTACCCACTGCTTGGTCACTGATGTCTCGATGACCATCCGAGAGATCACTTGAGACACCCCAACCTCACACAGGCTGAGATAGCTAAAAACTCAACATAAAAGCTGCCAATCTCAACCAACAAACCAAACATAGCGGAAGCGAATTTAAAACCTAAGGGCGTCATGCCACATCTAGGTTTTCAACATAATCCAAAACTAATCTAGAGTGTATAAAGTCTCAAACGGCTCACAGGCCAAAGCATAAGTCTAAAAACATAACCGCTATCTAAGCCTCCTCATACGGGTGTATCTCTATCGCGCTCACGCAAGGACTTTAAGGCAAACCTGGAAAACACACAAAGAACCATTAGCAAAAGACTGCTAAGTAACCACCATTCACACCCGCAAGGAAGTATAGATATACATATAAGTTTGTAAATAGGTTTACACACCCGTATAGAATATAAACACCAACAAACTGTTCAATAGTTCAAATCGGATACTCAACAAGGATAAACGGAACGAATCATAAACCAAGACTCATCCAACCAAAGCCAATGATTAACAAGGAAGGCATAAGACAACAACGAACCATAACCAAGATACCAACTGAACACAATCATAAGGAACAATCAATCATAAACAAGAACAACGAGATATCAACAGAATAAACAAGGACTCATAACCAAAGAACCGAAAGGAAATCTCAACACTAACCACCAACCTCACACCAAGCATCATATCGAACCCAATCCCAATCAGAAACCAAGTACACAGGGGTAATGAACCCAATCACAGGGGTGATGAACCCAATCACAGGGACCGTAGTCCAATCACAGGGACCGAAGTCCAATCACAGGGGTGAATCGACCCAATCACGGGGGTAATGAACCCAATCACAGGGGTAATGAACCCAAATACAAACAATAGCACAGATAGTCCACCCAACAAACTCCAAGTATACCAACAACCACCAAGAAATACTCAAAGATCCACTACCACATACTCATACTCAACTCAGCCCAAGAACCATCACTCAGAGTGTTCATCTCAGATATGAACACCAACCAACTTCCAAATAATATAATCAAGGATTCCACCAATCAAAGAATAGACTCAAACAAGTGGACTAAGAGGTATGAATAAATACTCAGAATCAAGGTAACATATTCCATAGAATACTCCAACAAACTTCAGAACAAAGGAGGAAACAAACAACGGATCACTCACCTCCACCACCACCTTACTCTCACGGAAAACCCTAGCGCTTACATTGTCACGCTAGAGAACCCCGCAAGAGCAATTCCCACATACCGAATCAGACTCAGCTCAGAATACAAAGAGATACTCCAGAATACAAAGGTCATATCACAATACACCAATATTCACTTAACAGAGGCCAAATAACATGGAAATCCAAACCAACAATGATCATATACATCAAATAGACAAAGGATTAGGACACGAGTCCATGAATCCACAACACAATCAATAATAGGCCAATAATCAAGGATATTCAGGATTTCCAATCCACCAAATAATATCATATAAAGCGAGAGTGAAAATAGATTTTGATGGACATAGTGGTTACCTTTGAAGCGTAATTAACCCAAAGCATATTAGTCCAAAGCCACACCAAACTCAAAGCTTGGTTCATAAACGTGAACCTGAAGAATTAATATAATTCTAACACCGTCACTAACTATTAACAACAAGGATACAAATAATCCTAATCGGTCCCTTATAGCCTATAACCCATGCTCAAGGCTAATATAATATAACCATAAGAATCATACTTAATCCAATACTAAAACAAGGTTATGGCCTAACTATTAATCTAGACTTAAGGTATAACATTATAATTATCACTCAAAACTATAAGCTCATCATTAAACCAAAGATTACCTTAAACTGCCTAGGCTAGGAATCGAACCTACGCCCTTTGCCTCAACAACCAAGCACCACACCACCAAGCTATTGTGTTCCTTGTGTTATGACACGAGACCAGCGGCTTATTAGCTTCAGAAGAACTCCCGGCCTTCACCATTACTCTGTTCATTGCATGTCGCCGGTCGGGGAAGGGCTGCCGTCGGCGCTCCTTTGAACTGAGAAGTTTGTCACCACCAACCGCCGCCCAAAGCTGCTGCTGCATCGCCGAGAGTTCATGTTACCGCCGTCGACCGAGAGAAGGAAGATCGGAGAAGAGCTTTGCTGCTGCAGCGGGGATGCCGCGCGGAGTCAGGAGTGCCGTCCACATGCTCCGTCATTGCCTAGCGGTGGAGGGAGGCGGAAGAGGAAGGACCGTCGGCATGTTCCGCTCGCTCCGCTTCCTTGAATCGCAACAGGGGAGAGAGATCATATGAGCATCACCGTCGCCGTGCTGCCTTCGCCGGAAGAAAAGATGGAGACTGGTGAGGAGTCCCGTCGCCATTGCCTCCGGAACTGCTCACTGCCGATAACAGAGTACGTCGACTGCCATTGCCGTAGCTCCTTGTTTCGTCGCTGCCGATCAAGAAGCGAGAGATGGAGGTGGCTGCCGGTTGCTGCTCGCTGTGAAGATCATCGGTGAGTTTGAGTCGCCATTGCAGTCATCGGTTGGAGCTCACCACCGGAGAGGAAGGGAGGACGTAGCTCCTGCTGCCCTCTTGCATGGCCGGTTAACATCACAATTCGAGAGAGAGAGGAGAGGCGAGAGACGTGAGGCAGAGATGAAGAGACGGAAAGACATGGCTGCTATTACTAAGTTTGGAAGCTGCCATTTAGGGTAGGTTTCCTATTTGGGTTAGGGCTAGACATTGGATCATTGAATTGGGTTGGATCATTAACCATGGTCTATAACATATAATATATATATATATATATATATATATATATATATATATATATATAATCATAACTATGGACTTATAATATAGTCCTTAAGAAATATAATTCTTGTGGGCTCAATAGTATTATTTATGTAGGAAATGTATATACAACTTTTAGAAATATTGGGCCATAGCTTACTATTAGTAATCATATTAATGAAATATATATATATACAAGAGTATATAATCCAAGCCCATAGGAAATAATTATACTTATAATTATTTAAATAATTATTTAATAAGAAAATAAATCCCCTTATAATATTCAAGAGAGTAGTAGGAATTTTCGGGGTGTTACACTCTACCCCCCTTAAAAGGAGCTTCGTCCCCGAAGCTCAGAAAACGTTTTGGGGACAGAGAGTTGGAAACTAGTACGATAGTACATATAGGAAAAATATTTATATAATATATATGCCCGGTCTTGAAAATTTGACCCAACGGGAAGATGAAAAAGAAAAGGAAAGGTTTAAGGTGTACGGTTCAAGAACGACATCGGTTAAGAATAGAATCAAAGGTTATCAGGGTTACAACCTAAGGAAGTAAGGTTGTCGCCTTACACGAGATATTTTCAAGAAGCAAACGATAACAACGTCGAGAGGATGGAAATGATTTGCAATGGAATGGGATGTCAAATTCTTTTAAAGAAAAGAGAAGGACTTATTTTTGAAAGAAAATAAGGATTATGTTCAAAGAGGCCAAAAGAATTTCTCAATTTAAGGGAGTATCAAGTTCTTTCAACAAAAGGAGAAAGAACGAGAAGAACTTGGCTTCGAGAACAGACAAGCACGAGATTGAAAACACGGGAGGATTCTTTCCAACGAGAGGGTATTTTAGCTTATTCAAGGAAAGGAAGGAAATTAGATTCCAAAAGGGATTAAGAATAAGGTTTCGAAAGACAGAACGGTTTGTCGATGATAAGGTATTCAGCTCTTCAAGGTAAGAAAGAAACTCAATTTGAAAGAAGATAAGAATGAGATTGAAAGCGCAGAACGAATTTCTCAACGGTAGGATATTCAACTTACTCAAGGAAAGGGAGGAATCAGGTTACAAGAGAAGTTATGAGCAAGATCTTAGAAAGGCAGAACGCTTTCCTTATGATAGGGCATTCAATTCCTCAAAGAAAAGAGAGGAGTTATTTCCCAACGAAGGTGGGAAGGACATTCAGAATGGATAGAAAGGGGTGCCTTAATAAAAGAGTGTGCTATCCCCAAGGGAATGAGAGAGATTCGGTTCCAAGAGTCGATAGTGATGAGGTTTAGAAAGATGGAAAGGATTCTTTAACGATAGGGTATGCACTTTTCCAAACGGAAAGACAAATTCAGTTTTAAGCTAAGATGAGAAAGAGATTAGAATAGGTAGGAGGGGTGTTCCAACAAGAAGGCATTTAGAATTTCGAGAAACAAGGAGAATTTAGTTTCCAAGAAAAGATAGAATACTGATTAGAATAAAGAGAAGGGATTTCCTAATGGAAGGGATGATTGGGATGTCAAGGAACTAAGAGAAATTCGGCTTTAGGAAGGTCAAGGAGTTTCTCAACTCTAAACGATTTCTTCGGGTTGACGATTCGATTACGACACTCTGACCGATTGATAGATCTTGACTTTGCTTCCCCCGCAACCCGAATCTGGGATTCGAATGAGCTCCACATGCAGACCGCGGTTCGCATAACCTTATCTCTCCAAAAGAGGCTGAAGGCGATGGACCATTGATGACTGATGGTACAGAACGAGAAATTTTCGAGGAAGCTTTATGAAAAGATAGGTTCAATTGGGAAGGTATTGCCCGATTCCGAAAGGAGATTCGCTTATGGGTACTAGTGATCTTTAGAAACCGAGGTTACTTCCTCAAAGCTCTTGCACAAGAAACCACGTTCAAGGTGTACCGAAAAGGTTACACGGGGTCCACTTCACGGAGCCATACACCACTTTGCTCACGGCGTTTCTTCTTATCTTCGGGGATCTTGAGCGTTCACGTGTTCCTTTCTACTTGACTTAATCTTCTTTGCTTTGAAGGTCGCCACTCCTAACTTGTTCCCTTGTAACTGCTTTAGGGTAGGTAGGACTACCTTAGGTCCGCGACTCACGACCTCGAGTTAGAATTCTTCATGCAACGTTAACTCCGAGTTTAGCTCGCACGAGACTCTTCGTCACTAATCCCGAAAGCTCTTGGTTGGCGTGCTTTAACTCTTGCTTCTGACGGAACGCGAGTATAGATAACTCCTCCTGAGAATATCCGAGAATTAAGCTAGCCTTTAGGTTCACTTCCGTTGGTCTTGATCTTTTGACGATTCGGCCTTGATATTCGGTTGCTTTGTCGCCCACTAACTTGCCTAGTTTACACCCTCTATTTCTTTCTTGCCACCGAGGTTCCTTCCTTCGAATGCTTGCACAAGACTCTTCATGGCCGATCTGACAACTCCTACTTGGCGTGTTTTAACTCTTTCTTGACGCGTCAGCACCCGCTATTGTCGTTCCCTCAAGGCCGAGGGTCTTCGAGTCTTCAGTCTTCGAGCTCCTGTTGCTTTCTTCATCTTGCAACGAACTTCAGCTGCACGAAACGTGTTCTTCAAGTCTTGAGGTTGTCAACGAAGATCTTGCAAACGATGCTTCACGCGCGAAGACGCCATTCCCGAAGAACGTAGATCGTTGTCGTTGACTCCAAGTCGCGAGTAGATTAGTCTTCTTCAACGAGCTGCCCATCTTCTGATTGCTTCGACGCATACGGTGCTATCCATCGTCTCGCACCAACTAACTACTCATTCCTAATCTAAGGCAAGATTCTAGGCAAAGCTAAAACGAAGCAACGTAACTAAAAGCGATTAAGACTTACCCGAGAAGACGAGCCGCAAGCTGTAAAACAACAAGGTTAACAAAGCACGAATAACATAAACAGATAAGGCGTGTCCTCACCGCGATTCCTAGAATTCACACATCCTAGGATTCTCAAACATCTTAATTCCTACTTGATCAAGTCCTAGAGTCTCAGATTACAACCCTAGGATCTCTATTCAGACCTCAACACAGGCTCTGATACCAACTGAGACACCCCAACCTCACACAGGCTGAGATAGCTAAAAACTCAACATAAAAGCTGCCAATCTCAACCAACAAACCAAACATAGCGGAAGCGAATTTAAAACCTAAGGGCGTCATGCCACATCTAGGT
>CP025659.1:16275157-16345237 GCA_003576665.1 Ipomoea trifida | reverse complement strand
GGAAAGAATATCTAAGTTCAAAAAAGGAAAATAAAAACAGTGTCATTAATGTCCTGAATATGACTAGATAAAAATGAGTGTTGCTGATAAACTCACCAGGTCCGCATCATTTATGTCCAAATTTTCTAAGCGGTCAATTTCATACGTCATCCGTTCATAGAAGTTCTGTTTCTTTTTTTCCATTGGGAGACGTTTCATCCATTCTTCGGTGGGATCTAGTTGTAACTAAGATAAAAAAAAATAAAAAATATAAAAAAAAGTATCACTGAAATGTGTGAATATGAACTTTTTAAAACTGTGAATCTAATGTATTGAATCTGTGAATATATGGATATGAATGCGTGAATCTATAGTATTGAACGTGTGAATATAATGAATGATATCTGTGAATATATACTTGTCAGAATGTGAATATATAGTATTGAAGGTGTGAATATATCGACATGAATGTGTGAATCTATAACAGATACTACTGTATTGAATCACTGAAATGTGTGAATATGACCCTTCCAAACTATGAATCTAATGTATTGAATCTGTGAATCTATAGTATTGAAGGTGTGAATCTATAACAGGTAGTAATATAATTAAGGATATCTGTGGATATATACCTTTCAGAATGTGAATCTAATGTATTGAATCTGTGAATATATGGATATGGATGTGTGAATCTGCTACCAAGCTAACACAGTTATACCAATATTTAAAAGTATATTTAAAGAGGACTTACATAGGCAATGGTGCTGAAAAACACCCTCTTTGGTTGCCCTGGTGCACGCATTTTGTCAAGCATTGAGAGCCTCAATGCCCATACATCCAAGAAGATATTTTCAACTTCACCAACACTAAGCGAGATGAAGTGATCCCTAGTGATCTCAATGTCACCGAAGTTGAAAAGTAACTCACTACCAAAGGCACAAAAAAAGAATTAAAATTAAAAAAAAAATAGAAAAATTTACCCAATTCACATTAGTGTAAGTAATTAATAAATATTTAGATGGAACATACTCTTTAGGATGTTCATTAGAAACTTGTACAAATGCGTAGTTCGAAAGCAGTTTATCCGAGACAGTGGCATTTTTTATTTTCATCCCATGCTGGTTCCAGAATGGAGACCGTAGGTTGAGGGGGATGTTTTTGAACTTCCGTTGAGGCCTCTTCCTTGTAATGACATCCTCAACGTCGGATTCGCTCTCGGCTAATGCACTGTGTTCACATAATAGAAGTATTTAGTCAACAAAAAATAGAAGCTTATGCTTACCAAATATAGAACCATATATTCAGACCTTGTTATGTCTATGTTCACAATCTGTGTGAACAAGTATCACTGAAAATGTGTGAATACGAACCTTTTAAACTGTGAATCTAATGTATTTAATCTGTGAATATATGGATATGAATGTGTGAATCTATAACATATAGTAATATAATGAATGATATCTGTGAATATATACTTGTCAGTTTGTGAATATATAGAATTGGAGGTGTGAATATATCGACATGAATGTGTGAATCTATAACAGATACTACTTTAATTTTTGAAATATGTGAACAAGTATCACTGAAATGTGTGAATTTGAACCTTCCAAACTGTGAATCTAATGTATTGAATCTGTGAATCTATAGTATTGAAGGTGTGAATCTATAACAGGTAGTAATATAATTAAGGATATCTGTGGATATATACCTTTCAGAATGTGAATCTAATGTATTGAATCTGTGAATATATGGATACGAATGTGTGAATCTATAACAGATACTACTTTTAATTTTTGAAATATGTGAATATGAACCTTGCAAACTGTGAATCTAATGTATTGAATCTGTGAATCTATAGTATTGAAGGTGTGAATATAATTAAGGGTGTAACACCCCGAAATTTCCTATTACTTTCTTGAATATTATAAGGGGGTTATTTTCTTATTAAATAAGTATTTAAATAATTATAAGTATAATTATTTCCTATGGGCTTGGATTATATACTCTTATATATATATATATATAGTTATTGATATTATTAGTAATGGGCTATGGCCCAATATTTCTATAGTTGAATATATGTCCTACATAAATTATTGTTATAGAGCCCACATAAATTATAATTTCTTAAAGATTATATCATAAGCCCACAAGTTAAGATTATGTATAATATAAGCTATGGTCTTGACCCAACCTCCTAATTCAATCCAAACTAGTTAGCCTATCCTAAATGATCTAGCCCAAAATAGAAGTCACCCTAGACCTAAAATTAGAAGCTTCCAATTATAGTAAAGGGATTCATCAGCAGCCTCTCTCTCTCGTCTATGTCTCTCGACTCGTCCCTCTCCCTCTCGACATTTCCAAACGCCGGCAACCAGCAGAGGACCGACAACAATGACGAGGATTTCCGGCAAGCAATGGTGATGGCAAAGCTCCGACCAACAGGCAGCAGCAACGGCAACGTGGCAGTCGACGTACTCCGTTCCGGCAGCGAGCTAGCATGTGAAGAAGGTGACGGCGGCGTTGGCTAGCAAGCATCAAGCTATAACCATGGTTTTCCGGCGATCGACGGTGAATGCGACGTAGCAGCTCCTCGGCTTCGAATTTCTTCTTTCGGCCAACAAGGCACCGGCGTCGACGGCAGCACGTGAGCGAACGAAGCAGAGCGAAGCGAGGAGTTGACGGGGCGGTGTGGAGTAGCGGGCGGCTTCGGCGGTTCTCTTCCTACCGTCGGCTTCTTCCGTCGAAGCTTCAACGCAAAGTGGCGGACTGCTGCAACGGCATGACTTCTTCCGTCAGCATGAGCACCGATCCGTGAGGGCTAGAGCTATATGGTTGATGTCACGCAACGTTACACAAGGAACAAAGTAGCTTGGTGGTGTGGTGCTTGGTTGTTGAGGCAAAGGGCATGGGTTCGATTCCTAGCCTAGGCAGTTTAAGGTAATCTTTGGTTTATTTATTAAGCTTATGAGTTTTAATATTTGTTATAAGGTTTTAGTCACAACCTCGTTTTAGTACTAGTCAGTATTAGATTAAGAATAATTCTTATGGTCATAGTATATTAACCTTGAGCTTGGATTATAGGATTTATAGGTTATAATGGACCGAATAGGAATATTAGTTTCGTTATTGATAGCAATAGTTAGTGATGGTATTAGTTATATTAATTCTTCAGGTTCGTGATTATGAACCGAGCTTGGAGTTTGGTGTTGCTATGGATTAAATATGCTTTTGGATTGAATACGCTTCAAAGGTAACCATCCATGTCCATCAAAACTATTTTATTCCCTTATTCTATATATATTGATTTGGTGATTGGAAATCCTGAAATTCCTTGTTGAATAGCCTATTTCTTGGATGTTTCTTGTTGGATTTCATCTTGATCTTTGTCTTGTGTTGTATGATCAATGATGTTATGGATTTCCTTATTTTTGGACTCTAAATTGGATGAAATGTGAGTGTATTTGGTTTGATTTTGGGTTCTGGAAATGGTATTCTTGTTCTGAGCAGAGATTGTCTGGGAAGGGCTTTGGGGTTGGCCTTGCGGATCACTTGAGCGTAATAATGTAATCCGTGAAGGTGCTCCGCAAGGTGGCAACGGTGGTCTCGGGCGGAGGAGGATGGCCGTTGAGGGGGTCCGTCTCCTCCTTGCGGAGGAGGTCGGCGGAGGAGTGAGCTCCGTTGAGTGGTTCCGTTAGTTCTCTGGGCATTGTTTTCCAGTGGGCAGTTTCTCTGTTGTTGTGTCTGTTGTTGGTCTTTGTTTCAGATCATTGTTGGATTGTTTTGTTGAGTATTCTACCATGTATTTGGAGTATTTATTCATGTTATTCCTTGAGCATTTGATGCCTTAGTTTGGAGTATTGATTTGTGTCTTCGGTTTTCCCCTTGTTGGTGTTTTGGTCTGTTGATTCTTTGATTCATGATCTGGGAGTTGGTTGGTGTTCATATTTGAGATGAACCCACGTCTTGGTTGGTTGTGATGGTGTTGGAGTATAGTTGTGATGATGGATCATTGGTTACTATTGACTATTGACTATTGACTTCTGACTTCGGGCTGCGGCCTTGGTACGGACTGCGGTCCATGTCGTTTCGGGCTTCGGCCTTGGTACGGACTGCGGTCCATGTCGTTGACTTCGGCGCGGCCTTGGTACGGACTGCGGTCCATGTCGTTTACTCTTGACTATCTGACTTCTGACTTCTGACTGTGACATGGTTTGACTTGGTTGATGGCTGGCTTGGTTGGTTGGGAGGTTGACGTTGGGATGTCTTTCCTTGTTGGTTCTTATGAGTTCTTTGGATTGTTCGGTTGATACCTTGTCATTCTCTTGAGTTGGGATGTTCCCTTTTGGATTGTGCAGTTGGTATCTCATTTATGATTCGTTATCATTATGCTTTCGTTTTGGTATTGGCTTTTTTGATGAGTCTTGGTTTGATTTTTCAGTTATTTTGTTGAGTATCGATTTGAACATTGACAGTTCGTTGGTGTTTATATTCTATATGGGTGTGTAAACCTATTTACAAACTTATATATATCTATACTTCCTTGCGGGTGTGAATGGTGGTTACTTAGCAGTCTTTTGCTAATGGTTCTTCGTGTGTTTTCCAGGTTGGCCTTAAAGTCTTTGCGTGAGCGCGATAGAGATACACCCGTATGAGGAGGCTTAGATAGTGGTTATGTTTGTAGATTTATGCCTTGGCCTGTGTGCCACTTGAGATGTTGTATACTTTGATTCAGTTATATGATATGACAGTTTAGTTTATTCTCGTGTTTAGCCTGTGCATCTAGGCTGTGATATACCTAGATGTGGCATGACGCCCTTAGGTTTTAATTCGCTTCCGCTATGTTTGGTTGTTGGTTGAGATTGACAGCTTTTATGTTAAGTTTTTAGCTATCTCAGCCTATGTGAGGTTGGGGTGTCACAGTTGGTATCAGAGCCTGTGTTGAGGTCTGAATAGAGATCCTAGGGTTGCAATCCGAGACTCTAGGACTTGATCAGTAGAAGTTAAGATGTTTAAGAATTCTAAGATGTGTGAATTCTAGGCCGCGCGGTGAGGACTCGTTTACTTGCTTTGTTTATATTGTTTATGCCTTGTTAACCTTGTTGTTTTGCAGCTTGCGGCTCGTCCTCTCGGGTAAGTGTTAATCGCTTTTAGTTACGTTGCTTCGTTTTAGCTTTGCCTAGAATCTTGCCTTAGATTAGGAACGAGTAGTTAGTTGGTACGAGACGAGGGATAGCACCGTGCGTGTTTAAGCAACCAGAAGATCGGGCGTCTCGTCAAAGAAGATTAATCTACTCACGACTTGGGGTCAACGACAACGGCCTACGTTCTTCGGGATTGGCGTCTTCGCGTGTGTAGCCTCGTTTGCAAGATTTTCGTTAACCTCAAGACTTGAAGAACCGGTTTGTGCAGCTGAAGTTCGGCACAAGATGAAGAAAGCAACTGGAGCTCGAAGACTGAAGACTCGAAGACCCTCGGCCTTGAGGGAACGACAATAGTGGGTGCTGACGCGTCAAGGAAGAGTTAAAACACGCCAAGTAGGAATTGGAAGATCGGCCATGAGGAGTCTCGTGTAAACACTCGAAGGATCGATGGCAAGGAAAGGATTGAGGAATAGCGAGACAAGCTAGTAGAAGATCAAATCGTCAGAAGATCAAGACCAACGGAAGTGAACCTAAAAGCTAGCCTAATCCTCGGATATTCTAAGGAAGAGTTATCTACACTCGCGTTTCGTCAGAAGCAAGAGTTAAAGCACGACAAACAGGAGCTTTCGGGATTAGTGATGAAGAGTCTCGTGCGAGCTAAACTCGGAGTTAACGTTACATGAAGAATTATAACTCGAGGTCGTGGGTTGCAGACCTTAAGGTAGTCCTACCTACCCCTGAAGCAGTTACAAGGGAACAAGTTAGGAGTGGCGACCTTCAAAGCAAAGGAGATCAAGTCAAGTAGAAGGGAGCACGTGAACGCGTAAGATCCCCGAAGATAAGAAGGAACGCCGTAAGCAAGTGGTGTATGGCTCCGTGAAGTGAACCTCGTGTAACCTACTCGGTGTACCTTCGAAAGTAATCCTCTTGTGCAAGAGCTCCAAGGAAGTAACCTCGGCTTCTAAAGATCACTAGCAACCATAAACGAATCTCCTTTCAAATCGGGCAATACCTTTCCAATTGAACCTATCTTTTCATAAAGCTCCCTCAGAATTCTTTCGTTCTGCGCCAATCGGTCAAACAGCGACTCATCGCCTTCAGCCTCTTTTGGAGTAATAAGGTGGTGCGAATCGTAGGTTACATGTAAAGCTTATTCGAATCTCAGGTCCATGTTGTGTGGGAGGCAAGGCAAGATCTATCAATCAGTCAGAGTGTCGTAATCGAATAGTCAACCCGAAGAAACCGCTTAGAGTTGAGAGACTTCCTTATCCTTCTTACAACCAAATCCTTCACAGTTCCTTGCAATCCTAAGTACCATACTCGTTAAGGAATCCCTTCTCTTTGTTCTAGTTAGTATTCCTATCTATTCATGGAAACTAAATTCTCCTTGATTCTTGAAACTCTGAATGCCTTCTTGTTGAAGCATTCCTCCTACCTATTCTAAATCCCTATCTCATCTTAGCTTGGAACTGAATTTCTCTTTTCCCTTGAGAAAGTGCATACCCTATTGCTAAGGAATCTTTTCTATCTTATTAGATCTCCTTGCTATCGTCCCTTACATTCAAATTCCTCTCACTCCCTTGGAAATTGTATATCCTTCCGTTCAGACAACCTTTCGGTTTATCCCATTCCTCTCCCATTTCAAGATTGAATTTCTTTCTCCCCTTGACGAGTGGAATACCCTACCGTTGACGAATCATTTCGCCTTCCCAAAACCCCGTTCTTAATTCCTCTCGAAACCTAACTTCTTTCACCTCTCGGAGTAAGATAAGTACCCTATTATCAAAGAATCCTTTCCATCTTTCTAGACCTCATTACTATCGACTCTTGGAACCGAATCTCTCTCATTC
Organism: Ipomoea trifida; assembly: GCA_003576665.1. NCBI lineage: Eukaryota > Viridiplantae > Streptophyta > Magnoliopsida > Solanales > Convolvulaceae > Ipomoea > Ipomoea trifida. The sequence goes on along the minus strand of CP025659.1, from coordinate 16,338,264 downwards.
CCGTGGGGATTGCACACCCTTCTGTTAAGGCACCCCTTTTCTATCCATTCTAAATCTCCTTCTCACCTTCGTTGGGAAATGAACTCCTCTCTTCTTTGGGGAAATTGAATACCCTACCATCGAGAAAATCATTTCTGCCTCTCTGAGACCTCGCTCTTAACTTCTCTTGGAACCTGATTCCTTTCCTTCCTTAAGTAAGTCGAATATCCTACCGTTGAGAAACTCGTTCTGCGTTCTCAATCTCATTCTTATCTTCTCTCAAATTGGATCATTTCTTTCTTACCTGAAAGAGCTGAATACCTTATCATTGACGAACCGTTTTCTGTCTTTCGAAACCTTATTCTTAGTCCCTTTTTGGAATCTAAATTCTTTCTTTTCCTCGAATAAGTAAATACCCTATAGTTGGAAAACCCCTCCTGTGTTTTCAATCTTGCGCTTATCTGTTCTCGAAGCCAAGTTCTTTTTCGTTCATTCTCTTTTGTTCAAAGAACTTGATACTCCCTTAAATTGAGAAATTCTTTTAACCACGGCGAACCTCGTTCTCATTTCTTTCAAGCCGAGTTCTTCTCTTTCCCTTAGAAAGCGTGGCATTTCCTTTTATTGAAAAATCATTTCCAACCTCTCGAACGATGTTATTGTTGCTTCTTGAAAATATCTTGTGCAAGGTGATAATTCTAGCTCCTAAGCTGTAACCTTGATAACCTTTGATTCTATTCTTAACCGATGTCGTTCTTGAACCGTACACCTTAAACCTTTCCTTTTCTTTTTCCTCTTCCCGTTGGGTCAAATTTTCAAAACCGGGCATATATATAATATATAATATTTTTTTTTTCTCTATATATACTATCGTACTAGTTGTAACTCTCTGTCCCCAAAACGTTTTCTGAGCTTCGGGGACGAAGCTCCTTTTAAGGGGGGTAGAGTGTAACACCCCGAAATTTCCTATTACTTTCTTGAATATTATAAGGGGGTTATTTTCTTATTAAATAAGTATTTAAATAATTATAAGTATAATTATTTCCTATGGGCTTGGATTATATACTCTTATATTGTAAACTAACAGATTCATAGATTCACATTCTTAAGGTTCATATTCACCACATTCAATACAGTAGATTCAATACCATATACTGTGTATTCACATTTTGAAAACCCTAGATTCACACATTAAGGGGCAATATGTTTAGTACCTATATCAACACTGGTATGCTTTCACACACTCAAATCACTACATTCACAGAAGCAATGCTCTATATTCACAGTTTTAACACCCTACATTCACACATTTTCAATGGCAATATGTTTTGTAATTATATTTATCAATGTTATGCATTTAGACATTCGAAACTCCATTTTCACGCTTCATATTCGACATATTCACATTTTGAAAACCTCACATTCACAGAGAAACTCATTAAACTATTAAGAATCACAAAACATTGAATATATCGTAAAATTTTTGAACTAAAATCCCAAAATGTGAAGAAATACCTGTTGCTTGCTTGATCGTCGGCGAAATGCTTGGTGCTGTAGTGCTGTAGTGGACGAGTGCTCTAGTGCTGCAGTGAACGACTGCTGATCGTCGGCGAAATGTTCGTCGGCGTTGAAATCCGAAAACTGCTGCAGTGAACTTCCGGCGAACGTGATGGCGAAGAAGGAGAGTGTATCGTCGGAATGGAGAGTGTATCGGCGGCGAAAATGGGGTTTGCAGAGTGTATCGGCGGCAAACGTGATGGCTGTAGCTTGCAGAGTGTATCGGTGAAGGGAGGAGAACGGTGATGCAAAGGTTGTAACTTGCGCGAGAAGATGGATTTTATATTTAAAAAAAAAAAAATAATGTGATTGGCTGGGTGTAACGGTGCCACTAACACCGTTACACCCAGCGTCTAAAACGACGCCGTTTAAGGACCCGGGTGCACCTTGCAAGGTGCACCCGGGTCCACGGCATAACAATTGATAATCCTTCCTATTTTTTTTCTTTTTGGGCTTTATATATTCAACTCTTAAATCTACCATTATTTTTGTACATCAATTATGGAGCACGGCTGTAATTGATTACACTTAAAAAAAATTTAACCCAATTATTATAATATGTGTTTTGGGCTTTTAAATGATATTATGGTCCTATTTGCTATATTTATGGTTTATGGACATCTTTTAATTGATTATGGGCCTCTCCAAGTTCAATTTTCCTCTTTATTTGGGCTCCTATTATTAGTTTTGGATAATGGACAATCTTCTTTTTTTTTTTTCAATGAGCCATTTTTTGTGATATATTAATTCACATCTATAAATGGATTTGGGCCAGCAATTTTTTTTACAAAATTGAAAACTATATTGTTTTCAAAATACCATTCAAATTATTATTTGAATTTATTATTTATGCTCCTAAATTAAATTGCTAGTTTGTGCAATTTATTTGGATGATATGATTTTATGAGTTCATATGCATATTTTTTCATATGTGCATAATATATAGTTTTTTTTAATGCAAATTATAAATGAACTGTCGTTTTTAGCCATCCATAGCATATATAGATTTTTTTTTTTGAAAAATCTAGATCTTGGTTGTTATCTCCAAATATGAATCTTATCTTGGACGGGAGCACTTCTTTAACATAGGCCCTTGAAATTGATATTTATCTCAATCCTACATATCCTGAAGATACGGTCGTTGAGAAACCCTCTTAAAGCTACAAGCCCTATTTTGAAACCTAAATACCTTCTTGAAAAGGATCCCTATGCCCTATAAAAATCCCTGAAGGATTGCTTTGACTACAAATATCATTGGACCTTTCTAAGTAATAATTTGACTGATTTAACTTGAGATTTCAAGGTTTTAAGTGAATTACTGATTATAATCAGCTATACACAATTATGTCATAAACTTAAGTTATTCAACTAGTCGAGGGCAACCTCATATAATTTCTGGCCCAACAGCAAAGTATACTTCACGTGTGGATATAAAAGGCACTGATCACGTGCGTGCCACACTTCGGAGCATTTTTGTTGAAACATGAATTAAATAGTACAATGTTAAATCCCACTTAGTTGCGTTGCCTGAAGCAAACGCTCTTGTTGGTCCTATTGACGACTTCTTTTCTTGTGTTCCCGTTTGAATATTCTTTATATCCAAACATTTAACTACCATTATTGATACGGTTTTCTTTATGAGCTCCGGTAGAGCATCACTTTTACTCCGTAAACTTCAAAGGACATTAAGTTCATCAATTTTCATAACAAAACCAGAAATGTTCATAAATTGAACTACCTTATCATAACCTACTTTGGTCAAATACCCTTCATCCAATAAGTAGACATATGTTACTCGCGATCTACATAGACGGATATGATCTCGTACTTTATGGATAATACCACATTCTCGGATTATCAAATTATTGCTAAGCCATTTGTTTTCGAACCTCCAATGTGCCGAATACTTATTTGGAGAAATGTAGTATTCAGGATACTAATATAAACATTTCGGCACACTGCATATCTTTATTCCCCTTTACATTTAATACGTGGTTTTTTTCCAAACATTTCCCAAAATCTATGTTTCTGTTCTTAGTTGATGCAGTCCAATATATTACATGTCCACCATAATATACATCTAAATCCTCCATCTGTTGTCTCAAATATTGCCCCTCAGAGAGACATAATGGATACACTGACTACAAGAAGATCAGTTCATGGCATTAGGGGGAGATAAGATCAAATTGAAATGGAATGCTGTGAAATTTCATCACTGGATGAAATGATCTTCAAAATCTAAAACCACGTACCAATTAAGTTGAACTGGTAGTTCAGAAAGAAATCTGCCAAATAAACATATTCATAAAATAAAAAGAGTGGCTAAGTCCTATAAATATTCCCCAAATTGGACCATATATATCAATACTCCTTGTTGCCAGAAGTGCAGAAGATTCATTGATATAGAAAATAAGATTCCTCAACAACTAGATCTAGTAAGGAATTATGTCACTTATTGAAAAATCTTAAAACTTATGTCTTTATTAAGACATTCGTCCAGATGACGAAAACCCTAGTAAGGTGCACCGAACAAACAAAATACTAGGGACGCGGAACGACTAGATATTAATAACTATGGGAAATGTCAACAATCTTGTTACTTTAGAAATTTTCATGAGATTTATAAATATGGGAGAAAAATATATATTATAGTTGTCGACAACACACACCTATATAATTGCTCATTTAAATAAACTGGATCCAGGTGATCGAGGTGCTAGATGCATCCTCATTATTTAATATTTAAAGGAGCAACTAAGCCATAGCTCGACTCGCTAAAATAGATTCTCTTGATAAAATGTACACCATTAAATGATAACCATGTTGGTTACAAATGGGTGTTTGTACGAAAGAGAAATAAAAATGATGAGGTGATATAATAGCGAGTGTTTGTAGCACATGAGTTCACGCAGATACCATTGATTGAGTTCAATTAAATCTCCCATGTACGATGACATTAAGTTCTGCTATACAATACAATTGGCAGAATAAAACATTAGATATGCAACTAATTAATGTCGTGACCACGTGATAATGGGTCATTAGACGATATGATCTTTATATGACCTAGCACAGATCATAATTGACTGATTAATTCTCTTTTTGAAAAAGGAATTATGTGTCATTATGAATTCTTTAAAGAATTACGAATAGAGTTATTACCCTCATTTAGAAAGGATAATATATACCATAAGTGTTCTTTATTGAATTGTAAGTGAGCGTAGAATTGCTAAAATTGATATATTTATTTGAGAAATCTTTGATTGACTTATAATTCTCAAAATAAAAGATTGGAAATCTCACAACATGTTTGTTGTTGTAATACAAAAGGTTTTACTTAACTGAGTAATTTCCTCCTGAAGTAGGAAAATGTAAAAATGAATATGTACCATTAGGTACTTATTAAGGGGATACTAATCAAATTGTTTATTATCTCAACCTATGTTGGCGTTATAAACATTGTACAGAGTTTAATGGTATTAGCTCTAAAGACGAATTTTATAAATAAAAAGGACTTGGAAAACCAAATATCATCTTGACCTACAGATCGAGTATTTCTTTAAAAGGAATTTTATACACTCGTTTATCTATTTTGGAAAATTTTCTTTTGACACATTTGGTACATGGATAAATACCATTGACTTATCACGCCAATGGTTGTCCAATAATCTCTTGAAGTAGATAAAGGACCATTTAGACTCAAAAATGATAATGAGGACATTTTGGGATCGGACTTGAAGTCCATTACTTTATTACTATTGGAACACTACTGGAGAACTAGAAGTTTCATGATCTTATTAGGACTAACATTGTCCTTGCAATGAAATCACTTATAACTCCTAGTGCTCCAAATATCCTCAAGTAAAGTTATGCGATAAACCAATGAGTATTTCTCATAAGACTACTTGGTACTGACTCCCTTTGATCTCCATGATGCTAAATTTCAAACTAGTTATGATTGTTTTACCCCCACTGTCTTATGGGAATCCAATAAAAGTGTGTTTTAAGTGGTATGGTTAAAGAATATTGGCTATATTCAACCTACATAAGCTCCAGAAGAGTTAGGAGATCATTGTATAAAATATTAACTTATATTGACAATCCTGAAGATTGCTATATCATCTTCTCTACACCCTTTTTTTAAAACAATTATTTTTCTTTGCATGTAGAACTTGAAGATTGCCATCTTCAGGGGGAGATGAAGAATATATTTATTGGAATCAATACTGAAGATTGAGCCTTAATCAGTCCTGAAGGTTAAGTCTTAATCAAATCTTGAAGATTGAGGCTTAAAAGACTAACAGTTGTATTTTGCAACATATGAATACAGATATACCATATACTCTTTTCCTCACTAGATTTTTTATATTAGGTTTTTTTAGTGTGGTTTTTAACGAGACAAGAGTTTGATATAATAATATTAATGGGGAAAAGTTGCAAATAAATGCTTAAATAGACAAATCCCAAATCCTGAAGATTATGCCCCAAAGGCTTATGGGCGTACTCTTTTTCCTTAACTAAGTTTTTCCCACTAGGTTTTCTTATGTTAAGGTTTTTAACTAGGGAATCAAGAAGTTTGTTGTCATCAGGGGGAGCAACAACATCTCGGTACACATAAATTATTAAGAATATCAAAAACTCTTACAATCCTGAAGATTAAATCTAGAAAATTATGGTTGTACTCTTTTCCCTTAACTAAGTTTTTTCTCACAGGGTTTTCTTAAGTTAAGGTTTTTAATGAGACAACCAGTACAAATATATGATTTTAATTTACAAATAACATGTACTCTTTTCTTTAACTAGGTTTTTCCCACGCGGTTTTTCTAGTGAAGTTTTTAACAAGATATGAAAGTATTTTAATATACCATTCATATACCTTGCACTCTTTTCTTGTATAGATTTTTCCCAAAGGGTTTTCCTAGCAAGTTTTTAACAAGGCAAGATCGTAGTCAAATAATGTCCAAGGGGAGTGTTATAGATGATATTTATGTGGACATTATTATATAGAGTATATAACGGTTGTAACCGTTTCTGTATTTATAGTTTTCGTTATAGCTTTGTATTATATACATGTCCTTTGTAACTTGAACATAGATGATGGAATGAAAACAATCTCTCCCTATTCTTTGTTGTCTCTCTATCTCTTTTCTCTTTACCTGCAACATGCAATGTTCATCGGTTAGGAGCTAATGGCCAACGGGCAAACCACTTTACAAAAAATTTGTCATATTTAGTTATTTATATTATAAATTTATTTTTTATAACAATATAACATTACGTTAATAGTTAAAATTTTAAAGAATTAGTAATTACCTAAAGAATTAAAACTTAAAACTTAAAACTTAAAACTTAAAACACAATTTCATATTTCAATTTCACATTTCACAAATGACAAATCACAAACTAATGAAACTATCAAAGCTAACTTCCAAAGTTCCAAATCAATTCATCAATCATCATAGAAATTAAAAATATTAGACTTAAGACTCAACTACTCAAGTCATAGTTCATGCAAACTCCAAAAATGCAACATAAATAAACCATCAAGGCATCAAATCAATAGTTTAATACAAAAACTTCAAGTTTCAAATTTTAAAACAAAGACACAAAGTAACAAGTTATAGCATGTTTTGCATTTTACTATTTGTCTATTTTAAGTACTTACAAAAAAATAGGTTAGAATCTAACCTCCTAAACAATCTAGTCTTTGTGCAATTTAATGCAAGCCTGATGAACAAAAGGAAAAAAAGAACAAAATGTTGAATTATTACTTGCTAGTGATGCAAGTTTGGCACAAGATTGGATTGTTGATCAAGAGGAAGTAGATTCTACGTTTACTCTCGCTCTTCTTCCGCCCCGACCACCGTTGCAGCTCCGTCCGCCTCCGACCACCGCCACAGATTCTTCTTCCGTTTTCTTTTCCTTTGAATAAAATAATAGTATGTAGGTATTGGGGTTTGTGTTTGTAGTCTTGAACTCCCAACCCTACTTTGGCTTTACCACTTTTTATTTTCTCTATTATTGTGTTTTCCTCTAGTTACTTTCACGGGCTTTTTCCTCTCGTTACTTTCACGAGCTTTTCATTATCATTAGCATAAATCGTTTAATTTGATTTCGGCAAGTGTTGATCTTATCATGGGCGAGCAAAAAAGAATGATGATGAAGACCCAGATCTTTGATGAAGCTTTAAGCTCCTTGAAGGAACATAGCTTCCTAGTTATGAAACAGTCTGCGATTCAAGTTTTCTATAACATAGTTAGAAAAGTTGTTTCTATGTCTGACTGTAAGGAATGGTTTACCATTTCATTGATCGTTGATGTAAGCATTTTATGTTATGAATTAATGAAGTAGCTATGTTTACCTTCCAAAAAAAAAAAGAGATAGATGAAGCACTAAGACCACAAAGGAGTAGTAGATTGAGGGAGCTGGAAGAAGATGACTTTGAATTCGAAGCTGAAGAAGAAATTGATGTTGTTGTTGAGTTTGAAGATGATGAAAATTGTGTGATAGAGCAATATGGACAAAGAGATGGAGAAGAAAATATTACAAGTTGAATTTGATGAACACTTTGTTATTTAGTTATTTACTTTGTGTCTTTGTTTTAAAATTTGAAACTTGGAGTTTTTGTATTAAACTATTGATTTGATGCCTTGAAAGTTTATTTATTTTGCATTTTTGGAGTTTGTATGAACTATGACTTGAGTAGTTGAGTCTTGAGTCTTGAGTCTAATATTTTAAATTTCTATGATGATTGATGAATGGATTTGGAACTTTGGAAGTTAGCTTTGATAGTTTCATTAGTTTGTGATTTGTCATTTGTGAAATGTGAAATTTTGTTTTAACTTTTAAGTTTTAAGTTTTAATTCTTTACGTAATTACTAATTCTTTAAAATTTGAACAATTAACGTAATGTTGTATTGTTATAAAATATAAATTTATAATGTAAATAACTAAATATGACAAATTGACAAGAGTTGTTATATCATGGACCATGGTCCACAATGCATTGTGGACCATGGATCATGGCTGATACTGCAGTTGTGTTGAACTGATACTGCAGTTGTGTTGAACGGATACTGCAGTTGTATTGAAAAGAAACTGCAGTTGAGCGGAACAGAGGCCGTGTGATCCGTCTGGAACTGTAGTTGTGTTGAACTGATACTGCAGTTGTGTTGAACGGATATTGCAGTTGTGTTGAAAGGACACTACAATTGTGTTGAACGGATGAACGGTCTCTGTTCTGCGCAACTGCAGTTTCCTTTCAACACAATTGCAGTATCCATTCAATACAACTACAGTATCAGCCATGATAATGGTCCACAACGCATTGTGGACCATGGTCCACAATATAATTTGCGAATTGACAATATGCATTTAATATTTATGTAATAATGACATAATGTAATTAAATAATTAAAGTTATAAAGTAATAAAATTAGTATAATGTATTAACTACAAATCTACAATATTAACTCTTAAAATATTTTTAAAAATTATAAAACTTTAAAAAAATTGTAAAAATAAAAATAAAAATAATCGGGCGCCTAAGCGCTCCCAAGCGCCTAGCGAATTTTTGAGCACTGATCATAAGTAACGATTTATTTTAATTCAAATTAGTATTATTTTCTACAATAAGTATTACAATTTCTTTCATAAATAACATGTCACATATAAATATTACAATATTTAAATTAAAATTACATGTTTTAAGTATCCCAATTTCAGTTATCGGTAGTTATTTATCATTAGTACCAATAATGTTACCCTAAATAATATCACAATTTTACATATAAATATTACTATATATATATATATATATATATATATATATATATATATATATATATATATATAAGTAACAATATATTTATTTCAAATTGGTATTAATTTTTATCATAAGTAACAAGCAATTCATTTGTTGAGTGTGACTCATCTCACGGATCTTTTATGACAAGTGTTACTCTTGTTGGGAAAGGTTATTTATGAGATAGATCTAGCCTCCCATAACATAGATTAATTTAATCATGTTCTTAGTTAAGTGATCGATCTACTGTTCGCATGTCTTTTTGTTAGGTGTTTGATGAAACTATTCCATTTGTTGAATGAGCAGAGCAAGTTGCAATTGGGAATTGAAAGTCACTGAAGTACGTTCACTACCTTGGAATATAATGAATTCTATTTCCCATGTTTGTTTCGAGAGATTAATTAGTTAGCAAGTGTTAGCAATTTTCTCTTTCTGATGATGGGTTGACATGAATTCCAAATGAACCGACAATATAATTCAAAAATTATAAATTACAGTGTTTAGTTGGAGGAAATTTCAATTCATATATCCCATAGAAATTGAAATTCAATGCATGTGTGAAAAAAGTAAAGAAAATGACTAAATTGTCCTTGACTATTATTATTATTATTACTATTATTATTATTATTATTATTATTACACAAGAACATTTTAGGCATTATATCACTTCATTCTTTTTCATTTCTAATAATTTTATTCCTCCTTGCCAAAACAACTTAATTTGAATTCCTACTTTATTCTTTTCTCACCAAATTATCATTCTTTTCCCCACTAATTCCTTCCTACGCCCCGTAAGAGTTTTCCCAAAACTAAAAGTAAAAAATTAAACTGTATTTGTAATTAAACAAAGCGCCACATTCAGAAATTAGTAGAAACATTTAATTCAATTTGCAATATATATAAAATTAAAGCAAGTAAAAGTTAAATTATTTTACTTTATTTTCTAATGTAAATTAATGAATATGAAATCTTTTCCCCTTTATGCTTTTTGGAGAAAAGAGATAATATTCAAATAGGAAATGCGATCAAATTATTAAAAAAAAAAATCAATATGGTGAGGATGGCAATTTCTTATTGGCCAAAAAGTGGTTAACTAGCTGAAGTGCTTCCTTTGGCTTGAAAGCTGGAACCTCGTGCCCTGCTCCTCTAATCGTTACATACATTAGTCCTTCGTAAGCAACTGTCCACCCCCCAACCTAAGCAAAATCAAAATTAAATAAAAATTAATTTTAATTAGTTGATCCATGAGAAACAAAAAGAACCCAAAAAAAATAAAAATAAAAATTGAACAAGTAGTCTACCATGCGTGCAATATAGAAATAGATCAGAAAGTAGTAGTTATTGTTGGTATAAACTTTAATTTATTTACCTGTTGATTATCAGTGTACCAAGGAGTCCAATCTTCAGTGATATTGAGCCCAAGTTTTTTGAGACAATACCTTGTTGAAGTTACTGGTACCCTTCCATCGGTATCTCCACTGTTTTTTCATACATATCACAACACAGAAGGGATTAAAAATAATGATTGATAGTCGATAACTCTAGCCAAAATGACTAAGAATGCAAACTTGTAATCGAATGGTCACGAGTTTAAATCCAGCCCTCTTGGTTTGAACCGGTCAACTATGATAGTGACAACGAGTTACTCACTCAGAAATAATGATAGTTTTTATGATGGCTTACATAACAAACATTGTACTTTCTAATTTACACCAAAAAAAAAAAAGAAATTAATTCATTTTTAAAAGAAATTATGTATATGATGGTCATAATTATAACTGTAACATTATTCAATATTAATATATTATTATTATTATTATTATTATTATTATTATTATGTAATACCTAAATCTTTTTTATTATTTTATGAGTAATAGTATATTCTACCTGAAAACCCAAATGCGAAAACCCGCTGCTGCAAGTTTCCTGATTATAGGAAGAATGGTAGATGGTGAATCTTTCCAAGTACTGATAGCATCGCTGCAAAAAATGGACTTAACAGTTCAGGGTTAATAGAACAAATTAAGAAATAGTCTAAGGATTTATTTTCTTTTTAAAATCTAAGAAAAACAAAAGTTTAGTTTCTGAAAGCAAAGAAGGCTCTACCCGTTAAGAGATATAATTTACTATATTTTGATGAAGATATGGAACGACATTTACAACTTCTAAGAACTGAGAGCTAGGGATTAAAAGGACCACTAATGAATGATGTAGTATATAATTGATAACAAAAACAAATCTTTTATTCCCAAAGGTTGTATCTGATCTCCAAGACTCCAACCCTAAGTGTTCCCCACCCTGTCCCGACAAAATATTTGGAATGATGAATTATGATAGCTCAGTGATTTAGTGGACCAAATAACAGTGTGCACAAGAGACTTGTACACTTTGGGTAGGGATATACCTGTGAGCATAAATATAATATGTGCAGTCCAACTATTAGCTTAGGCTTTTAATTGAGATAGAGCACATGCTTTAATTCCACTTTGAATACGGATTAGTCTATTTTGGACATAATCCTACATTGCCTTAGATAACGATCAACCCACTTTAAGCATAATTCTCACATTGCCTCCCCAAAGTCGACATATTCCCCACACTGTCGTATTGAATTTCAAATCTTGGCCTTGACCCCAAATACTATTCACTGAACCAGTGAATTAAACATATGGGCAAAAAAAAAAAAAAAAACCCTAGAATGTATGTACATATAATACCTGCAATGAACCCATGGATAGGAAATCCCAGTTACGTTGGCATGAAGTGCCTTCTGGACGTCAGGTCTATTGAGATATGCTTCTGTATAATCAGGCGCACATGGGTCGTAACCTGATGGTTTCTTGTGCCATCCAGCCTACATATATCCAAATTCATATATAATATAATGCTACTATCGTTTAGTTAATGAAGATGGAGAGAGAATATTTGAATGACCATTTTGGAGAAAAGGTGAGGGGCGATTCCTCGTACGACAGGAACCGACTTCTTGGTGGCGGTGCTGTTGGTTTCTACACAGGTTGGGGTGTACAAGCTGTACATATCAATAATATTGTAAGCTGAGTAAAAGTTGTTGATCTGGGCGTCGCATTCGGCGGAAGAGGTGGTGGAGCTGAAGTTGCAAGCGGCTTTGATGTCGTCGCGGAGGCGGTCGGAAATCACGGCGTGATCCCATGCGTAGTCTATCATCCCTGTTTGGTCCGATTCGTCGTCCAACAACGCGTTCCCTATCTGCAATATATTATAATATAATAATGCATTTCCTCATCTACATTTTTTTTTTGTTAGACCAAGATATGTACTAACTATATACATAAGACACTTTTAGTTCGTATCAGTTGTTATACCGTGACCATAGTCCGCAATGCATTGTGGACCATAGGTCATGGCTGATACTGCAGTTGTGTTGAACTATACTGCAGTTGTGTTGAACGAAAACTGCAGTTACGCGGAACAGAGGTCATTTCATCCGTCTGTAAATGTAGTTGTGTTGAACTGATACTGCAGTTGTGTTGAACGGATACTACAGTTGTGTTGAATGGATACTGCAATTGTGTTGAATGGATGAACGACCTCTGTTCCGCGTAACTGCAGTTTCCTTTCAACACAACCGCAGTATCTTTTCAACACAACTGCAGTATCCGTTCAACACAACTGCCGTATCAGCCATGACCACGGTCCACAATGCATTGTGGACCATGGTCCACCATATAATTTGCGAGTTCGTATAGTACTTAGACTAATCCTTATTTAATTTGCACAAGACCAACCTAATTACGTTTATCTTTATGACTTTATCTCTGAAATACTCTCTCACTTTCAAAAGTATATTATACATCTCTTACTTTAAAGGGCAGTCATATTTTCATATCACATACATTATAATAATATAATAATAAATAAAAATAGAGAGTTTGAAAACAAAATAGAAAAAATACTTTTGAGTATTAGTGATTCTATTACAATGTAGTATTTGTCCGTATATACTTTCTCAACCTAATGAAACTCAAAAAACCAATACCCCCACTAGTGTTCCATACATACTTTCTCAACCTATTGAAACACTCGCTAGTTCTATACATGTTTTCTCAACCTATTGAAGAAGCACAAAGAGTCAATACCCTCACTGGAGTTTGAACTTGTGGCTTCCCATTTAGGAGGGTCAAGTGTCATTGAGCTACAAGTTACTTGAATAAAAATATAAAAGTACAAAAGGCTGCCATATGAAAGCCATCAAGCTTACATGGCTTTAAAAAACTTAAAATCTAAAGAAAAATTTCACCTAGACTTAAAAAGAGTGAATTGCAAGAGTGTAATTTTAGCCTAAGGAGCAAAATGATGGTCATATTAGTTTTTTATATGAGAGGCTCGACCTCTCTTAAGGAATGAGAATATACGGATATTCATGCCAATCAAGTTGGTTATTTGAGCATATAAAAAATCACCTCATCTATTAATACAAAAGATGAAGAGGAAAAATTTATGCATAATGCATACCAGCAGACCCTTGAAGTTTATTTGATCAACCTTTGGAACAACTTTGTTCTTGTCATAGATAAGTTCCGAGAGTTGAGGAACATAGTGGCCTACAAGATTACGTGCAGGCAATTTTATGAGTTTAATACCAAAATCAAAAGGTTATTAATTGTAATTAATTATTTAATAAATAAGAGAATCATAATCCCATCCATAAAATATTCATCATAATCCAAAGTGTTTGTCCGTACCTGCATAACTTTCGCCAGCGATGTAGAAATCATAGGACTTGAATTGTGGGAATCTTTGAAACCATTTGAGTAGAAATCTATATGAATCATGAGCTGATAACAAATAAAAATGGATGTTAAAATTAATACATTATATAATGTTAAATGCAATGAAATTTTGCAACAAATGAACATTATGAAATTTACCTGCAAATTTGTCGCCTAGTCGATCGTTATCACTGCTGGTGTTTGTGTATGAAAATCCGACACCTATCGGGGACTCTAGAAACAGCAAATTGGCCGCTAGAAAAAAATAATAAGACCAACATCGTACGTTTAGTATCATATTTTTAGGGATATTGGTCGCTAAGGGATAGCTCAGTGGTAAAAAAATTTAGTGTAAGAGTAATGTCCCTACAACAAATACTCAGGTTCACATTTTCAATGGGGATGATGAGATCCCAGGGAAAGAAAGCAAGTACTTAGACTATGCGCCACTAAAGTACATCTCACAGTTTACCTCCTCTTATCTAATAATAACCCAAGGCAAGCTCATGAGTGGCCTTCAGATTTAGAGTTTAAACCTATATTTTTAGCGAGGGAAGTCGCTTTTGAAAGAAGGGTTAGAACAATTGATCATATATATCACTTTTGTTGTCCTTTTGAAAACTATTTGTTTATTGGAAAAATCGTTGTTTTGGTCCCTCAATTGTTTTGCAATTGATAATTCAATCTCTAATTTTTAATCTGGTCAAACTGATCCTCTAATTGTTTTAAATTTCGTCAATTAAGTTCCCTAGCGACTGTTTTGGTAACTAATTTGGTAACTAACGGCAAATTGATGAAATAGCGACTAGGGGACTGAATTGACAAAATTTAAAACAATTGAAGGGTTATTTCAACTAAATTAAAAATTAGAGACCAAATTGACAGTTGCAAAATAATTAAGAGACCACAACAGTGGTTTTTCCTTGTTTAAATTACATTCGGATCGGAGTAATTGGAATGGTTGGTTTATCATGTCAATTGCAAAAGTTTTAACTATTTGAATAAAAATTTGGTGAAAATGATACAACAAACGAAGAAACTCAACAACTCCAATCTCACCATTCTTCCAGCAGACCTAATTATACCATATTATTTTATTTCATACTATTATGTATAAATATTAAGCTATAACTTTATATTAAAAATTGAAATTAAGCAATGTATATAATGATATAAACCTGTATTCCAAGAGTAGTTGTTGAACCTCAGCTCTGGTTTCCCTTTTTGTGAGAGGAAAGGTCCCAACTCCTCTAAAAGACCATATCCTACTGATGAACATCCTGGCCCTAAAATGGTGAAATAATTAAGGTCAAAACTCCATTCGAACAAAATAAATCAATTAATCGCAATCAGTGTATTATAAAAGGAATTATAATATCTTTCACACATATTATTTCAATCATAGGTGCAATGAAATTTTTGTGGCTCTCCTAAGAGAAAGTTAAGAGATCGAACCACGATAGTGAGGTATTGACTCTTTGAACTGTCAAAGATAAAAAAAATATAAAACAAATACTATGCCCTAATAAAATCACTTGTCGTTAAGAATAAGTTGATAAATGCAAGAACAAATTACCTCCATTGAGCCATAAAACGAGAGGTTTATCCTCAGGCTTTTCCATGGCCTCAAAGAACCAATAGAAAAGCGCTCTCCCATGCTTCTTGCTCACCCTAACGTACCCGGCGTATTGCCGGAAATTCACCGGCGGCGAGTCGGGGAGGCCGGTAACCCGGTCAGCCTCCTGCCGGGCCCACACCTCACTGCTAATGCCACTAAGTTGTGATCTACCCTCACCTCCTATAACTCCAAAACTGAAGAGAACGACAGCAACAACAAAAGGGAAGTATGTCTGAATCATCTTTAATTTCTTTCTCTCCTATGTTTATATTCTTTAATGTGTGCAAAGAAACAATGGGTTGGTTATATTTATATATATGCATTGAGAATTGCATATGATGCATTTTTAAGGTCTGATACAGATAAGATACACCTGTCAATTCATTGGATCCAAATTTGGACAAAAATCATTTTAATTAAATATTTTTCTATGATTTCTCATTCTCGACTTAAATATGTAAATGATACTTAGCTTTATAGTAAAAAATATATTTGTTTAGTAATTAGGTAATTATTTTGGTAAGTAATGTATTCATAGAAAATATAATTAATTGGTTAATTGATTTGGTAATTAATTAATACTTAATGATATGGTGTAAAGACAATTTGGTCAAAAAAATTATTAAAGTATAACATTTTTAATATATAATGTACAGCTTGACAAACGATATAATCTACATTGACTCTTATAATTTAGTACTAGTATTTTATACGCGCGATGCGCGAAAACTTATGCCAAATATTAAAATATTAATAAATACAAATAATTAAAATGTATAATTCAAATTATATATACACAAATAATATATGTATTTTATACACACATATATGATTTACCATTCATAGAAATTTAATTAAAATATAATCAACCATTAAATTAATTATATAATAATTTTAATAAAATGACAATTAAAGAATAGGAAAAATATATGATAGATATAGGTGTATAGTAATAATGATGGAGTTAAAAGTAACGGTGTTATAACGGTGTAAGGGTAGTTTTGTATAACAATAATGTAGTAAGGACAATTTTGTCTAATAACATTGAAGTGTACAACATTTAAAGTAAAATGTACACATTTATTAGCATCCAAAAAGATGGACATAAATCAAGGATATAACCTTGATTGAGACTTATTATGTTTTTAGATATACTAGTTTTTTTTTATGCGCGATGCGCAAAATGTAGGTGCCCAATATTTATATTTTATATTAAAATTTTAAATTTATTTAGATTTATATATTTAAATTATTATAAATAATAATGATATTGTAAAATATTTTTATAAATATTATATTTATATTTTAGGAAATAACTAACATACCACTCCAATATATAATGTGTATATTATTATTATTATTATTATTATTATTATTATTATTATTATTATTATTATTATTATTATTATTATTATTAAAGAAGATAAGAAAATTATAATGTGTATAGTATTATTATTGAAGAAGATAAGAAAATATATGGTGGATGCATGTGCATGGTAACAATAGTGGAAAAGTTAACGGAAGTTATAACAGTAGGGGTATGTTTGTCCAAAATATTGTAAAGTACAACTTTTATAGCATAACGTATAAAAAAAACTTAACGAAAAAATGAACATAAATGAAAGGTATAGCCTTCATTCACACTTATTATACTTTTAGATTAGATTAGTAATATATTAGTACTTATATGCGCAATAGGCAAAAGTAAATATCCAATATTGATGTATAATGTAAAAATTATGATTACATTACAATAATCTATAGTATATATAAAGTAAAAATCCTCCTATTCCATTTTCTCGCTCAAACTTTTGTAGTCAATTATTAAATATTTTATTGGTCAAATAATTAATAACGCTTATTTGGTAAGAAAATGTAAAATGGAAATTAACTAATATCTATAAGGATGTCCTCAATCCGGCCAATCTCCCCCTTTCTAATCTATGTGGCAAGAGAGAGTTTTTTTTATTTATTATTATTTAATGCCATGTGTGTTGCAATAGCAGAGAGAAATTGATAAATTAGCAAGAGGAGAGAGAATGAAAAAGTGGGAGAAAAAGCATGATAAATCTGATTTGTGTACTTTTTTATTTCCTATTATATTATTTAGTTATTATATTTATAATATAATATACAAATTTCAAATAGTAAATAATTTACAAATTTAATGATGTGTAAGTGGGCCCATTTTAGAAAGTGAGAGAAATTTCTTGGTTAAGATAACCTTAAAGCTGTCATTATCCCTGCAAATTTAGCATTGAAGTAAGAATTATAGAAATGATAAATTACTAAATATAATTATGGTAATATTTAATTAAAGTCTAAATGAATTCAAACTTACCATTGAAGAATGTAAGAAAAAATATTGTGTGTGCATGTGCATGGTAATTATAATGTGAAAATATAACAGAAGTTATAATGGTAGGGTAATTTTTGTCCAAAAAATTATGTAGTACAACTTTTATAGCATAATGTACAACAAAAATTAACGGAAAAAGCGGACATAAACCAGGGGTATATATAACCTGTATTGATACTTATTATGTTTTTAGATATATAAAGGGATTAACGAATTAATTGTAATAAAGCTAATAATGGTCCAGACATCATATTAGTACACTAATAATGATACATATTATTATATAGATATTACTATTTTATGAAATTAAGGAATTAATTGAATAGATTTAAATATAACTAAAGAATTAATATTTTCTTAATTAAGTAATTAATTGAATAGATTTTAATATAAACGAATCTTGTATGGCAAAATTTTTTTTTAAAAATGCATACAATTAATTAATTGTAATTACAATTATTACTATTATTCTAATTAAGGAATTAAAAAATTAATTGTAAAAAAGCTAATAATTGTACAAACTTTATATTAGTATAGTAATAATTATAATTATTATTCTAATTAAGCTAATAATTATACATATTATTATACATATATTACTATTTTTCAAAATTAAGAAATTAATTGCATAAATTTAAATGTGATTAAGGAATTATTACCTAATTAAGGAATCGATTGAATAAATTTTAATATGATTGACTAATAATTATTTTGTTAATTAAATCAATAATTAGATAAATTAATATGCAGATATTATATATGGTAATTAAGTTAATATTTACACAAATTACTATACATATATTACTAATTAAACCAATTTCTCACCTTTTATTAGGTTGTTTTTATACTTTCCCTAATATACTTTTTTATCTAATCAATTACAATACTATTATATAAATCATGAATTTCAAGAATTATATAGCCTTATCAATTCCACATCTTTCGTTGTATCTCACTGTTTTAGCCACATAAAAAAAAAAAAAACACATTAGTATCAGAAATTAGTATTCTATAATATTAAGAAATGAGGAATTAATTATAATTAATCATATCTAATAATAAATCAAACTTGATTAGTATATACAGAAAATACTATTACACAATTTTACACCTTTTATTGGTTTTTTTTTATATATGGTAATTAAGTCAATAATTAGATAAATTACTA
This sequence comes from Ipomoea trifida, assembly GCA_003576665.1. Lineage (NCBI taxonomy): Eukaryota > Viridiplantae > Streptophyta > Magnoliopsida > Solanales > Convolvulaceae > Ipomoea > Ipomoea trifida. Next base: position 16,319,031 of record CP025659.1, on the reverse strand, counting down.
TACAGATATTACTAATTAAGTCATTTTCTCACCTTTTATTAAGTTGCTTTATACTTTTGTATTTTATATTAATGGTCCATACTATTAAGCATAAATTAAATATAATATAAACATAAATGCGCAGTCCAACTATCAGCTTAGGCTTTTAGGTGGATGGAGCACATGCTTCAATTTAGTATCAGAGCCATGCAAAAGGTCATGGGTTGCTTGGAGCCCATCAAAGTCAATCGGCCCGTACACGTGAGGGGCGTGTTAAGCATAAATATAATATAAACATAAATGTGCAGTCCAACTATCAGCTTAGACTTTTAGTTGGATGGAGCACATGTTTCAATTTGTAGTAATTCACACTAGAAATTAATATACACAAAATCTATACTCTATACTATATATAAAAACATTATCCTCCTCCAAAATTTCCCGCCCAAACGTAGGGGCATTTTAGTAATATGGTAATTATTATTCTAATTATAATTAATTAATATTATTCTATCATAATATTAGTAATTATGGTAATCATAATATATTATATATAGTATAGATTGGTAATTAGTTATTAGTAATTATGGTAATTCCTTATTAGTAATTATGGTAATTATTATGATAGTATTTTTATATTTTATAGATTAATACATATACGTGCATTAATGTAATACCACTTAAAATTGTTTATGGTAATTAATTATTATGATAATATATTTGTATTTCATATAGATTAATACATATACATGCATTAATGTAATACCACTGACAAATGTTTATGGTATAGATTTATTTATTTATTTATTATGGTAGAATAATAATCTATATCTATACCTATATCTATATCTATATAATAATATATAAAAATATATTAGTTATAATTATATGGAATTCTATTAATTATAATTGAATTCCATATATATAATATTCCAATACCTATTTGTTTACAATTCCATTTATTTATTACCAAATTAGCAATTATTACCAAAAGATATGTTATTATTATTTTAATGGTGAAAACATATGAATGGTAATCAAATGAATTACCAATTATCAATCATTACCAATTAACAATAATAGCTCTGCATCTCTCTCTTTATGGCTATAAATACAAGAAGAAACTCAGTCCACCACCACCACCAATTGTAATCTCTCTTAGTTCTGTTGTTTTTCGTTTGCGAAAACATCAATATACATAGGAAGAATCACCATTCTCCATAAAAGTGTGACATATTTACTGTTTTTTTTATTGTTCTTATCTTATCTTCTTCTTTTTTTTTTTTTTGTTAAATTCATTGCAGGTTCTTATATTTTGCAATCATAAGCGTCGGGGTTAATTGTTGGTAGCTTCAGTTGTCGAAAGGTAAGCTAATTTGTCAAATAATTACAACTTTTATTCCAAGTATTAGCTATTCTTTTTTAATTGATTTTTAAATATTCTTTTATATTTGAAATCTTATATTTTTAGCTCTCTTTATTCTTTAATTATAAATGCAGATATTTGGAGCCTAATAAGCAATGTGATGCAAAGGATAATAGATCTACTAAGAGATGGATGTTAAAGTTGATAAGCAATTAATAAAATATTTTCCTGTTGAAATCATAGACATTTTATGTTTTTGGGCATTAAAGATTTCAAATGTTAAATTTGTGTATTTTTTTTTTAAATCTTAACATTTCATGGTTTTACATTACTTTGAATATGTAGTAGTTTTATTCGTTTATTCATACCATGTTCAAAAGTGAAATTATAGTTTTCAAAAAAAAAAGAATATTAAAAAAATAATTAATTGAAAATTAAATGGCAAAGAATTTAGGCCATTTGAAAAAGTAAATTAACATTAATATTTGATTGAAAATTGAACAAAAAAGGAATTGAATTTATTTTGACAATTAAATTATTATAATTATATTAATTATATTACTGTAATATTTATGAACGAAAAAGAAAATGAATATATTAATATTTCATTGGAAATATAATTGGCAATTATATTTTTATAATTATATTACTTATTAATTATATGGAAATGAATATTATAATCTTTTTATGAATGAAAAATGAAATAAATATTACACACGGAAATCTGTTTTTAATATTATGTTGCTAATTGGCACAGGAATCAGACCAAATGAAAAAGGAGATTAATAATAAAAATTCGCTATAAATATAACATAGTTTTTCCTATGCAAAAATTAGTAACCACCAAATGAAATATTAGCAAAAAATTATGAAGGAAAAAGAAATGGAAATGAATATATGAAGGAAAAAGGAAATGAATATATTCATGTTCCACTGGAAATATAATCGAAAATTATATTATAATTATAATTATATTAATTATTTACAATGAAAACAAAATGAATTTATTAATATTTCACTGAAAATATATTCAATAATTATATTTTTATTATAATTATATTACTTTTTAATCATATGGAAATTAATAATAAATTTTTATGAATGAAAAGAAAATAAATATTACACGGAATCTGTTATTAATATTTTCTTACTAATTGGCAAGGAATCAGACCAATTAATTGTCAATTATTATCAGGAAAAAGGAATGGATGGAAAGCAATATTAATTCTTTTGATGAAGGAACAAAAAATGAATATACTAAAAAGAAAATGGAATATTATGGAAACTGAAATGAATATATTAATATTTCACTATAATATAACACAACTTTTGACTACGAAAAAAATAGTAACCACCAAATGAATGACTAGGAAAAAATTACAAAGGAAAAAGGAATGTAAAATAATATTAATTCTTTTTATGAGGAAAAAGGAAATAAATATATTTAAAAGAAAATAAAATATTAGGAAAAACGAAATGAACATATTAATATTTCGCTAGAAATATAACACAGTATTCTCTATAAACAAATTAGAAACCACCAAATGAAATATTAGGAAAAAATTATGAAGGAAAAAAAATGGAAATGAATAATAATTTTTTTATGAAGGAAAATGGAAATGAACATATTTAAAAGGAAATGAAATATTAGGAAAAATGAAAGAAATATATTAATATTTCACTGGAAATATGACACAACTTTCCATATGAAAAAATTAGTAACCAACAAATGAAATATTAGGAAAAAATTATGAAGGAAAAAGGAATGGAGTCAATATTAATTCTTTTTACGAAGGAAAAATGAAATGAATATATTTAAAAGGAAATGAAATATTAGGAAAAAACGAAATGAATATATTAATATTTCATTGGAAATATTAGCATAGCTTTCCCTACAAAAGAATTAGTAACCAACAAATAACATATTAGGAAAAAATTATGAAGGAAAAATGAATGACAATAAATAATTCTAATTATAAAGGAAAAAGGAAATGAATATATTCAAAAGGAAATTAAAATATTAGAAAAAGTAAATGTACATGTTCAATATTATATTTTTTAAAATAATTTTATCTTAAATTTTATTATTTAAATAAATAATACAAAATTCTCGCACGGGTAATTGGACAATTATTTGCTCTAATTCAAGCAAAGAAAACATCAGAAAACATAATCAATCCAACTAATTTCCTCAATTGTGCTATATAATATTCGATGTTATAATTTATATAATTGTATATCGATCCAAATATTCTTAAAATATTATAACAAATTAATTCCGTGCAACGCACGGGCGAAAATACTAGTATTATTAAACCATTTTCTCTCCTTTTGATTAGCATGTTTTTATAATTTTCCTAATATACTTTTTATGTAATCAATTTCAATACCACTATATAATTCATGCATTTTAGGAATTATATAATCTTACCAATTTCACATCTTTCACTATATCTTATTGAATTGTTTTAGCAACATAATAAAAATAAAATATGCACACAATGGGCCCAACTTTTGTTTTACTCAATAAAATAAACGCCTACAGTAATTCGTGGCAATAAGCGTACGGTTGATTCGACTGTACGAATAAACAATAATATCCTAATAATTATTATGGTAATTAAGAAATTAATAGCACAAATATTAATATAATTAACTAATAATTAGTATTGTAATTAAGCTAATAATTGCACATATATTAGTATAATTAAAATTAAACATGGGTCATTGAATTTTTTTATATAATTAATTTTGATAATATATATATATATATATATATATATATATACTATGAAAATAAAATAAACTATCATTCATATTCTTCTGTGTAATTGCTAAGGTAATTAAGGAATTAATTGTAGATATTGGTATAATTGACTAATAATTATTATGTTAATTAAATTAATAATTAAACAAATATTAGTATATTTAAAATTAAACATGAGTCGTTCGATTTATTTTTATAATAATTACAATTAATTCATTCAGATATGGATGAGGAGGGAAAAAATTAAACCGATATGGTGAAAAGAAATATACTTAAGGTATAAAAGTATAATTACAAAAATATTATTATAATTACGTAATAATAATTTCTTAATAATTATTATGCTAATTAAGCTAAATATATGGTGTTGGATTTATTTTTATAACAATTACAATTAAATTTTTTATCCTTTTTTCTCATAGTTATTTTAATAATAATAATATAATTACATAAATCATATTTGATATCAATTTTTCCAAGATATTTACAGACAAACGAGTCATGTATTATTCAATTAATATCCAATTAATTGAGTGATACTTTTGCATTAATCTTATAATCAAATAAATGTATACTTTCAAAAATTAGAATAGTTTATAATTTCATCTTTAATTTTATTATCAAAATATAAAATAAAAAAAATTATCCGTGGTAATTGGTATATATTATATTCCAATACCTATTTGTTTACAATTTTATTTATTTAATACCAATTACCAATTATTACCAAAAGATATGCTATTATTGTGTTAATAGTGAAAACATATGAATGGACTCCATTATATTAATTACATACAAATTTAAATTTCATATATATATATATATATATATATATATATATATATATATATATATATATATATATATATATTATATTCCAATACATATTTGTTTACATTTCCATTTATTTATTACCAATTATCAATTATAGATTGGTAATAATTGGTAATTGGTAATAAACAAATGTAATTGTAAACAAATAGGTATTGGAATATAATATATATGGGATTCAAATATGTATGGAATATAATATAATGGAGGTTTTCCATTCATATATAATAGCTTTGCCTCTCTCTGTTTATGGCTATAAATACAAGAAGAAATTCAGTCAACCACCTGCACTACCAATTTTCATCTCTCTTAGTTCTGTTATGTTTTCGTTTGTAAAAGCATCAATGTACATAGGAAGAACCCCCCTTCTCCATAGAAGTGTGACATATTTACTATTTTTTTTTACTATTCTTGTCTTATCTTATCTTATCTTCTTTTTTTTTTTTTTTTTGATTTTTTTTGTTACATTCATTGCATGTTCTTATATTTTGCAATTACAAGCGCTGGGGTTAATTGTTGGTAGCTTCAATTGCTGAAAGGTAAGCTAATTTGTCAAATAACTACAACTTTTATTCTAACTATTAACTATTCTTTTTTAAATTAATTTTTTGTTGGTCCTGATAGGGTGGTGAAAAGTCTTGAGGGGGGGAGGGGTGAATAGACTTTTCTAACAATTAAAAACTTTATAACACTTCAACAATAGAGATTTCAAGTGAATAAATTCAGCTTGAAATGTGCAGCGGAATATCGTACGGTAAAGTGCTATAAAATAAATCTGCGTAAAACTGAAGAGATACTTGACATGCAATACGTTGGAAAGATTTAGAATAGCTCAAAGAATAAGTATGCAAAGTTTGAAGCACATGCGGACGTGGGAACACACAAACCAGATGATATGATCAACACAGTACGTAAAGGGTTAGTGAGTTAAACATGCAAAACTATAAAGTGCAGTAAAGTAAAGAGAGGCAAAGATTTATTGTGGTTCGAAGATGGTGTAATTCTCCTATTCCACTTCTTCCTTTAACTCCAACGAAGATTTCCACTATCTTCAATCACCCAGATACAATAGTGAAACTCCAAGTGCTACACAAGCACTTCCCGAGTGTTACGCACAAAGCTACACTCAACCACGAGCTCTTCGCGCAAAGCTAAGCTTCCGAGCGCTACGCACACAGCTACGCTCCCTGGACGCTACACACAAAGCTACTTTCCCGAACGCTACGCACAAAGCTACGTTCCAACCTAGTGTTTCGCACAAAGCTACACTTAGTTCACCCGAGTGTTACGCACCCAGCTACACTCCTTTCTACTCTCAGTAGAGGTACAACTGTTGAAAGAAATGAAGATTTCTTTTCTAAGACTTGAATTCCTCTCGTGTATAGCTCAATATCTCAGCACTTTGTATTTTTATTGCATTCACCGCTCAGTAGCACCACTTGTAATTTTTCTACGTTTTTGGTTCGTAGTGCTGTAATACTTTTTATCACCGTTAGTGTCGTTGCCTCTTCTGCTTGTCTTCAAGTCTTCTTGGGCTTTTTATAATTCAAAGAATTATTTGCCCGTTATGAACATTTAAATTTTAAACGTTCACTTGGTCTGATTGGTCATTCCAATATGATCTTGATGGCCATACCTCCTCATTTAATGACCATACCGTTGATCTGATAGCTTGCCAATTTGATCTGATAAGATCTCCATTTTGATCTGCTCATTTAATGTCGCTGGTAATTTTAGAAAAATTACCTCTGCAAATTGCTCACCAAAGTCTTCTAATTCGGCTTGATTGATCTTTGAAACTTATAGCCTCCAATTTCAGACTTGTTGTCTTGAAAGCCTGATATTGTGGACTTTGTATCCTTCATAGCTTGATATTTTTGTCTTTGTTGCATTCTTGATTTTATCTTGGGCAAGCTGATCTTTCAAAATATTTACCGGGTGGCTCTTGCTTGAGTATGAACAATATTCTTCAGAAAATTACCACCTTCAAATTTCTTCTAGTTCATGGCTTCACGTACTGGACCTTGTAAAATATTTGAGACATGCAAAAATGACTAAGTGTAAGTTCCACTCTTGATTGCTCCATAGCATGCTCCATAGTGCTTCAAAATAGCTTTCACGCGTGTAGAATAATACTTCTCTCCAACCTAGATCTCCCAGATTGACTTATAAAAGAAAAAGAACCAAAAAATGTAAGAAAAACCAAGTTAAGAATGTAAACATATATACTGTGAAAAGCATTTAAAAAACTAAAATGAACATAAAAAACTACAAATCATTGAAAACAATAAATCGAATACCCGTGGCCGCCGGAGGTTGGAGGCTCGTTGAGGCCGTTGGAGGCGGAGCGCTGTCGCGGTGGCGGATGGCTGCGTGCGGAGGCAGAGGCGGGATCCTTCACGGTGGCTGCGGTTGCAGTTGCAAAGAAGAAGAAGGCGTCGTTCCGTTGGCGTGGTGGCTGCGGTTGCGAAGAAGAAGAAGGCATCGGTGGAGTCCGGTGGCTTCATTCCAGTGGCGAAGAAGAAGGCTGTGGGAAGAGATCTGAAAGTTTTATGAATACTACTTTCGATTTGAATACTACTACGGGAAGGGATTGAAGAAGAAGAAGAAGACTATGTTGTGTGAAGAAGAAAGACGTAGGTTTATGAATACACGTAATACAGATCTGAAAGTTTAATTGTAATTTTATAATGTTTATAAATAGCCTAAGGCGTCGGTTGTTGATATAACCGACGCCATAGGGTCGTAAATAACTTTTTATTTTTATTTTTTAATGAAAACGGTGATGTATTTTTTATTTAAAAAATAATAATAAATCCTATACGACGTCGGTTCGAAAGAGAATCGACGTCGTATATAATATTTTTTTTTAATTTTTAAAATATATCATTCGGCGTCGGTGATATGAAGAACCGACGCCTTATGATGTATTAAAAAAAATAAAAAAAATAAAAAAATATAAATACTATACGACGTCGGTTCATAAGAGAACCGACGTCGTATAGTATTTATATTTTTTTTAAATTCTTTTATAAATTACATACGACGTCGGTTCAACATCGAACCGACGTCGTATGGTTTTCGTAATTTTTTTAAAAAATTTTGACATCGGTTGTTTATCAAAACCGACGTCGTATTCGTTTTTTAAAAAATAAAAATTATAAATAATTTTTTGACGTCGGTTTTTTGAAAAACCGATGTTATTTCAGCGACGTTAAATGTGTTTTCTGTAGTAGTGATTAATGCTCAAATAGCCTTCTTGGAAGCTAGAGTCCTTGTCCTCCCTTGCCTGTGTTCATGTCTCAATCCCATTCTCTTCTTAGAAGAAGTTGGGAGCCCTCCTGAGTTTAAAGCGGCCCTCCTGATATGGAAAGAGGCTGTGGCAAGGGAGGATACGAACATTGAGGAAATCATCTCAACCGTTACCCAAAAGAATCTCCTTTGAAATCGTAATGTTTTCGGTAATATCTTTAGAAGGAAACGACGGATTGAAGCCAGGATTCTAGAGATTTAGTGCGTGAACAATTACAATTCCTCTAGTGAGCTGAAAGTTTTAGAAAAACAGCTTTCTAGTGAGCTTAACAATGTTCTTGATCAAGAAGAGGCGTTTTGGTTCCAAAAAGCTAGGACATACTAGGTCAGAAATGGTGATAGGAATACTCATTTTTATCATAACTCAACATTAATTAAACGGAACAAGAATGACATTAGGTTCCTTAAAATTCAAGGAGCCTGGACGGGCGACCTTAATTCTTTGACCGATAATATCACTAACTTCTTCTCTACCCTCTTTTGCAGGTTTGAGCAGGTGGTTAGTAATCAACTTCACCCGATTCCGATAGCTTTTCAAATACCACAGATTCAAGCTAATAGTCTATTGCGTAGAGCATCTTTGGAAGATGTCAGAAAAATGGTTTTTGGAATGAAAAAATATGGTAGCCCTGGACCTGATGATATCCTGGCGATCTTCTACTCGCAGTTCTGGTGTGAGATTTCGCCGGTTATGACGAAAATGGTCAACCAAGCTTTTGGAAATGGGTTCATTCCGAAATCTCTTCTTCAAGCCTTTATGAATCTCATTCCTAAAAAAAGATATATTCCGAAAACGGCTGCAGACTTTAGGCCCATTACGCTCCTTAATGTGTCCTTCAAAGTGATTTCTTAAGTCATTGTTAGTAGGTTGAGACCGATTATGAGTAAATTGATTGGGCCCCATCAAAAGAGCTTCCTCCCCAATCGATCTACTATGGATAATGTTATTCTTACCCAAGAGGTGGTCCAAAATATGAACAACAAAAGGCGGAAGAAAAAATTGATGATTTTTAAAGTTGACTTACAGAAAGCCTACGATAGTGTCTCTTGAGATTTCCTGGATAGAACTCTGAAGGATTTTGGGTTCCCAAGGAAGATTATTGACCTCATCCTCTTCTCCCTGCGTGAGAGTAATATTTCCATCCTTTAGAATGGGGGTCGCCTTCTACCCTTCAGCCCGGGGCGTGGCCTCCGTCAGGGAGACCCGCTTGCTCCTTATCTATTCAATATAGTATTGGAAAGGTTGGCTCATGACATCCAGAGTAAGGTCGAAGCTCATAAATGGAAGCCTATCCATCTTTCTAGAGGTGGTATTGGTATCTCCCACCTCTTATTTGCAAACGATCTCATGCTTTTCGGTGAAGCCTCAGAATAACAAGCCCATATCATGATGGATTGTCTTACCTCCTTCAGTAATTCCTCGGGTCTTAAGGTAAACCTCTCTAAATCCCTTATTTTCTGCTCACCTAATGTTAATATAGGCTTCAAGCGGGTCATTAGGGATAAAGTCCAGGTCCTGGTTGCAACTAGCCTCTGTTCTTATCTCAGCATCCCCATGCTGAATGAAAGGATTTCTAAAAATACTTTCAATGCGATCATTGACAAAATGAGGAAGAACTTGCCACTTGGAAGGCCAGTTCCCTCAACATGGCAGGAAAGAAAATCCTAGTCCAATCCTTGCTTGTAACGGTGCTTGCCTATGCCATGCAAGTCATGGCCATCCTAGTAGCTCATTATGACTTAGAGCTGCATCAAATGGATGTGAAAACAGCCTTTCTGAATGGGAATTTAGAAGAAGAAATTTACATGAACCAACCTGAGGGTTTTTCAGTTGAAGGAAAGGAACACATGGTGTGTAAACTTAATAGATCGATATACGGACTTAGACAGGCTTCTCGACAATGGTATCTTAAGTTTAATGATACTGTAATGTCCTTTGGATTTAAGGAAAACACTGTTGATCAGTGTATATATCTGAAGGTCAGTGGGAGCAAGTTTATATTTTTGATTCTGTATGTCGATGATATTTTGCTTGCTACTAATGATCTTGGTTTAATGCATGAGACCAAGATGTTTCTTTCTAAGAACTTTGAAATGAAAGATATGGGTGAGGCATCCTTTGTGATTGGAATTGAAATATTCCGAAATAGATCACAAGGAGTGTTAGGATTGTCTCAGAAAGCATATATTAACAAAGTCTTAGAAAGATTTAGAATGGAAAAGTGCTCTGCATCTGTTGCTCCAATTCAGAAGGGAGATAAGTTCAGTCTTATGCAATGCCCTAAGAATGAATTGGAGCGAAAGGAAATGAAAAATATTCCTTATGCATCTGTCGTTGGGAGTTTGATGTATGCTCAAACGTGTACCCGACCAGACATTAGCTTTGTTGTCGGGATGCTTGGTAGATATCAAAGCAATCCTGGTATGGATCACTGGAAAGCTGCAAAGAAGGTGTTGAGATACTTACAAGGCACAAAGGAGTACATGCTTACTTATAAGCGGTCCGATCGCCTTGAGGTGATAGGATACACGGATTCAGATTTTGCCGGGTGTTTGGACACAAGGAAGTCCACATTTGGATATCTGTTCCTTTTAGCCGAAGGGGCTATCTCTTGGAAAAGTGCGAAGCAGACTGTCATTGCTGCATCCACTATGGAAGCTGAGTTTGTGGCATGTTTTATGGCCACAAATCATGGGTTATGGCTGCGGAATTTTATTTCAGGACTTGGAATTGTCGACAGTATTGCCAAGCCGCTGAAAATTTATTGTGATAATGCCGCAGCAGTCTTCTTTTCTAAAAACGACAAGTATACAAGTGGTGCTAAACATATTGATTTGAAGTATCTTGCCGTTAAAGAAGATGTTCGGGAACGAAGAGTATCAATTGAACACATTAGCACTAGATTAATGATTGCAGACCCATTAACTAAAGCTTTGCCACCAAAGGCATTTAATGAGCATGTTGAGAGAATGGGCGTTATTGAAAACAGTTAACATTATGTTAAGGTTTGTGTTTTTGATATATTTGATACTTGGAGCTCAATATGATTTTGTTCCTGTATTAAGTGTCCTGTTTAGTTTTGGAGTATATATACATGAATGTTTTATGTTAATATGAACAGGATTTGTCTTTGACAAAGACATTATCGTGGACCATTATGGAAAATACCATTATGAATCATATTAAGTTTGAAACTAATATTGTGATACATGGAAGGGACTGCGTTCAATTAGTGACGTATTACCGCCATGATTCTTATTAGTTTCTAACTGAATGATAACTTATGTTCTAACCAATGTAATGAAGGAATTAGCTTATACTATGCATATTATGTTCACGTTCATTATTAAGTTCATGATTTATGAGCCAAGTGGGAGAATGTTAGAATAACTATCATTGTTATAATATTATTCATTATTATTTTTCTATGGCTCATAAATATGTATTTATATTTAATAATGATAATAATTCTTTTATTGGTTGGATAAAATAAGGAGCAGTTTCAATTGCTCAGATAACCACTCACGTTGATGGAACCGTGAGATGGTTTATCAACCCCTCAGAGTCTCTGGTCCTCTCGCCAACCTTCTGAAAAGAAACTAAGATCTCTCTCCATCAGAGTTCTTAGGCTAAGGGAAAGATCAAGGTCTGGAGGGAGAAACTAAGTCTCCACTGAAGCATCTGCAAAACCATGGAGCCAGGTACATCTGTTAAGCATTAATGCAGTACTGTATGTGAGAATCATGTGTTCTAAGATCTTATATATTTAAGTTTTAACTTACAATATTTCCATCCTTTAGAATGGGGGTGGCCTTCTACCCTTCAGCCCGGGGCGTAGCCTCCGTTAGGGAGACCCGCTTGCTCCTTATCTATTCAATTTAGTATTGGAAAGGTTGGCTCATGACATCCAGAGTAAGGTCGAAGCTCATAAATGGAAGCCTATCCATCTTTCTAGAGGTGGTATTGGTATCTCCCACCTCTTATTTGCAAACGATCTCATGCTTTTCGGTGAAGCCTCAGAATAACAAGCCCATATCATGATGGATTGTCTTACCTCCTTCAGTAATTCCTCGGGTCTTAAGGTAAACCTCTCTAAATCCCTTATTTTCTGCTCTCCTAATGTTAATATAGGCTTCAAGCGGGTCATTAGGGATAAAGTCCAGGTCCTGGTTGCAACCAGCCTCTGTTCTTATCTCAGCATCCCCATGCTGAATGAAAGGATTTCTAAAAATACTTTCAATGCGATCATTGACAAAATGAGGAAGAACTTGCCACTTGGAAGGCCAGTTCCCTCAACATGGCAGGAAAGAAAATCCTAGTCCAGTCCTTGCTTGTAACGGTGCTTGCCTATGCCATGCAAGTCATGGCCATCCTGGTAAGTACGTGCAATGATATTGACAGAATTTGGAGGAACTTTCTTTGGGGCCACATTGATAACACAAGAAAGATTCATACTATTAGTTGGTCAGAAGTTTGTAAACCTCGAGACGTGGCTGGACTAGGCCTTAGAATGGCTCGTGACTTCAATCTGGTTTTCCTCACCAAAATGGTGTGGCAAATTTTCTTAAACCAGGACAAACTTTGCGTTAAAAATCCTACAAGATAAGTATGTCAAGGAAACCGACTTTCTCCAGCTCCAAACGGATTCTAATAGTTTATGGGGATGGAAAAGTATTATGAAAGTTTGTACGACATTAAATGGAATGTTGGAAATGGAAGTAAGATCAAGTTCTGGGAAGACTAGTGGTCTGGTGATGGTCGAACTCCATCCACGAATTTAAAAGTTAGTGACTTGATAACAGATCAAAGGACCTGGGACACAACAGTGCTTGACCGTATATTTCTGGCGGTTCTGCTTCCAGCTCCTCAATTGGCGAAATCGTATTAAGGTTCCGGTTCTAACCGTTTTTTTTTTAAAGAATAGCAAGTTAGTTTTAACCCCCTTATATAAATGTTCCGGTTCTAACCATTTTTTTTTTAAAGAATAGCAAGTTAGTTTTAAGTAAGTAGTAACCCTTGTTTATAAGGATGTTCATGAGTCCATAACTATTATTTTTAAATGTCCGCACAAAGAGACAACAGCGCCTCCACTGAGTCTCGAACCCACTCCTTCTACATAGGGGTGCAATCGGGTGCCACTAGACCATAAGGTCATTGGCTAGCTAAGTACTACTTAGTAAGTATACAATTTACAAGTACAACAATTGGAACAAAATCAGTGAAAATATTATAGAATGCAAATCTCATATATTATTGACTACTCAATCCTTATAAATCTAGAATACATTGACTATATATATATATATATATATGTATATATATATATATATGTATATATATATATATATATATATATATATATATGTATATATATATATATATATATATATATATATATATATATATATATATATATATATATAGATATATATGTATATATACATATATATATGTATATGTACATATACATATATGTATATATGTATATGTACATATACATATGTATATGTATGTATGTATATATATATATTATTAATTCGCGATTCTGGAACCGGAATTGGCGGTTCTAGTTCCAAAATCATGGGAACCTTAACCGGAACCTTATAGGTTCCGATTCCGGTCCGGTTTGTACAGTAGCTGGAATGGCTACTTCCGACGAATATGGTGGATATTGTTCGCGCAATGCCAATCCCCATAAACCCCGATCAAGATGACAAGCTCTCATGGCCTCACTCGGAAACAGGTATTGTGACAGTGTCTTCAGCTTTTTCTCGTATTATAGGTACCTCGGACGATGACCATTCCTACACATGGATTTGGCATACCATGTCTTCAATCTATTTCTTTGGAAAATCAACAAGAACAACCTCCTGGTTAATGTGGAACGCAAACGCTGAGGGCTAACAGTGTCCGCAACATGCCCAATTTGCAGAGCGCTAAAGATGAATCCCTTAACCACTTGTTTCGACAGTGTGCAATGGCAGAGTCCTGTTGGGATCAGGCTCCTCCTCCAACCACATTTGGTCAACCAGTCACCTACCCCTCTCAAGATGGATGAAATATGGTTGCTCCATGCAAGAACTGGGTGGCGATGGCGTCAAGTGGTGCTTAGCATTCCCTCACATCTTATGGAATATTTGGAAAGCAAGGAATGGTGTCGTGTTTCACAACAACTCCATGTTGCCAAGGGATATCCTAGCTCGAAGCATCCTTGAAGCAAACAAATCGATCTCACCGTCTCCTCGTGAAAAAGAAAGGTCCCGTGGTTGCTGACCAACATTAGGTGGTTTGGTTTCCTCCTGAAACTGACTTTGTTAAGCTTACCTCGGTTGGTTTGGGGGATTGTTTTTGGTATTTTTTTTGATAGGGATATTTCCGCCACACCTTGGTCTTAGGTGATAAGGAATGGATGGCACCACAAGATTTGTATTATCTTGATAAGCCTAATAAACATCTCTCAAATCCATGAGAGAACAACAAATGCCTTAGCATTTCCTAATTTCATTCATCTTCATAATTCTCTCTTTGTCAACACTAACTTATCCCACCATAAAGTGGCATAATCAGTAAATTCCAAGACTGCCAATTTCACCTTCTTCCTCTTTGAATAATTATGACAATCAAACACCCTCTCTACCTTACTCTTCCACTCTAGATAAGCATTCAGATCACTCTTTCCCTAAAAATTAGGCATACTGATTTTAGTGTTACCCAAATCATCATGTACATCCCTTCTTGTTGCCTTTTTTCTCCTTCTTTCTCTCCTTCCCATTTCTATCTCACTATTCTAAATCTCCTCACTATCATAACCCATAGAAGACTCAACTCACTCTCTCACATTCCCTTGGGCTCTTGATGTGGTATAAGCGGGGGTGTGAAAATGGGTTATGTGCCGAATCACGAGGATTGGGATTTATGGCACGTATAAAGCGGTTACCTAAACTTCTAGGCACTAAGGTATTGGAACCCATAAGGATCCAAGCAAATCATTTTTAAGGTTCAAAGTATAACAACCAAAGAGTATTTTTGGAGTTTTAGATATAAGGGAAAACAAGATGTAAGTAAGATCAAATTCTCTTGGAAAGGATGGGTTAGGCTAGGTGTATTACTCTATTGATGCATTCAACTTTAGAATTGGGTTATGAACATTAACCCTAAGTTCTTGAAGCAAGCACAAAAAAATCCAAGTTCCCACAAGGATTAGAACAAAGGTTGCCCCATTTCCATGGTGTATCAACCTAAGTTCTTGAAGGACAAAAGCTATGTAAGCCCCAATTTACCCCTATTTCCATAGAAGGGAAATTAGGTTTGATTTTGGGATGGCTCAAGTCTCCCATCCGATTCCCATTGTGATAGAAGACTTTCCAAGGACAAACAACTATTAGCGCGCATTAACCATTGAAAGATAAAACAAACCCAACTCAAATTCAAGAACCCTAAATGGGTGTTCATCCCCTTTTATGCACTAATCACATAAATAGCATCAATAAAAGTAATAAACACCAAACCTAACCCACAAAAAAGGCTACTCACTCATTTCTAAAACAAGCATAGCAATAATAAACAAAAAGAGCATTGGATAGCAATAAATGTAAAAGAGAGAGGATATTAAGGAAATAAGCCACTATTGTATTAAACTAAGAGATGAGTTGGTGGAATCCACTCCAAAAGCGTGCAATCGATGCTCCCAAGAGTTTCTAAGACTAAATCTAAGCTAATCTAGGCTAAAATATTCTAAGGAAATGATGAAATTACTTCTAAACTAGCTAGGGTTCGAACTTGGACACAAAATGCAGAAAAACAGAATTTATACTGTGTAGAGTAGCAAGCATACGGCCTACCATACGGTCGTATAGGAGGCCGTATGGTAGGCTGCTGGTTTTCTTCATGGGACGGAGCAATACGGCCAGCCATACGGCTGTATGAGAAGTGTATGGCTGGCATTTCCAGCTTCTTTTTTTTTTGCTTTTTGCTCCGGATCTTCTTGAGTGAACTCCCCCGGCCTCCAACATCGTTCCTTTATGCTCCGAAAGACTTCCAAATGACTCGTTGCGACCAATTTATCTAAATAAACAACAATTCACACAAACAAGTCATAGGATCAACTCAATGTAAAGCATTTTGTTATCAAATATGGTTAAAGTATGGGGTGAAAAAGTGTTAAGAATCAAAGGCATCAGCTCTCAAATTATTTCTCTTCCGTTCTCCCTCATTCCCTTGTGCCCTTTGATTATTTTCTCCCTCATTTCTATTTTGTTCCTTCTCCAATTCTAACATCTCTAAACGGTTAGCTAACCCATTCACTAAATTACCAAGCCTAATAAACTCCCCTTTCATAGCATCCACCATAAACTTGGTGTTTGGACTCATGCTTGACTCATTATTAGAGTGGCCAGATATTGAACCTCAATAGAAACAAAGTATAATAAGAAAATAAAGATTAATTTGGACCTCACTTCTCTCCCTCACAATCACTCTTTTTAGGGGGTGATCACTCAAATTTTATCATTCGTGTATGAACACTCTATTATGCTCGCAAATTCAAATCACACACAAGTTGAATTCAAGGACATCTTTTGGAATTCTAAGAACAATCACAACTTAAACAAGAAAAAAAAATCACAAACAAGGATATAAGATGACAAGAATAAAAGAAGGGTAGGAATAAAAAACAAAATAGGACAGGCAAACTAGATTTCAAGAGTGACAACTTAAGATGCACAAACAACACAAAGTCAGAATACAAAAAATGTTACTTTTCAAGATTCTAGTAGTGTAATATATGAATTTTATGTGTTTGTGTGGATGTGCTTTTTGCAAAATTTTTAATTGGAGATCAAATTTTGCAAGTTGGATACTCCAAAAAAATTTTAGGGCAAAATAATTTGCAGAAGTATTTACTTCAGAATTTTCTTTGTAGTGTCTTATTTCTTGTACTTAACCTTTGTGAAAATCATTGAAAATTTGGCTGGTTTTGGAGGAAAACACCCAAATACTTTTTTTTTCTCTGGTTCTCTTTATTTGTAGGAGAAAGGGTGAGGTAGAAATATAAGTGAAACATTAGGAGACATATCTATATTTGCATCATATTGTCTATTATAATGAATAATGGAGAAATTTTATTATTATTATTATTATTATTATTATTATTATTATTATTATTATTATTATTATTATTATTATTATTATTATTATTATTATTATTATTATTATGAGAATCTAGCCAAATATATTCAATTGTTCAATCTGCAAATGCAAGGGAGGGGTACTAATCAAAAGAAGAAATGATTTTGACGAATTTATCTCTGTATATCATTTCTTTATTCTTTCATAACTGAGTGAACTGTAATTTAAATCCTTACAGCTGATAGAATTGCTGGAAGGTCATTCAACTTTGGACGTGCACAGCAGCTAGAATTTAAATCCTTACCGCTGATAGAATTTAAATCCTTAAAGTCACGTGCACAACAACATATATGCTAACATGAAAAGCATTTTACGTAAAAAGGAAAAGCAAAGGGTTAAGCCTTCGAGAGGTGTATTCCCTTGTCTTCCTATATTCGAGAGAAAAGATTTACATATTTTGTGCGAGACATAACTGCTATGCATATCATGGAAAATTCAAACAAGGATCTTGCTTCACAAAACATTGTTCGAGACATTGTTGTACAAAGCATGTTCGAGACGTGCCTCCTACGAGAGATAAAGCTTTACGAAGCATACGTGCGAGAGATAAAAACATCTCTCGTGCATCTCTCGCGATTTCTTGAGCATCTCTCGTGGACCTCTCGAACACCTCTCGAGACCTCTCAAATTACCCAAAATCATCTCTACCAAACTCAATAATATTTACTACTCCACAACTCCAAATATTATTTAAGCTTGCATGGTAGACATCTGAACCATTAATCTCCATTACTGTACAAATATCCAACAATCCTCCTCTATTTGTATAGTAAAATTAATGTTGTACCAAGATAAATCCAAAACTCATGCATAAATGAAAGTGTCTTAAAGATTGAACTTCCACATAGTATAATACGCGATACATCAATTCGGATTGCAGTGGTGGACGAGCCTTGAACCACGCAGTCTCTTTGAAGAAATGTAGGTAAAATACACACAAGTTTTACAGTCACAACAACTCAAAACTTGACACTATTAACCGCCATGTGTCCGTATCCATTCATGAACATATCAAGCCAAACCCTAAGCTCTTGAAGCGGCTGCACTTCATGTTCACACAGGCTAATCCTTTAAATCATGCCCTGCAGTAAGCATTTTCTCAAAGGATCAGTTAAGAGTAATCTCATCCTCTCACTCATGCAGAAAAACCAAGTACTGACTTTAGGGATTTATTTATTTAGTACTTGCAGCCGATTAATGAAGTACTCATCAACATTGAACTCAAGACCTAACGTTATAACTTAGGCGTGAGTTGTGCTTTCCTTCACCTCTCGACTAGAGTTGGGTTTCTTCCATCCCTCAGATTATTTTGTACTTAACAACCCTGTACAATCCTTTAAACTAGGATTTGTATTGTTGTTAATTACCGCACTAAATAATCATCAATACATAGTAAGGCCTTTTAATTAAAACTATGTATTTAATAATAGGTTATCACACCATATCATTTCCGATGTCTTTGAACCATGTCCCTTGTCATAGCTTTGGTAAGCGGATCCGCTAAATTATACCGGGACTGTACACAGTTCAGCGCTACAACACCATTACACGAGAGCTCTCACACACAGCTATGTCTCAAGCCTATGTGTCTTCACTTGCCATTATAACATTGTTATATCCTTGGCTAGTGTTGCTTTACTGTCATAGTGTACAAAATCATGTGACATCAGTTTTTGGCTAAATCGAAATTTCCAAAATTAAATTCCTTAGCTACTTAGCTTCCTTGCATGCCGAAGCTAAAGCAATAAGTTCATGTCAAAGATGGATATTCCTTTTGAATATACTAAACCATAATTAATGGTTTATTCAAGTATTTCAAAATACCTTTTAATGCCATCCACTTTGACAACACTACATGATAATAGATAGAATTTTAATATTCTATCGATTAACTTGTAAAGTAAAATATTTAATTGATTATACCGGAACCCTCTTTTCAGGTTACTAGTCAATAAATATTTATTTCCTGCAAATTCTTTAACCAAGAATTTCAATCACCATGCAGAACTTATTAACACGTACCGAGTGATTTCTTAAAACCAAAATAAAACCTCCTCTATTTGGAATACCATCTACTTTGAGGAATAAACTCATAAGCATTCTCCACTCAGAAATATCCATTCACTTTGGAGAATAAGCTTATACTGATAAACCTCCTCCATTCAGAAAATCCATTCACTTTGGAGAAGAAACCATTTTGATTTTTAAGCTCACTCTTTTCATGTGTCTTCTAAACTGAAGAATCATACCAACTTAAATCATAATCCATGACTTAAATTTAAAATTCCTTTTCACTAGCCAATTTTCATACTAGTTGAACCAGTAAATTTATGACTTTCAGAATTTTAACACATTCTCAGTACGAGAATTCTTGTGTCAAAGACACTCATAAAATCTATGAATTTTATCATCATGCATTTCTCATGCATGAAAGTTACTGCATGCCTTAAAGAGAAATATTACAGAATATTTCCAAGGCTTTCTGCCTTTATTAGAAATATAACAAAATATTTCAAGGCTTCATGCTTTTTCCAGAAATATAAAAATATTTCCAGAGCTATCTGCCTTACCCAGAAATATAGAAATATTCTCAAGGCTTCCTGCCTCACCCAGAAATATATAAAAATTATTTCAAGGATTTCAAAAGGATAGAATTTTCTATTGTGCTAGAATACCAATAATTATATTCATACATGAAACTGAAAAATGATTTCATTGAATATAATATCATCATGCAACTTAATAACCATGCATATGATACCAGAAAATTGGCAACACCAAATTACACCAAAATTGCAATTTACAGCACACCAAGATACAACTTAAAGTGCATGTATCTAGTCAACTATGCATGCAACCGAGACAAAGTCTCATATATAAAAATATTTATATACATGCATAAATAAATCCTTGTATTTATCAGACTATGCAGAACTTTAAAAGAATCACATGCATCAACTCTAGGCATGATACAGAACTAGCCGGTAAGTAATTAAATTAAAACTTACATTCATGCTGAGGCCGAGACAAATAAAAGAACCGTACCGGTTACGTCCTACAACTTGTATATGCTTTTATCTTTGATCTCTTCCGGCCATTGATGTAGTGTATCCACGCGATATGAAAACTTACAATTTCCACCTGCCAAATAAATCACGGCTAACAACATGATTTATTTCTATGAACTCAGTTTTATACATCTCACCAATCATATAGACATAATTAATGCCCCATGATTCTGAGTAAAGACAGAAATAAAACTTCATACTCTCATAGCATGTATTCAAACCACATGCACAGCATGTACATATCATGCCATGAACATCATGCAAAACCCGCATGAAATCTTCTTGTATAAAGAAATGACAAACCCAAAAGTGATTACTGTCATCCTTACCACCAAATTCGAAATTCACATTCCGAAATTTTTCCGTGAACGGAAACGGTTGCTTCACGCCTGATATCTTGTCTTCAAAACGGATCAAGACAAATCAATGATCACAGGTTTAGAAACTTTAAAGCTTATAGATTGTTGGAAAAAAAAACGTTGCTAGTATCTGTAATACAAAAGAGATACAAAATAATACAAAAGAACAAGGGAACAAAACCGGATCATCTGGTATCTTCAGGCGTGTAATCACTTTCCTATAAGCTTTAAATCTCCCTTAGAAAAGCAACAGGTTCCAGATTTAATCTTATGGGATACAAGAAGATAATGAAATTCTTAAGTTGCTTCAATTAAGAATTTCCTGGAGAATTGTAGGACTGTGAAATATCAAGGTTAAACAACAAGTTAAGTTGTCTCTATCATCAGATCGATGTATCTCCTTTAGATTTTATAGAAATAAAATTTGACTGTTAAGAGAGGTTACTGGAAGTTAATAGCAGTTACAAAACCAACTTCCAAGATATATATGAAATATAACTGATCTAGGATTACTTACGTAAGATTATGTTACCATGCACGTAATATAATTCAAAGTGATTATATCCACTCATTTAATATTCCAGATGCATGTATGTGAACATGCAATCCTAGAATATTAAAGTCACGTGCACAACAACATATATGCTAACATGAAAAGCATTTTACGTAAAAAGGAAAAGCAAAGGGTTAAGCCTTCGAGAGGTGTATTCCCTTGTCTTCCTATATTCGAGAGGTAAGATTTACATATTTTGTGCGAGACATAACTGCTATGCATATCATGGAAAATCCAAACAAGGATCTTGCTTCACAAAACATTGTTCGAGACATTGATGTACAAAGCATGTTCGAGACGTGCCTCCTACGAGAGATAAAGCTTTACGAAGCATACATGCGAGAGATAAAAACATCTCTCGTGCATCTCTCGCGATTTCTTGAGCATCTCTCGTGGACCTCTCGAACACCTCTCGAGACCTCTCAAATTACCCAAAATCATCTCTACCAAACTCAATAATATTTACTACTCCACAACTCCAAATATTATTTAAGCTTGCATGGTAGACATCTGAACCATTAATCTCCATTACTGTACAAATATCCAACAGGACGGACTTATGTGGTCAAGTTGTAGAACTGTAGAACTGCTGGAAGGTCATTCATTGCGAGAATGTCATTACTTTACATTTCCTTTTACTTATTTATGCTTCAAACAAACTAGAAAGCTTATGTGAGCAAAAGCTATATTTTGTTATAGTTTTTAACTGGCATTTAATATAAAAATCTACCTCATTTTTATAGTTCTCAAATGTCTCAACATAATGCAAGGCAAAAGAATAAAAGGTTGATGTCCCAACCACCATTACTTACTTTCGGAGGAAATCAACCACTAAGTCCAACAAATGATGACCCAAACACCAGCCCACTAGCAAGTACTTTACCACAGTCCAGCCAAAATAGTGATTTAGAGTGTACTGTATTAGTGTCACCAAATAATGCTCCATCACCTCCAACTTCACCACGCAACAGGCCCACAATACACCCCATTTGGAACAAATCGTAAGTCTTATAGTGATAGTTGTAATGCGTTTATCTTTATCTTTAACATTTATACTTTGTTACAGGTTTGAGCCATGCCTTGCGAATAGAGAGGTCATCGATTGCATTACAAATATATTCCCCGATGCTATAAAATCGTACAGTGACGCTCCTCGACATATGAAAGACGTTTGGTTTAATGAATTCAAGGTAAATTATTTTATAATTGCTAGCTATTAGTAAATTACTTTATAACTGCTATAGGGAATTGCTAATATATATTAACAGAATATATGCATGCATGTAATTAATGTTCTCCTTTACTAATTACAATTTGATTTCTTCTACTTTTATCAAAGAAATCGTATAAGTGGAATCTTGAAGATGAGACAGTGATTCAGAATATCTTTCACAAAAAAGGCTGCTAGAAGACTGTCTGACACGTTGCATCAGGTTGCATCAGGTTCGCAAACAATTGGCAAAAGGTGAGGGACATCCAAAATGGATGAGTGATCCTGTTTTGGCTCAATACCTTAGCATTTGGAATCAAGAAGACTTTAAGAAGCTTGCTGAGAAGAATAAAAAAAAATAGAAATTCGGATTGTGGGGGATTGGGACCATCGTTGCACACTGCAGGTTCAATCCCATGACTGAGCATAGGAGAATATTGGTAAGTCATTTACTATTATTTAAATACAGTTTATTGTTCAACAATGACATTAATATTTGGTTTATTGTTTATGAATAGAAAGAAAAGCTTGGAGAAGAGCCATCACATGCAGCATTGTTCCAAGCAACACACAAACGCAAAAAGACAGATGCATTTGTTTGCAAAAAAGCTCAACAAGTAATGGTAAGATACTAAAACTTTTCCTAGCATTAAAAGTGTAGCTCTAATTCAATCGTGCTGTGAAGGATTGGAATAGTTGATATAATTATTTGCAAGCTAGCTAATCTCTTGCATTGCTGTTGGGATTTATGCTTTAATTTTCTCTATGATTAACCCAGTGTTGAAACCTAGCTCTATATATGTCAAAATGATTAATTTAGTTGTTATTATTGTTTGTTAGATCCACCTATTTGCTTTCAATTAATTCCATGGCAGCCAAGCACTATGATGTGGTATATTCACCTATTCTTACTTAGAAAAGATAATGATGTGTTCACCCTCTAATTAATCTTATGAAAAAGGAGCAGACACAAAGTGTAGTAAGTCAAAATATGATGGGTGAGGTTAAAAATAAATGAGTGAGGGAGAGATCCAATA
Organism: Ipomoea trifida; assembly: GCA_003576665.1. Lineage (NCBI taxonomy): Eukaryota > Viridiplantae > Streptophyta > Magnoliopsida > Solanales > Convolvulaceae > Ipomoea > Ipomoea trifida. The sequence continues at coordinate 16,295,362 of CP025659.1, read as the reverse complement.
GTAAGGGGAATTTGAAGCATCTGGGGGCTGTACTACCTATATAAAGGAGTGTCAATATTCATAATTCAATCAAAGTAAGTAGAAATGTAATCCCAGCAAAGGGAATTAGGGAGTTTTGGGGCTTGGAACAGTTCTGTTTTATTTTTCAGAAATGTAATCCTAGAAATGTAATCCAGATCAGTTCTGCTTTATTTTTCTGTCTCTTTTTCTGCCTGTGGCGATCAGTTCATAACAGAATTTTGCACCACTACCACACACTCATATTGTGAGGGAACTAAACTAAAAGATAATGATGTGTTCATCCTCTATGTCTCTACATTTTATTAATCTGTCAACAATAATTGATTATGTGAATATAGAAGGCTATAACTCAAATATAGCAAACTCAACCTGAGCTTGAAGATTCAAATGCATGGTATGAGGCAGTTGGTGGCCTCAAGAAAGGAGGATACGTTTTTGGATTTGGATCAGATACCCCACACTATTTCCCTGAAGCTGTGAGCCAAAGGAATTCAAAATTTGGACAGTCATCCTCACATGCAGCTTGTGACAAAAAAATTGATGAATTGAAGGACCAAGTAGCATGGCTGGTAGCTGAAGTTGCTGCACTTCATGGTTCAAATCAACAGCGTTCCCAATCTACTGATCGAGCCGATAGACATGAAAGTAGTGGTGTTGGGCTAGATGACTTTGGACTCAATGATGGCACACAATCTCCTACGCAAGCCCAATAGATCAAAGAATATTCTAACTTTTTTTGTGATGCTACTTGTGGTGCAGGAAATATTTTGATTTGCATAGTAGCATTTTAGAATTCGAAGCTAACTTTTTTTGTGATGCTACTTGTGGTGTAGGAAATATTTTGGTTTGTATAGTAGCATTTTAGAATTGGAAGCTAGTTTTTTGGAAGTGGAAATTAGAATGAAACATTATGTAACTAAATTTGCTATTGAAATGTATAATTTTTGTTGTGCTATGAAATTACTACTTGTTTTAAATTTGCTAAAGCAGTTGATAATTTGTAGTAAAGCAGAAAGAGAATGTGTAAATTTTTTTTAAAAAATAATTTATTTATTTCCGACCACCAGTGGTCGGAAATGAAGACCAAGAAATCATTTCTGGTCCAGAGTTTCAGACCGCTTTCCGACCACTAGGTGGTCGGAAAATTCAGACTAAGGAATGATGTCTTTGTCTTCATTTCCGACCACCAGTGGTCGGAAACTCTGTTATCTGTCTGGTTGTTTGGTTGGTTGCTTTCTCCAACGATTCTATAAGGTGGTCGCTATTTCCGACTACTTGCGCTAGTGGTCGGAATTAGCGACAACGGTTTTTCTGGACACCCAATTGGTCGGAAAAGTGGTCGGAACAGGTGTTTCCGACCGGATTATGGTCATTTTCGACCACTTTTGGGTGGTCGAATTTCGCTTATTTCCAGCAGTGACACTTGATGCATTGAAAAGATGCTGAGACTACAACATTGTTTGAATCAATCTTTCAAATTCAAAAAAAAAAATTGAAAAATAGCTACCGTTGCAGCATTTGTTTATCTTGTATGTAAAATACTTATTGTGCACTCTTTAAATATATTAGAACTAACATAAATTTACAATTCATTTCAATTTCTACAATCAACTTGTTTGGATTAAAGACAAAATCAACATCGATCTTGACAACAAAAATAATTGGTATATAGGATGTAGCCACTGTTTAAAAATGTTTATGCACAAAGTGGCAAACTATGTAACTGCATGCATTGTGATGAAAAGGCAGCAATGCGTACTCCAAGATTAGTATCAAATCAATAAAAAAAATTTAACACTAATTCCAAAAATATGAATTTCAAAATAAACATGTGCAAAATGGATGTAGAAACTGTTGATAAAACTAGACATATTGCAACATCAGTATTCGGACTCCCTGCAAAGTTATTGTTGTTACTATCAAGTAAACAAGTTATGAAACTAGAAAAAAATGTACTACCCATTAACCTTCTACAAATATAATAAATATTAATATTTTGTTCAATACTTTCAATGAGAATGTACGACACACATCTCACAACACATGAAACATGTACGGGAAAAACTACTCCGATATAATCTTGTATTCATAGAGTTTAAAGTACTTATTTAAAAATAAACATTGGGCATTATCACAATCGCGCAATGCACGTAAAATACTAGTACATATATAATAATTAAACTTAAGCATACATAGTAAGTAAAATTTTCTTTTTAAAAAAAAAATATATATATATATACGGTACATAAATATAATACTAGTTTTATACGCGCGTGAATGGGTTAATGCCCAATATTTATATTTAAATAAATATTTAAAAGTATATCAATGCAAGATTATATAAGAGAAGTTTATACATGGGTAATTGAATGTCAAATTTTTTTTTATTTAAATATCTAACTCAAAGTATATGAATTCAAAATAATATAGAAAATTCGTTATAATTATTACTAAAATAAATGTTTGCAACCTTGTAAAATCGATAGTCTAAATATTTGGTTTAAAAATGATAGTCTAAATAAATACTACTTTTAATTTGAATTTTTCTAAGTGTTCTTAATTCTCTTTTGAGTAACATTGTCATTGTCTTCATCTTTACTATTTGTTCTCTTCCTTTTTTGAGTAACATTGTCATTGTCTTCATCTTTACAATTTGTTCTCTTCCTTTTTGTTGGTAGTGTGTTATTTGCAATTCGGATATTGTTGGTAGCATAGATGACAACGTCATGCAATGAGATTATGATATAGGAGCTATGGACTTTCCTTTAGGTGTTCTGCTTGGGGTTCATTTGGTTCAACCATTATTGTTGAATGAGTTATTGTGGATAAAGAAATCCCTTGTTTAAGAAAAAAAATAAATTAATTAATAAAAATTTGAAAATTTAAAATATTATGTATTCTAAAGATATTAAAAGGTAGTTTCTATCTTCAATTTGCTGGGCAATGGGTTATTTGAGTACTTTCATTGTCAACAAATCCCCCAAGTAGTTAATATGATTGGTTTCAAACTATTCTTTTTTATTTTTTTTCATGGTATTAAAGAAATACATATGTACTCCCTCCGTCCCATTTTGGTTGTCTGGTTCGTTTAACGAGGCTTGACTGAAGTTATTTTTAATCCAATTTTTCATAATATTAAGTTTAGTATTAATATATAAAATTTATATATTTAGAAACTACATCAAAAGTACTATTAAACACAAAAAATTAAATTTAAAAATAATAAAAAATTACTAAAGAAAATAAACAATGAAGAAAGAGTTGGTTTGACCAATAAATAGTAAATATGACAGGTAAAATGGGACGGAGGGAGTATCATTTTTTGGTGTAACTGCTAATTTAATTAATTCAATAAGAGTAAAATAAAGTGATTCCGCTTCAATTTGTTGGGTTATTATTTGAGTACTCTCTTTGTCAACCAATCCCCAAGTAGTTAATATAATTAGCTTCAAATTATTTTAAAATTTTTTTTCATAGTATTAATAAAATACTTGGTAAATAAATATATAACATTATTTTGTACTATAACTTTGATATTTAATTACAAGATATTATAAATATAAGATAATGGACAATGTAATGAATATCAATTGATAAATTTGAATGTAAAGAATCTTTGCAGAGAAAATAAAGACAATATAACTAATGAAATTATTTCTCTTATTTAATTTAATTTTTTGATAATGAATATTTTTTTTCAAATAAAGGTATTGTAGACACATAATCCTAAATTAAAGAAATACATATGTATCATTTTTTGTTGTAGCTACTAATTTATTTAATTTAATAAGAGTAAAATAGAGCGAGAAACTTAATTATGTCAAATTTGATTGAGATGAGGTTCGAACCTAAGACATTTCTTATAGAAATTAATGGGTAAGTTAAAAGTTAACGGAATATTAACGGAGAATAGAATATTTAACGGAAAACTTAACGGATAATCATAAAAGTAAGGTTAAATTAGGTAATCTCTATTCATAATATTAATCTGAATTATCTTAACCTTCTATTTGATAAAATAATTCATCTGAACCATCCATTTGATTAAATAATTTGACCGCTATTTTTTTCTACCCATTTTAAGCCTAACTATTTGGCTCTTTTTTTTTTTTTTTTGAAAACCAAACAATCAATTTGATTAATGAAGAAGAGCAGAAATAGAGTTTGGTGGGACAGAGTCCCAATACAGAGTACTAGTCTGCGAAAAAGCCGATGTGGCAAGCGTATGTGCAATAACATTATTCGATCTAGGGACTAAAGTAACCACACAGCTATGAAAGGAGGCTCTCAACGCCTTGCATGCCTGTATGGCAAAGCTTGCATGCGAACGATTAGGGCACTCATGTGGGAGATGAGAGCGTAACTGTGAGCAATCTGTAAACAACGCCACCGACTCCAAGCCCTTACCGCGTAGCCATGTAAGAGCCATTTTGCAGGCTTCTGCTTCAGCCATTAATGGTGAGAGGCAATCCGATAGTTGTCCTGTGCAAGCCGCCATGAATACCCCATCTGGTGAGAGTAAGACTGCTCCAAACGACGACCTCAGCGTATTCGGCATGAAACCTGCATCGAAATAGCATTTTGGTGACATGATCTGGTGCTGTACTGGATCTGCATGTGCGCTCGTATGGTCGGCAACAGCTGCTTGGCTGTGATGTACCTCCGTCCAAACCTGAAGTGCAACCTTTGCTGTTTGTTTGATTCTTCTGGCAGTGGGAGAAAACCATCCCATACGGCTGAGTTTCGAGCACGCCAAGTGTAGTAGAGTGCTGCTACCGCCAGGCGAATATCTCCTTCAGAAAAATTCATAAACATAGATGAGAGCCACACACTAAATGAGCCTCCACTAGTTGGTACATTAGGTAAGTCAAGTTCATGCCATACTAGTTGGGAGTAAGCACACGAAATTAATGCATGAAACACATTCTCATGACAATCACCACACTTTGGACATGTTGGGTCTACATCTACCCTCCTTATAAGTAAATTAGTAGTGATAGGAAGAGTGTCACTAAGGGCTCTCCACAGGAAGGTTTTCCATTTGGGGGGCACTTTTATTTTCCATAAGGCAATCCAATCATCAAAGTCACCCTCCATATTACTAAATTCACCCATGACTAATTTATAACCACTTTTCACAGAGCGAGAAACTTAATTATGTCAAATTTGATTGAGATGAGGTTCGAACCTAAGACATTTCTTATAGAAATTAATGGGTAAGTTAAAAGTTAACGGAATATTAACGGAGAATAGAATATTTAACGGAAAACTTAACGGATAATCATAAAAGTAAGGTTAAATTAGGTAATCTCTATTCATAATATTAATCTGAATTATCTTAACCTTCTATTTGATAAAATAATTCATCTGAACCATCCATTTGATTAAATAATTTGACCGCTATTTTTTTCTACCCATTTTAAGCCTAACTATTTGGCTCTTTTTTTTTTTTTTTTGAAAACCAAACAATCAATTTGATTAATGAAGAAGAGCAGAAATAGAGTTTGGTGGGACAGAGTCCCAATACAGAGTACTAGTCTGCGAAAAAGCCGATGTGGCAAGCGTATGTGCAATAACATTATTCGATCTAGGGACTAAAGTAACCACACAGCTATGAAAGGAGGCTCTCAACGCCTTGCATGCCTGTATGGCAAAGCTTGCATGCGAACGATTAGGGCACTCATGTGGGAGATGAGAGCGTAACTGTGAGCAATCTGTAAACAACGCCACCGACTCCAAGCCCTTACCGCGTAGCCATGTAAGAGCCATTTTGCAGGCTTCTGCTTCAGCCATTAATGGTGAGAGGCAATCCGATAGTTGTCCTGCGCAAGCCGCCATGAATACCCCATCTGGTGAGAGTAAGACTGCTCCAAACGACGACCTCAGCGTATTCGGCATGAAACCTGCATCGAAATAGCATTTTGGTGACATGATCTGGTGCTGTACTGGATCTGCATGTGCGCTCGTATGGTCGGCAACAGCTGCTTGGCTGTGATGTACCTCCGTCCAAACCTGAAGTGCAACCTTTGCTGTTTGTTTGATTCTTCTTGGCAGTGGGAGAAAACCATCCCATACGGCTGAGTTTCGAGCACGCCAAGTGTAGTAGAGTGCTGCTACCGCCAGGCGAATATCTCCTTCAGAAAAATTCATAAACATAGATGAGAGCCACACACTAAATGAGCCTCCACTAGTTGGTACATTAGGTAAGTCAAGTTCATGCCATACTAGTTGGGAGTAAGCACACGAAATTAATGCATGAAACACATTCTCATGACAATCACCACACTTTGGACATGTTGGGTCTACATCTACCCTCCTTATAAGTAAATTAGTAGTGATAGGAAGAGTGTCACTAAGGGCTCTCCACAGGAAGGTTTTCCATTTGGGGGGCACTTTTATTTTCCATAAGGCAATCCAATCATCAAAGTCACCCTCCATATTACTAAATTCACCCATGACTAATTTATAACCACTTTTCACAGTGTAACATCCCTTTGGGTCACCATGCTAGAACCATATATCCTCATATCCTGATGATACCAGTACCCTGCTAATGCGCAATACGTCCTCCAGGGTGAATATATCATTTAAAATAGAGATGTTCCAAGAGCTACTCTCCTCATCAATTAAGCCAGACATATATGTTCCATTGATATTTGCAGGCATAGCTGTGTGAACCATTGGGGATGGATCGTCAAGCAGCCAAGGATTACCCCAAATTAAAGTAGATTTGTCATCCCCAATTCTGTGCCTAGCACCACTACAAATTAAGTTATGAGTAGCCATGATACTGCGCCAACAGAAACTTGGGCAATTACCTACAGCAGCATCAATATCTTGCGCAAAGGAGGTTTTGGGGTAATATCTTGCTTTATAGATCCTAGCAACCAAAGAATTTGGCATAGTGAGAAAACGCCATGCCTGTTTCCTTAGCATAGCTAAGTTGAAAGCACGTAGGTCCTTAAAGCCTAAACCTCCAAACTTCTTGGGTATACACAAGCGGTCCCATGCTTTCCAATGAATTCTTCTCTCAGTTCCCGAGCCCCACCAAAATCGATTCATAGTTCTCTCAATTGATAGACATACCGACTCAGGAAGCAAAAAGACACTCATTGAGAAAGTCGGCATTGCCTGAGCTACACTTTTCAACAAAATCTCCTTCCTTGCTTGCGAGAGAAGCTTCTTGTTCCATGAACCTATCCGCTGTTTAATCTTGTCTTCAATATATGAGAGAGCCGCCCTCCGGTTTCTCCCTACAAAAGCGGGTAAGTCCAAGTATTTGCCAAAGTTTGGGGCCTGAGTAACCCCTAGTACTGCTGCCACCTCATCTCTATGCACTTCTTGTGTATTCCTGCTAAAGCAGACACTAGATTTGTGATAGTTGACTGCTTGACCAGACATACTTTCGTACAAGTCCAGACAGTGCTTTACTGCACCTGCTTCTTGGGCATTCGCTCGAAAAAATAGGAGGCTTTCATCTGCAAAGAACAAATGAGAAACCGGGGGTGCTCCCCTAGCCACTCTACAACCCTTAATAGAGCCCTCTACCTGAGATTTCTGTAACAATTAAGAGAGTCCTTCTGCACAAATAATAAACAAATATGGGGAAAGAGGGTCTCCCTGGCGCAACCCACGAGATGGAATAACATTACCAGTAGGGACCCCATTAATCACAAAGCTATAAGACACCGTGGAGACACAAAGCATAATTAAATCAATCCACCTGGGAGCAAACCCCAGAGCCTCCATCATTCTGCGTAAATAGTGCCACTCCATTCGATCATAAGCTTTTGCCATGTCCAGTTTTAGAGCTCCCCAACCAACTAAACCACCCTACTTTCTATTAAGATAATGTCCTACCTCTGCAGCGACCAGGATGTTATCAGTAATGAGCCTATTTGGGATGAAAGCACTCTGGGACTCAGATATGAGATTGTCTAATAAAGGCTTCATCCTGTTTGCCAAGATCTTTGCCATTATCTTATACACCACGTTGCATAAGGCAATAGGTCTCAAATCAGCCACACTCTCAGGCACTTTTTTCTTTGGTATAAGGGCAACATTCGTTGCATTAAGTCCCTCAGGGAATGAACATGATTGCAAGCAATTGATCACAAACTTAGTCACATCCCCACCCACCACATCCCAATAATACTGGTAAAACCCCGAGTTCCGGGTCCTTATCTAGGAACATTGAAAACAGGGCCTCTTTCACCTCAATGATCTCAAAAGGGCGTAGTAAAGTATCATTATCAGACTGAGAAACCCAGGGGACAATAGTACTGAAAAAAGGCTCCTTCAAAGCTGACCCCGTAGAGTGGAAAATATGATTGAAATAACTCAACACAACAGGCTCCAAAGCCTCTCCCTCGACCCACACACCCTCATCATTTTTTAATCTAGAAAGAGAGTGTTTCTTTTTACGAGCAGAAGCATACTTGTGATAGAATCTTGTATTAGCATCAGCTCCCTTCAACTAGTGTTGCTTGGCCCGCTGCCTCCAAAATGTGTCCTCCTGGGCTTCAAGACATGTCAACTGGTTTTTCAATCGCTGAAACTCAGCTAGAGATTCCGGATCACGACGACCCCTTATCCTTAACTGAGCTTTACGCAGAATTTTCAATTGTTGACCAAAATTGTGAAACTGGTCACCACCCCATCTGTAACACCCCGAATTGGCTATACACAACCAATGGAGTAATTACCGCCACACTTAGATTCGGCCCAACCTTAAATAGGCGGGATTCATTCTAAGTGCTCAGGCTAACGATGAAAGTAAGGATCGCGTTTCTTAACGTCAAAATCCAAGACCAGCCTTTAGGATAAAACTGCATCATATATATATACATATTGATTATATATATTCATATGCATCATCAAAATGTAACTCGAAAGTTACCAAAACGAAATGGGTTAATAATACCACCCATTCGAACTATCTAGGGAAAGAAAACCCGACTAGACGACTGTTTGATTTAGCCCTTTACAAAAGGTATATTTACACAAAACTAGGCTACGCCCCACCTTCCCCTTCGACTCCATCTAATCTAGGGAGTAATACACGGGACCCGTGTACGTACCCCAGACCTCACACCACTTGCCACCATACCACGTCATGTGGTCTAGGAACCGGCAAGTATTCATAATCATCATCCACTCCTCATAAGTCTCCGGGGGACTTGGGTCCCACGGATATGGATAGCGCACTTCGAACTCAGGCGGGTCACTACCCGGGACCAACTCGAGAGGGTAAAGCCCGTAACTAGCTTGAATCTCGTCAAAGGGACATAGGGGCAAGACCGGCGGGGGCATCCAAAAAGGAGTGTCAGGCGAGCTCGGAACAGGGGCGACGTCGGGCGTGTCGAGTAGAACGGGCGGATCGGGAGCATAGCCGGGGCCGTACGGATCGTCGTCGGATAAATACTGTATATAATCTTCATAGTCATAAATAGGAAATATAAACTCGGACGGATCCGAGTCAGGTGGGCTATTGGATCCCACACTAGACATCTGTTAAGAACACAATGAAGTGTAGTTAGCGCGACGGCTAAGTAAGGATATCCATTATCCCTTGAAAATAAACAAAGGTTTCAAATAGTCAAACAATAAGCATAAGGCAAGATAGTACTACCACAGCGAAACCAACCTGCAACAACGTAAATAACAAGTAATTTCACTTCATGTCAATAATTAGAACAATTAACTCAGTCATAATTTCACCCAGTAGTTAGTGCTTACGCGTCGCCCGTGATACACAATTCTCGTCTTACTCATAAGTGGGGTACGAAACACATCCACTATTAGATCTTGGTGGGGTACACAACACATCCACCTTTCAATTCTCACGTGGGGTACGAAACACATCCACGATTAGTTCTCGGTGGGGTACGAAACACATCCACCTTTAAATTCACAAGTGGGGTACGAAACACATCCACTATTAGATCTCGGTGGGGTACACAACACATCCACCTTTCCAAGTTTCACGTGGGGTACAAAACACATCCACGATTAGTTCACGAGTGGGGTACGAAACACATCCACTGTATAAATTCATAAGTGGGGTACAAAACACATCCACTATTAGGTCCCGGTGGGGTACACAACACATCCACCTTTTCAAGATTCACGTGGGGTACACAACACATCCACGATTAATTCACGAGTGGGGTACGAAACACATCCACTATTTAGATCTCGGTGGGGTACACAACACATCCACCTTTCCAATAATCATGTTTAGTTAGTGTTAAACACATACTAACACATTCAAGCATAGAGTCATGATCAATTTCAATACATAGTTATTTCCCAAAATCATAAAATAGTTAAGTGAAATAATTTGGCTTCAAAAACACCCACCCGGATGCCCGTAGGCTCTCAAAACATCACAACACATAAGTCCAAAAACATCGGGGAAAAACCGGGTCGGGAATAGGTCGAAACGAGTCCGCGTCGCGCGGACTCGCAACTGTCCGCGCCTGCGGACACGGCGTCCGGACCGCGTCCGCGGTCTCGGCCTCTCGAGCCGAGACTGGGCGCCCTCGGACGCGCGCGTCCGAGCGGCGTCCAGCCTCTCGGTCGAGGCGCCGTAAGGTGTTTCCGTAAGGGCGCGCGGTGGACGCGCGGTGGACGCGCGTCCACTGTCGCGTCCGCCCGTTTTTCTGCCCACTTTGGGCCGCAAGTTCGGGGCCGTAACGCCCCGATCTACCACTTTTTCCACAAATACAAGCATATACGGACCCTAAACAACACATATATGCATAACAATAATTATGAACACATACAACAAATTTTATCAAGCTTAAATTCAAGGATTTTGAAGTCAATTTGTAGATCTAAAGCATAACACACATTTTCCATGAACAAAACTCTAGCATGCAATTTTTCCTAGCATTTGCCTATTTTCAAGAGATTGAACCGACTTAAGGGAATCCTTACCTTGATTTTTAGATCGTGACTTTGAGGGTATTTCCTTAGAATTTTCCTCCCAAAAGTCCTAAAGAAAAGTCACCATAACAATAATATTTTCTTGTATTAATATCATCACTTAAATGTTAGAGAGGATTAAACCACTAAAGTTTAGAGTCTTACCTAGACTTTGCTTCTTGAGTTGGGAAAAAAAATAGTAGGAGGGAGTTAGATCACAAAGCAAGACTTAGCCAAATATTTTTCTTCTTCTTCTACCTAGGATTTTCGAAAATGTGAAGAAGAAAGGGGAAAGATGATCATATTTGTTTAGCTTGAAGTGGAAGTCACAAGTACATACACCATACCCCTTATGTCATGCCATTTAATGCCAATCAAGATCAAATCTTCTTAAGATCATATGCCACTTGTCAACACCCCATTCATCCCTTAAGAAGATATTAATTATCTTGATCAGTTTAGACCCAAATCAGATGAATGTTCGGAGGATTATAGCTTAATTCGGGAAAATTCTAATACTAAAATTATCGTAAAAATATTCCCGTCGCAAATCACCAATTTTGGGAATTTTCCGATAGTCCGTTAAATTTAGGTTCAGAGTCTGCAATGATTTATCCCTTACGGTCCATTTAGAAATTCTCTTGAACCAATTAAAATTCAGGCCTAATCGTATGATACTCAATAATTCCAATTCTGAAAAATCCGAATTGAATCCTCATCCTAAAATTTTTCTTGGTTCGTAATTGATACGTAGTTCGCAGCTTATCGGTAATAAATCCCTAAACGAAACAATTATTTCAAGTACCGAACAGTCCTCTCTTAATTGCCATAATTAAAAAAAAAAATTATAACGCTATTTTCGAATCCTAGTTTTATCGGAAAAACCGAGGGGTTACACCATCTCTGGAGATTCTCACCACATAGCTGAAGGCAATTCAACAGTCCACCACTCCTACCAGCCTGCCAAGCATGTTCCACCACACCTCTACACCCCTCATCAAGCAGCCAAGCCATCTCAAACTTGAAAGCCCTTCGCAAGCCCCCCTGCCTCACCGCATTGTCAGATAATCTCATAAACAAAGCGGAGTGATCAGAAGAGCGGGTCAAAATATTCTCCACGATAGCTCCCTCCTGCAGGCATCTCCATCTATCATCAGCTAAAACCTTGTCTAGTCTCTCCTCCAACCAATCAGCAGTACCCTTACCTCTCTCCCAGGTAAACTGATAACCCCGCAGAGGGAGTTGAGTCAGCCCACAGTCATCCAAAGCCTCCCCAAAACCGCGAAGGAGAGCATCCGGATGCGGGTTACCTCCTCTCTTTTCGTGCTGGAATAAAAGATCATTGAAGTCCCCGAGAATGACCCAAGGCAAGTCCAAGGAGACTGCTAAGGACCGGAGGAAGTCCCACGAAGCTGCCCTTCTACTACGCTCAGGGTAACCATAAAAACACGCCATCCGCCAACAAGCAGAACTATCAACACTCACCTCCACATCAATATGATATCTTGAGTAACAAAGCAGCCTGGCCGTGCAATTCCTCTAACTCTTTGGCTCTTACTAGTATAGTAGATATATGGAAAAAAAATTGTTTTAGATTCATACGTACGTACTCTATACATAAGTAAAATATAATTAAAAAAAAAAAAAAGAAATACTATATGTACATAGTACAATATATCCACACAAATAATATTTTATATAAATACATTCATACATAATCTATCACAATTCTTGGAACAAATTATGAATCAACAACATACTACACATGAATCAAAGTCAAAATAGAGATTTCTAGTATGCATCGTCTCATATACTCCATCATCAAAACATATTTTAATCTTTTGTAAAAATACAAATTTAAAGGCAAGCAAGGGAGAGACAAACTTACTTACCTTGAAAACTTATTGCCCTTAATACTCTAAGCCTCAATTGTCCAAAGTTTCTTCTTCTATCAACCATCATCATCAACACACAAATCACACAATAAACCCATAAACATATAATCATACAAAAATTATATTTCTATTCTACCCATAAACAAATAAAACAATAAAACTTACTAGGCTTTAAGGATGAAAGTTTCAACTCTTGAAGAAATAAGATGATAATAATTTTTTTTTTTTTTTTAAAAGATGATAATAATTTTTTTTTTTTTTAAAAAAGATGATAATAATTTTTTTTTTTGTTTTTGATGAAGTTCACGGCAATTGGAGAAGAAGAAAGGAAGATGATTTTTTTTTTTCTTTTGTTGTGGGATTCGGCCAAGGGGAAGAGAAGAAAAAGGAGACAAAGTTATCTCATCTCATCAACAATCAAAAATTAATATAATTTATGATTAAATAAATTAATTATTTGTAACTTATATAACTCCCAATCCTTATCCTATCAAAATAAATTTGATTAATTAAAATATCTCTCATCACATATAAAATAAAATATTTTATTATAATTAGAATAAGTATATAAATATATATGCATGTACATACGGTTACACATGCATATACATATGTTTATATAATATATAACTAAAGTGAACGTACATTACATATATATTTAATCAAAAGAATTTTCTTTCCTTTTACCATAAAATAGTTTTACGGTTTTACCACATAAAAAAAAAAATTTCAAAATATTTATACCGTAAAATAGTTTTATCACTATAATGTACTATTGAAGAAAAGTAGAGATATGAAAGTTGTAATGGTTTGATGGTTAGGTACTTGGAATTCAAATGAAAGGATTTAATTAAAGGTTCAAATCTTTAACATGAACAAAATATATAAATATATTTTTTTAATCTGATCATAAAGATTAACACTATTTCCCAATTGAATAATTATTTACTTTAGTGAAAATCAGGGTACCACACCTCCCACACCGAGGCCATCTCTTCTGAATTTTACGACTACCAAATCTTCAAATCCCCCAAGTGTAACAACCCCAAAATTAAAACTGGAAAGTTTCATAAGAAGGGCATTTATTTACTAAAAAGATAAAATTCTAATGCGGAAGCTAAAATATCATTTTGAAATACGCGGGGTGCGACCGCCACATTTGGGCTACCAACAGAACAAGGTCCAAACTCTTAGGCTAACAAGGGTTCTATCTAATTACAACAAATCTACAACACTTCTACGATACTATACAATCCCAAAAGTTCTACTCAATTACTATCCAAGATATACTACTACGCCTCTACAACGCGCTATCAAGCTAGTCACAAACTCTAATCTTGAAAACAACAAGGTTGAAAAGACACAAAACAATAACATTAGCATAAAATGCTAAGTAAAGTCTACTCTGCCCTATAAAATACTTACATTATTAGTTTGAAAATAGGTATACTTTGTAAATAGGCTCTAAAACTCAAATAGACCACATATACTTTAGAAAACATTTAGCCAAGAGTTTAAAAGGAACATTTCCAAAAGAGTTTTTAGGATACATTAAATCATGGTTGAACAGATAAAAGGTTTTCCAAAATAGGAGACGGAAACCCTACGGGTACAACTCACACCAAAACAAGAGATTTTTCTTAAAATACGGCAATTGCAACTCAAGGTACAACCCTAGTTACTTGGCAACTGGTGGACCTGCCACCATCAAAGAAACCCATATATAGGATGCAAGTGAGTGTATAAAATCCAACATAAGGCCGATGACACTATTGAAAGGTACAAAACAAGACTTGTGGCAAAGGTGTACACACAAACACTTGACATTGACTACCTAGATACTTTCAGTCTAGTGGCTAAGATAACTACAATCAGAACTCAATTGGCAGTAGCAACGGCTAAGGATTGGCACCTTATGGATGTGAACAATGGTTTTCTTCATAGATCTCTAGAGGAAGAGGTTTATATGCAGCTCCTTCTTGGATTTGCAGGAAAGAAGAATGGACAGATGTGTAAGCTGAATAAATCTTTGTATGGGTAAAAATAAGCTAGCAAATAGTGGAACACCAAGTTGAGTGTGTCTTTGCCGAATATGGGGTTTAAACAATCTATTCCTAATAACTTCTTGTTTACCAAAGGTGAAGGGCCATCATTTGTAGCCTTATTAGTGTATGTGGATGATATAGTAGTGGCTAGTGCTAATTTGAACTTGATACATCATATTAAGACGATGCAACTTAATGTCAATTTTCAAATGAAAAATTTAGGACTCTTGAAGTACTTCCTAGGTTTAGAGGTGGCCAGACAAAGAAAAGGCATTGTAATATCTCAAAGGAAGTATACACTTGACTAAAAACACATACAATGTTAACTCCAGACACATAATTTTTTGAACATTATTGTCCTAAATCTAAGGTGGACTCTGGTCTATGGTATAACAATTGTTACTCGCAGTAGCTAGGGATAGCGCTCAGATCGAAATGACACACATATACTGGAACAAAACTTTTGCAACTCTAATTCCATAGCTATCACACTTGTGTGAGACCGTCTCACGGATCCTTATTCGTGAGACGGGTCGGGTCGGGTCAAAGCACCATGCAAATGTCATACTTATATGTGCAAATCTCATACTTATATGCTCAAATATAACACTAATCAAAAATACAATTTTTGTTACTTATAAGAGAAAAAGTAATACATTTTTCATAATAAGTAATGTTCACAAGTGCCTCTCACTTATAAGGGCAAATATAATACTTTTGAGGCAAAATGTAATACTTTTAAATCGAAATGTAAAAGTATTGTATTTTCCCTTAAAAGTATTACATTTACCCTAATAAGTAACAAAAATGTTATTCCTGATTAGCATTATATTTGAGCATATAAGTATGACATTTGTGCATATAAGTATTACATTTGCATCTTGACCCGACCCGACCCGACCCGTCTCATGGTGAGACGGTCTCACACAAGTTTTTGCCAAAACGATATATTGTTCCATTTAAGCATGTTAGCATGTCCAGCTGAAAGTTATTCGTAAAGTTCTAGTTGGAAAGATAGCGCCCCAGCACATACGACGAAATTAATTGGAATAGGTAAAAATGAAATGAAAATACATAAACCTGGCTAAGTAGTCTCACTAATGCATTTTGGACAAATTTCTCCGTCAAACTCTTTTGCTAAATGCATTTCCACTAGTACAAAAATAAATAGAGGAGACTAACTTTTCACAACCATTTTAAAAAGAATGGTGGTGTATTTTTTGTAAAACAAAAATCGCCATAGCAAACTTGTAAATATTTGAATAAGAATTCGTAACTATTGCTAATAAATAAAAATGATTGAGGTGTGGAAAAAAAAAAAGAAAAAAAAAAGCGTGGGTAGTATAGCAAAATAGTTTTGTTAGTCTTTTTCCATACACTATAAGCTATCAGAAAAATAAAGATAAAAAGATGTATGAAACACATTAAAATGAGAGAATAAGTGGGGAAGGATGCAATCAAATTGAAAACTAATTGTAAAATATTGTTTTATCCTAATTAAGATCACAGTACAAGATGTTGATCGATATTATTAGAATTTTCTTGACACAACAAACAAAAAAGTTCAATAATAAAAGACTACATTAATCCATATATGTCATCAGAGTTGTTGGCAGCAACAACAACTAAAGACCACAGCACATTAATTGGCTTGGTTTCCGTCCCATGTTCTTCTTTTCCTTCCATATATATTCTATCCTTCAGACAGAAGAACCTTGGTTAAGATTAGCAACAACAGTGTTGAGTTTCTTGTCAGAAGAATTTACATTACTGACCTGCATAAATGGATATATATATATACACAAATTTTTAATCATATCATATCATGAGAGAAGCATAATATAATTGAATGATATTCCGTATAATTAAACACACAAGAGAAGATAAGAGAAGATGTGTATATATGTATATGCTTACTCCTGAAGATAGAAGCTGATCAGCATTTAGTTGCTCACAAGCGTGATCTACAAATAGGGTTCTTCTAATAGGAACTTCCACTGGATTCTTACAATGTAAGTGCTGCCAATTCAGACTGCCACACCATCATATCATTCATCATAACCAATATATACTTGATTAGCATCCAAAACAACACAATGTACAAAAATGTATGTTTTATAATTAATATCTAATGAAGGTCATATCGAATGAATTAACCATGCAAAAACTAGCTTAGCTAGCTACCTCTGGTTGATCTTTGTGTGCAAACTACCCTCTGGCAAAGTTGGAAGTTGAAGCTTATCACGAAGAAGTGGATTTTGCATGATCAATGTTCTTAACTTGTTAAGCAATGATGCCCTAGCAGTTTGGGCATCCACATAGTTTGATAGATGAGGAGCTTCCCTGAATTGAAGTTGCATTAGAGCATTATTTAATTTCATAAGTTTGATACATAAACCATGCATAGTTATAATCATGAATCACAATTATATTCACTATATGAATTGAAGCAGATCGAAGATAATAAATGCCTAATTAATTTGAACCATTCTAGGCAATAGAAATGCTATACCAAAATGAAATCTATGCAAAACTAGATAGTATCTATATATGCATCATTTCTATGACAATGTATGTGCGGCTTCTAGAAATTATTTATATATATACCTAATATTATTAAGCACCATGAGATGCGCAGTCTCTTTAAAGTAAAGTCTATTGAATCCTGCAAACACTTTTAACTCATCTTTAAGAATCTTCAGAGCATTCCTCTTGTCACCGCTATTAACAAAAAAAAAATCAAAACTTGATTTAAGCTCCAAATTAATCACATGAACTTCAATGAGCTGAGAATGAAGTGAAGAATGATATATATAGTTATGATTAAATAGAAAGTTGGATGTGGTTGCTACCTGTCTAGAGCTTCAAGATATTTTTGCTGTCGAATTTCAAAATAAAGTTTGATTGACGGAAAATTATCATAAAATTTGGTAAATCCTGACAGATACTTCTCCAACTCATCCCACTCTCCTTGAATCACTTTCTCTTCAAAGTAGCTCAGGTTGAAAAACACTCTTGATTCCCTCTCCAAACTGCATATTAATTACAAAAACGAAATCATCAGCATAAAATTTACATGCTCGCAAACACACAACTCCAAAAAAAATTAGCAAAAAACACTCTCTATCTTTAAGTAAATTAAATATAATGAGAATTCCGGCCTAATCCTAATTACCTATGAAGTGTTTCCTTGTAATTCTCTTTTTCTAAGAACTGAAGCACCATATGAAGCAAGTCGTCCCTCTTCATATGCATGTCGGCCATGTCTTCTAAACCTTAGGGCAGCGTGCTTTGTCTCTCTGCCTGTCTGTTACTTTGAGCTAGCAGTGGCTTGGACGATGCTATGAAGAAAGGAAATAAGCGTAAAAAAAGTAGTCATTTAGTGATAATAACCTATCTTCCAGCTTTGTCCTCTTTCTTTATGTTTTAATTGGAATGTGTAGCCTTGCCAAAAAATTTTAGATAACCTTGGGATCTGTTGCCTGGCAAAAAAAAATGTCCTATCTAACTTCCTTTAACATCTTCTGATCTTCATGCATTTGTTGGAATGTCTTCATGTGTTGGAATGTGTTACCCCGCTATATCTTTGTCTTTTTTCGGCTTAGACATCAAATAAGTGTGAACATTCATTTTGGAGATGAGAACAATAGTTCTCAAAAAAAACCTCATTATTGATCATCAGCCGCACGCACAGTTATGGTTGCGCTGACCGGCTCAAACCCACGGGTTTGAGGATCGAACCTCCAACCTCCCAGAGCACTCTTACCACTTGGGCTGTCCTTACTGCTTTTATAGTGGAGTGGAGTGGATGCCTTCAATTCTGACAAAACGTATAGTGGACTAGTCTACTACTCTACTCCTTTATTTATTTATTTTTTTTTTTTTTGAATACAACTGACTCTACTCATTTATTCAATTCCTTAATATGTAATTATTTATTTAAGGAAACAATCTTACAATAATTAATATGCTATACAAATTTAAAGCAATATCGTCAAATTTAAAATATCTATCTGTACAATTTTAGTTAATTAGTATTTTTTATCCAAATTTATAAAATTTAGTTTGACTCGATCGAATTGATTTATATGTCTCCATACATAAAATAATTGTGCATGTAAAGTCAATGAATTCATAGTTTTAGAATCATATTATATTAACAAATATAGTTGATAATTTACGTAATAATTATGATCTAATTAATAATTATTAAAATAAAAATTTTAGATATGATAAATTATTAAATATAATTACAGAAGTATTTAATATATACTAACGGAAGTTTAATAGTATAAGAATAAGTTTTTTCATTAAAAATTACAATAAAATATTTATAGCATAATGTAAACTCAATAAACATAGAATATATATAGAATCAAATTGAGGTACTAACTTGGGTTCATTCTTAGAAGTTTGAAATTTTAATGACAAATGTCATATTGGACTCTAGTGATAACCATGAGATTTAATTTGTGGAGTGGCCTAGCAAAAAATGGCGAATTCTCCTTTGTTCTCTTTCTTTATGTGTTGCCTGTCAAAAATTAACCCTCCATCTTTGTATTCTTAGCTTCAAGTAACTATATGATAATACGATAGTTAGTGTTAATTCAATTTATTTTAATTTTTACTTTCTTTTTACTCGATCATGATTAGCAGAAAGTAATATATATATATATATATATATATATATATATATATATATATATATTTGTGGGGATTTCTTTTGGAAGTACCAAACAATAGGGTTCCATCCACTAATTAATTTGTTATGTTATTACATGTTCATGGCTGAATTTCTTTGATGCTATTAATGGAGAAATTTTTATTGATGAAGAAGATGAATGGAAAAAGTATAAAATGCTAAGGATGACAATTTGCAAATTAAAAAAGAGGAAATAAGCATGACAAAGATAATTTTGAACTCAACCTATTGATAATTTTGAAATTCGTTATGTTGAATGTCAAAAACAAATGTCATATCTTCTTTTGACAGCTTTCTTCATGTGGTAAAATATGTTGTCCGTCAAAAACTATATCCAATATCTTTGTTGTCTTCTTCCTCCGGGAGAATCATTAGTAGGAAATAGAGGAGGCAGATCTGTAATGTTTAGTTGCTCACAAGCATGGTCTACATAAATAGGGTTCTTTTAATAGGAACTTCCACTGGATTCTCACAATAATGCAAGTTTCAGACTGCCCGCACCAATCATATCATTCATCATCATAACCAATATTTAATTAGCATCCAAAATAACACAACGTACAAAAATATAATGTATGTTTTATAATTAATTTCTAATGAATTAACCATTGCA
>CP025659.1:16247275-16274196 GCA_003576665.1 Ipomoea trifida | reverse complement strand
CCTTAATATGTAATTATTTATTTAAGGAAACTATTTTACAATAATATATATGCTATACAAATTTAAAGCAATGTCGTCAAATTTTAGATATCTATCTGTATAATTTTAGTAATTAGTAATTTTTATCCAATTTTTTAAAATTTAATTGGACTCGATCGAATTCATCATTTATATATCCCCATACATAGAATGATATTTTATGAAATCTATTGATCTGATAATATATGTACAATTTTAGTAATTAGTTTTTTTAAGCAAAATATAAAGGCAAAAACTTGTGTGAGACCGTCTCACCGTTAGACGGGTCGGGCCGGGCCGGGTCATGGGGTAAATGTAACACTTATACGCACAAATGTCATACTTATATGCTCAAATGTAATACTAATTAGGAATAAAAATTTTGTTACTTATAGGGGTAAATGTAATACTTTTATGGGAAAATATAATACTTTTACATTTCGATTTAAAAGTATTACATTTTTCCTCAAAAGTATTATATTTTCCCTTATAAGTAAGGAAAAATTGTCAACATTACTTATTATGAAAAATGTAACACTTTTTCTTTTATAAGTAACAAAAATTGTATTCCTAGTTAGTATTATATTTGAGCATATAAGTATAACATTTGCACATATAAGTGTGACATTTGCATGGTGCTTCGACCCGACCCGACCCGTCTCACGAATAAGGATCCGTGAGACGGTCTCACACAAGTGTGACCCAAATATAAAATATATTAAGAACGAAAATATCTCGGAGCAGCAAATTAAGCCTAGACAATCGTACAAAAGAGTCCATTCCAAAATAATTTTAAAAGGCTTAACTGATTTAAATTAGAGAATTAATTGAGAATTAAATATCTCTATATGTTCAACTACTAAATTCATGTCAAAGACCTTGTGATCTAGTGGCACTCGGTGTCCCGATTTACACTCTCACATGGATGATGGGAGTGGGTTCGAAAGCTTCAATGGAGGCAACTGTTGACTCTTTATGCTTTAGGTTGAGCTATGAATCTACTTATTTAGAGTTTCAAGATATACTTTTTCAATTCATTCCAGACCCCTCTCTTGATCACTTTCTCTTCAAAGAAATTTAAGATAAAACAATTATAAACAATTATTTTAAGGAATTTTACTATAAGCAAATGTCATGTCTAGCTACCTCTGGTTGATCTTTGTGTGTAAATTACCCTCTGATGGCAAGGTTGGAAATTGAAACTTATCACGAAGGAGTGAATTTTGCATGATCAATCTTCTTAACTTGTTAAGCAATGATGCCCTAGCAATTTGGGCATGCACATAGTTTGATAGATGAGGAGCCTCCCTGAATTGAAGTTGCATTATTTAATTTCATAAGTTTGGATACATTAAGCTCCGATCGATCCATAAACCATGCACATTTAATTTGTATGCATAGTTATTATCATGAATCACAATTCATACAATTATATGAAGCAGATCGAAGATAATATATATAAATGCATGTCTATTTAGTTTAAATACACGAACCAACTTACGAGGGTATATTTTCAAAAAAAAAAAAAAAAAACTTACGAGGGTACGGTACTACGGTGTGATAGTATAAGAGCATCCTTATCAATAGATATATTTCACGGTTTTTTAAGAGTTTGTAAGTGTGATTAGGAGAGAGAAAATGGGAGATGAAAAAAAAATATGATTTAAAAGAAATAGTGTCAGGCGCGCCTCACATGCGCCCGCATGGGCGGCTGCTGTGCGCGAGCGCGTATCGCGCACAGCAACCAATGGTAATAACTAATAAATAGTTGCCCTGCTAAGTTACTGTAGTATGAACGGGTTATAGCAAATGATCCCTAAGCATTCTCTTTTCTTCCATGTGGCAAATTTTTGACATTATCCTTTGAAATATCCACTGATATTGTTGCTCTAAATAAAGGCTAGAAAAGGGTGAGGGTATTCTTGTATTTTCTTTCCGTTGCAACTGCCAGTTGTCTGTCTTTTCTTCATTTCGACTACAATGAAGTTCTTTTCCAGATTATCATCTTAGCTTGTTTAATTTGTTACACATACACTTCAATTCATGCAACTAATTTAACACAAGTACACAAACATATATAGTTGCTCATCAGCCGCACGCACGCATGACGCACCAAGCACGCACAGTAGGAAAATGTTGTCTGCCAAAAACTTCGCCCTCTATTCTTGCCTTTTTTACTTCGAGTCATTTTCATTTTTGGTCCAACTGTTATTGGGTCATTGTCAATTTTAGTCCACTTCATTATTTTTCGCCACATTGCGGCCAGTCTTATTTAATCCTTGCCACTTTTAGTCCACCTTTAAAATTTTCGTCAAATAACCATCCAAAAGAGGGGTATTTTGGTTTTTTCATGCTTTGATCATCTCCTTTACCCTTGTAGTGGTTTTCCTTACAGATTTTCATTCAACGAAGAGGTCGGGTAAAAGCCATGGCTTTGTAATGTGGCTCACATAGCTTTCGTCAGACCTCTTCAATGGATGAAAATGTGTAAGGAAAGTCACGGCAAAGGGTTAAAGGAGATGATCAAAACATGAAAAGACCAAAAATACCCCTATTTTGGACGGCAATTTGATGAAAATTTTAACGGTGGACTAAAAGTGGCAAGAACTAAATAAGACTGGCTGTAATGTGGCAAAAATTAATGAAGTGGACTAAAATTGGCAATGCCCCAATAACAGTAGGACCAAAAATGAAAATGGCTCTTCTACTTCAGACATCAAATAAGTGTCAACACTCATTTAACTTTTTTTCTTAGTATTTGATGATGTTTTTCAATTCTTTAAAATAAAATGATTTATTTTGTCATCTCTATCCATGTTTGATTGCTAATTCATACAACACACAAACAGACATGCTCATCAGCCGCACGCACGCAGCACGCTCACCATCGGACCTTCAATTACGTTTCTTCTAAACCTCAGTGCAGTGGTGCTCTGTTTCTCTGTTATTTTGAGCAGTGCCTTACTGTACTGTTTTTATAGTGGATGGCTTCCGGCAAAACATAGCGATTGGGTCCTGAATTTCTGTGTATAAACCGACGTGTCGACATGCATGGAGTTTAACCCTAATGAAGAGATGCTATGATGACAATTTGCTTGAGTGGAAACAAACGTGAGTTCTAGTGATAACTTTGGGATCTGTTGCAGAGGAAAAAAAAAAAGGTCCTAATAAGATTGTGGATGAATAAATTATGGTGACTCAACTGAACAACATAAGTTAGACTTTTACTACTCACGGTACATAATGAACTTCTTCATTTGAGAATTGAAGTTGCTCCCCCACTGCCGTTGGTGAGATTCAATCCAAATCAATAATTTAGCAATACGTACTAATCGAGACTATTCACTATCACTAGTACAAAACTGCACATCCGCTACTGTTGTAAAAGGCTTTTCGCTACTGTTGTACAACAGTAGCGGATGGCACAGTCTCTGAATGTCATTGACTTTTCGCTACTGTTGTACAACAGTAGCGGAATGTCTGATCATCCGCTACTGTTCTTTTCAAGAACGGTAGCGAAGAACAGTAGCGGAATATTTTTTTTTTATTTTTATATTCGACCATCCGCTACTGTTTCTAGATTTATTTATTTTTATTACAATCCGCTATCGTTCCTAGCTAGGAACAGTAGCGGATTACTTTTTTTTTATTATTATATTTTATTTATTTTAATTAAAACCCCTAATTTTCTTTTAATTCCTATACCTGTTACAGCTAAAAACCCATATCATACCAACAGTTTTACTACAATACATCTATAAAACACTCTCTAAAACAATATTACTATCAAAACGCTATCATCATCAAACTTAATTAAACTATTATCAAACTTTATATATACTAACACATACAATACTTTATATCATCAAACTTAATTTAACACAATAATATATACTATCTAACATCATACTTTAAATCATCACACTTTAACACAAAATACTATCATCTAACACAATAATTTAAATCATCACACTTAGCTTTAACACAAAATACTATCTAACACAATACTTTATATCATCAAAACAAAATAGTTAAGAGTGTCATTAAAGCTACACGCACTGGGAGTAGAAGTATTTAGCCCATTGGTCTCGAATCTCATTTATGTCATCCATTGAATACGGTCTACTGCTTTCAAATGCATGCAAAATAATTTAATTAATAAAATAATTAAGAGTGTTAATTAATAAAATATAATTTAACTATATATATATAAATAGTTCTATTTAAATTCACTTACCCCATCCAAACGATCAACAGTTGAATATTTTGTCACGATGTCAAGCATGTATCGCATGACATAATATCCACACTCAACACCTCCCGGTTGTATCGGGCACTATAAAATACATATTTATTTTATTAATTTAAACAATTTATTGTAATTCAAAGTATCACACTAAAGCTTAAATTCAATTTTTATACATACTTTGCATTGTATCCAGTTGATGGTCTTACTCCATCCATTCGTAGGAACAGAGCGGAATATCCTATATTAATTATAAACATACATAAAAATTTATAAACAATATAATGAAAGTTAAAATACTTATAGTAATAATATATAAGGTATTTACTTACAAATTCAGAGAGGCTTTAACTTCAGTAATGTCGCGATTACAAGGCAAGGGATCCAAGACATATACCCTTCTTTTGCGTATAGAAACCACAAAAAGTAACCAATGAGAACTACATTTAAAAAACACACATATATGTTAAAAATTTAATATCTAATACTTCAAATAAAGTTATTAAGTTATATTAGTAAAGTAAAAGAAACAATTTTCTTACTCTGCATGATATGGTGCTAAAATAAATTCCTTATCTTTGTTCTGTTCCTTGACGTTGATAAAATATTTAGTAACAGAGGGGACATTTCGTTTATGCATATCCTTTGAGATCTGAGTCGGACAAGCAAACCCAATTGACGTGACTTGAAACTCATTGCATAACTGATGAAGAAATCTGAAAAATTAAGAAATTTCGATAAATAATATAACAAACAAATATATATATATATATATATATATATATATATAAAACTCAAGAATAATTAAAGAAACTTACAAAATGAACACTTGTATGATTGAGACGCTAAGCCAATTCATCGTGAACAAATCCTTTATATCATCCATCGACACAAAAATAGAAGTCGTATTTTGATGATGGAAGATTGACTTATCTATCTCCAAATCAATATAGTCTTTATCAAGTGGAACGCTTGTCAACAAACTCACTAAATACTTGCAATTGTCCCCCAAGTGCTTTAAGGCATCATCATCCACAATGGGAAGTCGTGTACCAGTAGCAGATAGATCACAACTTTCATCTTTCATTTTCTTTTTTTCTTTTGATAAATTCTACAAATATAAAATTATAATTTTACTACCATTTTAAATATAAATAACGAAAACTAACTTAATAACTAAATATAAGAATGCAAACCTCATCCAAAATGACTAAATGCACAGGCCATTGTGCAAAATTACCAACGATATATGCTACAGTGACAAACTCCTGAGTTGGAATGGGAAGATTAAATCGATCTCCACCATCAATCACTTCATCAACCCAAACTTTTACACAATTAGGGAACAATGGTTTATGATGCACCATAATCCCGTCGGTACTTGGGTAAGCCATTCCCTTTGCAACAACAAAGGGTGTGCCATTGGGACATACTGATAGTGAACACTTTTTTGGACTCTATTATTAAAAAAAAAAAAAAAAAAAAAAAAGAGTGTGTTAATCTTAATCTAACAAGAAATGATATTTTGATATATGAAATACATTTTGATATTACCTTAATTGTTGTAACTGGATATGTGTCAACTGCTACGAGTAGGCGGTGGATCACAAATCGGTGGATCATATGGGGCATAAACACTTTGAGGAGTTCCAGCCGAGATCCCTTGTGAAAATAGATGTGTCCCCGACATGTTCTTCATCAGAAACTGGAGTTGTTGGTCCATGCTATCTATCTTGGGTTGCATCTTTGCTTCCACTTCCATTATTGTATCTTGCCTGCATTTATCTATCATTTTTTTGACATCATCTGTTGTGTACATCCCACTAGATGTGCTTTGTTTACGATCTGGTCTACCAAACACTCCTTGTATGGTAGAGTATGAACCAACTCCCCTTACAGAACCTGGATGATCCTCCTTTCCAAGAACTTGCACTAGTACTAGGAAGTAAGCTTTCACCATGCCATATCCATCTATTGTACCCTTCTTTAAAACCACGGCGTATCAAATGAGCCTTGACTTCATCAGAATTACGATATCTTCTCAAATTCTTACAATCACAACACGGACAAACAATAAAATCTTCCGCCTTTTTACTCCTATTTTCTTCAGCATATTGTATAAACCCTTGAACCCCTTGCACATATTTGAATGTAGTGCGGTTTTCATACATCCAACTCCGATCCATATCTGTCAATTAGTAAAATGGTACTCTAAGTACTATATATGAAGATATGGATACGCAATGATAGATGTATTTATAAACGATATTAGAGTTGAATGTATCCTATCATGTAGCAGTTGCGAGTTTTCTCATCACCAAAAAATCCTATCATAGCCGCCAACTCCCTTTCTTCTTATATTCCCAAGGAATTGACAATTGTGATTATTACTTCAAAAAATCCTAACCAACCATGAGTTCTCCCATGATGGATCTAAGTTTAGCAATTGTGATTATTAATTACTTCAGAAAATCATTACCCTACAATGAAATCTTAGCATCCGCACCAACATAACTCATCACTAACAATCACCCAAAATCATAACCAACCATGAGTTATTACAGTAGTGAATGCAAAAATTTCAAATTAGAGTGTAGAGTCTATTATGAGCCGTATTAGTAAAGTTTTCTAATCATTACAATCTTATTCTCTCTTTATTCATACAATTCTTTCATACTTTTAAAAGCGGACATTACTAACATATCAATATGTATACAAGTTACTACTATTGCGTCTATATTTTTACAATTCTAACTCATTCTCAAAAAATTATTATTATTATTATTATTATTCTTATTATTATTATAAAACTTATTATTAAAAAGAAAAAGTACACGCAGCATGACAAAATTGCAATTACTATTTACATTAAAAAAATATATAAATGAAATATGGATGGAGTGGACAAAATTGAAATGATTTGAATTGCAGGGATGAAATGAACTTATTACCCTCCCAGAGACAGCCTAGTAAACCAAACCAAATTAAAGAGCAGTGAAGCAAATAAAATTGTCATTTTTATAAATTATATAGAAACATAGTCACATATATGCATGGATCTCCACCCTGCAGGTTATTATTATTGCAATTGTGAGCTGTGTTGTGACCCAATTTTACCATGGTGATTTCCCCATCCTGGGCATGCATTAATGTGCCATATATCTGTAGCTTTTTATTTGGCTTATTATATATATGTACATCATTTGAGCATACAAAAATCCAATGAGTAATTTCCATTCACTCCCAGGATCATTCCACTTTAATTCATTATAATTCACCATCCCAAAAGCAGCTTAATTCATACCATTTCCAGAATTCATCTCCCTTTCTTCTTATAATTCCTCATAAATCTGTATGCACCATCCCTATTTCAATTCCAAATTCCACCATTTTCGTTCACGTTTCCCAGTATTTAAAACCAGCAACAACATTAAATTGTTTACAGAGCCATGATCCCATCATTCATTTGATTCCATGTATTTCAGTTGCAGTAGCCTCATTCCATTCCAATAGGCAAATTCAATCACCAAAATTAATGCAATTCCAGTATTCCTTTTCCACCATGCTGCAATTCAACCATCATTTCATAACAGCAGCATGAACAAACAACTAGCTCAATTCCACATAGCTATTTTATCACACACAGCAGCTCCAAACGCTCAGAGCATTGCAGCAGCCTTAGAAACTGCTTCTCAACCAATCACACTCTGTTTATTGTGCAGTTAAATCAAATCAACTGCAGTTTATCAATTAACCAATTCCTCCAATTAATCATTCCAGAATTTCATTATATAATCTCCACCTACCACAGCCACAGCAGCACTGCCCCTGGAATGCAGCACTGCCCCTCCTTTCCTTAATTCTGGGGTTTTGGTCGTTTCAAACAAATCTTAGTGTAAATTTCTTGTATTTGGATTCTGTAATCAGTTGTTTCAAGATTTTTTTTTTTAATTTGATTTGGAAAAGGTGGTCTTTTTTAAATTCCTCATTGAAGGGGGTGGATAGAATTAAAAAGAAAAAGAAAAAAATTGGGGAAAATATTCTGATTCTCCTCTCCATATGAACCATACTGCCCATGAAATAGCAATAAAATTAATGTTCTAAGCATCAATATAGACTCATTCACACTACCAGATTTATGTTGTAAGCATCAATTTTATCCCCAGCAGTAATTTATGTTCTAAGCATCAATAAAATTCAAGTAATTTTATCCCCAGCAGTCAAGATTACATTCACACTACCAGATTATCATTCAGAAATCCTAACAGTAGCAACAACAAAAAATTTATATTATTAAAAAAAAAAAAAAAAAAAAAAAAAAAAAAAAAAAACTAACCTGCAGATCTGGAGGCTGGTGCGGAGGCGGAGGCGGCGGCGGCGCTGAGGGGGAGGCGGAGGTGGCTGGTGCGTACGCGGTGGCCGTGGAGGCTGCGACGGTGGCGGTGTTTGGGATGGTGAAGCAGCGGCGGTAGGGTTGCGAATTTTTTCGAAGTCCGTGGCTGTGGCGGTGGATGCGGTGGCCGTGGATGTGCGATGGCCGTGGAGGCGGAGGCAGTGGTGTTTGTGCGGAGGCCGTGGATGTGCGGTGTTCGAATGGTGCGGAGGCGGATACGATATGATGCAGTGGCCGTGTTTTGTTCGAAGTCAAATGAAACAGTAGCGAAATGTATATGTATTTCGCTACCGTTTCCTTTAGGAACGGTAGTGGAATACAATGAGCGTTTTTTTTTTTTAAATCCGCATCCGTTTCTTTAAACAACAGTAGCGAAATGTTCTTCACTTATTTACAAAATTGCCACCGCACGTTTTTTTTTAAGAATACACTACTGCTCTTATAAGAACAGTAGCTAAATGTGGGTGTTTTATGTGCTTTTTTGTAGCTAAAAAAGTATTGTACTTTTTTCCTTAATATCTACGTTGGGCGGAGGTCGGTAAAGAGCCAAGTACATCAATGGGTGGTTCGTGGCTAGAAAGATTGCTGGGTGGAAGCTAAGCCGGTGAAGTATCAAGTCAAACACCTTGCCTCTCGAAAATGCGGCGGTATATAAGAAAATAAATTAGTTGTACTTTCACTGTGAGTTATAACTTTTCGCGTAATGGTTAACACTTGATCCTAACAATATAATTTATTTAAGAAAAGATTTTTATAATATGCTATACAAATTTAAAGCAATGTAACTATATATATATATATATATATATATATATATAGTCCTTAATCAGGTGAGAACCATTTTTGCCTATTTCAGTGAATTTCTCACCTTTTTGGCTAGATGATGGATATTATTGGGGGTAGGAAACATTCTAATGAGAATATTGAAATGAAGGAGAGAGGCAGGGGACTTTGGATGGTTATAAAAGTGATCTAGACAAGGCATAAGGTGGACACTCTTTGGTGGCAAAAATTTGTGTCAGACTCTTTCGGATCCGTGCCCGTCAGACGAGTTGGATTGTAGATAACTGAGTGCGTAAGTATCATAATTTCAATTATAAGTATTATAATATTTATCATTAGTAACAATCAATTTTACCTTAAATAGTACCATAATTTTAGATAGATATAGGTATTACAATATCTTCATAAGTAACGATTTATTTTAATTCAAATTAGTATTAACTTTTCTACGATAAGTATTGCAATTTCTTTCATAAATAACATTTCACATATAAGTATTATATATTATAATATTTACATTAGAATTACACTTTCTAAGTATCTCAATTTCAGTTATAGGTATTACAGTATTTATCAATGGGTAACACTTGTGTGAGACCACCTTACGGGTCTCAATTCGTGAGATAGGTCAGATATTTAATTAATGGGTCAGATCTTTGACATCATTAATAAATCCGATCTGTCTCATCACCATGTGAGACCCGTGAGACGATCTCGGCAAATTATGTCGTGGACCTGGGTCCAATACAACACCATTTCACTATTTTTTTTTAAATTACTAAACATATAGCCCTGAAATGTGTGAATGTGGAGGTTTCAAATTGTGAATATGGAGTATAGAATTTGTGAATGTAGAGTTATGAAATGTGTGAATCTGTAGTAGAATTAACAGAGTTCTAGCAGCCCTGAAATGTGTGAATGTGGAGGTTTCAAATTGTGAATATGGAGTATAGAATTTATGAATGTAGAGTTATGAATGTGTGAATCTGTAGTAGAGTTAACAGAGTTCTAGCAACTTGTAGCCCTGTAATGTGTGAATGTGGAGTTCCCAAGTTGTGAACATGCGGAGTATAGAACTTGTGAATATAGAGTTTTGAATGTTTAAATGCATAGCAGTGGTATTATAATTACTAAACATATAGCCATGTAATGTGTTAATGTGGAGTTTTCAAATTGTGAATATGGAGTATAGGGTCTGTGAATGTAGAGTTTGTGTTCTGTTGCGATAAGGAGTCGTTAACGCCGTTAATTTTTTTTATTTTAAAAAAAAAATGTGAAACGGCGTAGTATTGGTCCCAGTTCCACGGCATAACAACTGGACGATCTCACACACAAGCTTTTACTTTTATCATTAGTACTAATCATGTTACCCTAAATAATATAATATCATAATTTTACATATAAATATTACAATATATATATATATATATATATATATATATATATATATATATATATATATAGGCACCATCAGATGCGACCTGTCTCTTCCGTGCGGCTGTGTGGCCTGATCTACACCATTAGATCCCATGATCTAAGGCTTCATGCATATTGATCCAAACAATACAGGCACTTCATCTTTAGCTACGCGAACGAGAAGGATAATGTTGACAATTCACTACAATTTCAAAACCAGATCAGTCGACGACGAAGATCAGACTTGAAGTCGACGAGCACTGAGCAACAAACACCTGACGAGCGTAGAAGGGACTCCTCTACTGCAACTATGATATTAACATTAATTTTTATTCAATTTTTATATATAAGTAACAATATATTTATTTCAAGTAACAAGCAACTATTCTAAGTTTGACCCATGTCCCGGATCTTCTAAGTTCTAACACAAATCTGACTCTTCTTGAAAAATGTTATTTATAATATAGACCTAGCCTCCCATAACATGGTGTGACTCTTCTTGAAAAAGGTTATTTATGAGATAGACCTAGCCTCCCATAACATGGATTAATTTAATCATGTTCTTAGTTAATAAGTGATTGATGTACTGTTCCGATGTCTTTTTGTTAGGTGGTTGATGAAACTATTCCATATGTTGAATGGTTATGGGTTCAAGTCTCAGTGGGGTTTGTTGGGCTTTAGTAACTTGAGAAAGTATATGAAAAAAAAAATTGTAATTAAACAACGCACACATTCAGAAATTAATAGAAACATTTAATTAAATTATTTTATTTTATTTTTCTAATGTAAATTAATGAATATGAAATCTTTTCCCTTTATGCGTTTTGGATAAAAGAGATAATATTCAAATAGGAAATGTGATCAAATTATTTTTTAAATCAATCAATATGGTGGGATGGCAATTTCTTATTGGCCAAAAAGTGGGTAACTAGCTGCAGTGCTTCCCTTGGCTTGAAAGTTGGAACCTCGTGCCCTGCTCCTCTAATCGTCACATACATGAGTCCTTCGTAAACAACTGTCCATCCCCCAACCTAAGCAAAATAAAAATTGAATAAAAATTAATGTTAATATCATAGTTGCAGTGGAGGCTAGACAGCAGTAGACTAGCACTTAGCATCTAAGTGGTGCACTATAAATAAATAAATAAATAAATAAATAAATAAATAAATATATATATATATATATATATATATATATATATATATATATATATATAATAAAAAATTAACAAGGCTAAATCGATCAAGTTATCTCGACTGAATTGATCAAGTTAACTCAGTCGAGTCAACTGAGTTAGGCACCTAGGCGGCCGCCTAGGGACTAATTCACCTTAATCTAGGGGAGCCTAGTGTCTAGGTGGCCGGCCACCTTGACCGATTTTTGCAACGGTGGTTCATATACGTGCATGAAATATAGAAATAGAAAGTAAGTAGTTATTATTGGTATAAACTTTATTTACCTGTTGATTATCAGTGTACCATGGAGTCCAATCTTCAGTGATATTGAACCCTAGTTTTTTGAGACTATACCTTGTAGAAGTTACTGGTACCCTTCCATCAGTATCTCCACTGTTTTTTCATGCATATCACAACACAGTAGGGATTAAAAATAATGACCGATAGTGAGGTAACCCTAGTCAAAATGATTAAGAATATAAATTTGTAATCACGAGTTCAAATCACAGTCCTCTTAGTTTGAGCCAGGTAGTTATGAGCAATTTAGATTTGGTTTACTTCCTTATGATCCTTTATAAGTTAGTGTCACAAAATGGGATGTACCCAGTGCAAACCCTCTGGTAATAATGGTTGCAGTTTTCCTCGTCACCCAGAAATAATGATAATTTTTATGGTGTCTTACATACCAAATATTGTACTTGCTAGTTTACCCCCAACCCCCCCCCCCCCCCCCCCCCAAAAAAAAAAAAAAAGAAATTAATTCATTTTTAAAAGAAATTATATATATGATGGTCATGATTATAACTGTAACATTATTCAATATTAATATATGATTATTATTATGTAATACCTAAATCTTTTTAATTATTTTATGAGTAATAGTATATTCTACCTGAAAACCCAAATGCGCAAACCCGCTGCTGCAAGTTTCCTGATTATAGGAAGAATGGTAGATGGTGCATCTTTCCAATCACTGATAATGTCGCTGCAAAAAATGGACTTACCAGTTCAGGGTTAATAGAACAAATTGAGAAATAGTCTAAAGATTTATTTTCTTTTTAAAATGCAAGAAAAAAAAAAGTTTAGTTTCTGAAAGCCAATCATTATTGCATGGACCATGGTCCACACAGTTGTGTGGACCAAAAATAAAAGGTACATTATTTTTGTATTGAAGGTACATTATTTTTATACTGTAGGTACATTATTTTAGGGTACATTATTTTTGTACTGTAGATACATTATTTGATAGTACAAAAATAATGTACCTTCAGTACAAAAATA
The DNA here is from genome assembly GCA_003576665.1 of Ipomoea trifida. Taxonomy (NCBI): domain Eukaryota; kingdom Viridiplantae; phylum Streptophyta; class Magnoliopsida; order Solanales; family Convolvulaceae; genus Ipomoea; species Ipomoea trifida. Next base: position 16,260,884 of record CP025659.1, on the reverse strand, counting down.
ATGTACTTTTTATTTTTGGTCCACACAGCTGTGTGAACCATGGTGCATGCAATAATTTGCCTCTGAAAGCAAGGAAGGCTCTACCCGTTAAGAGATATAATTTACTATATTTTGATGAAGATATGGAATGACATTTACAACTTCTAAGAACTGAGCTAGGGATTAAAAGGACCACTAATAAATGATGTAGTATAATTGATAACAAAAACAAATCTTTTTCTTCCCCCAAAGATTAAATCTCTAACCAGGGCCGGAATTTGGACTGTGCAAGCAGCCCAGCAGCACAAGGCCTCAAATTTTAGAGAGCCCAATATTTTGAGGGCTCAATATTTAATTTTTACCTATGCTAGTTAGTTAAAAATTAAAAAAAAAATAAGTTTACAATTAATTTTAAAAGACTCCAATGGAGGAATGGTAGAAAGACATGTTTATAATTTTTTATATTTGAGGTCAGAATCTTGCCCTTTGCACATATTTTTCCTTTTTAAAAGGGCCTCATTTATTTACAAGAACAGGGCCACCAAAATCTAAAAACCGGCCCTGTCTCTAACCCTAAATGTCACCATACTCCGTCCAGACAAAACATTTGGGAAGACGATAACTCAGTGGCTCAGTAAACTAAATAACAGAGATTTGTTCACTTTGGGTAGGGATAAGCCCATTTTTGACATAAATCCCACACTGCCTTGGGCAAGGTTCAACCTACTTTGAGCATAATTCCTACATTGCCTCCCTGTCCAAATTGAGCATATTCCACACACTATTTTACTTAATTTCGAACCCTGACCTTGACCCTCAAATAATACTTATTGAACCAGTAAACTAAGCTTTAATTTGCAGACAAAAAAAATATAAAAAATCTTATAATACCTGCAATGAGTCCATGGATAGGAAATCCCAGTTACGTTGGCATGAAGTGCCTTCTGGACGTCAGGTCTGTTGAGATATGCTTCTGTATAATCAGACGCACATGGGTCGTAACCTGATGGTTTCTTGTGCCATCCAGCCTACATATATCCAAATTCAAATATAATGCTACTATCTTTTAGTTGCGAATTGAATAAGATAATGAAGATGGAGAGAGAATATATGAAAGACCATTTTGGAGAAAAGGTGAGGGGCAATTCCTCGTACGACAGGAACCGACTTCTTGGTGGCGGTGCTGTTGGTTCGGACACAGGTTGGGGTGTACAAGCTGTACATATCAATAATATCGTAAACGGCGAAATAGTTGTTGAGCTGGGCGTCGCATTCGGCGGAAGAGGTGGCGGAGCTGAAGTTGCAGGCGGCTTTGATGTCGTCGCGGAGGCGGTCGGAAATCACGGCGTGATCCCATGCGTAGTCTATCAACCCTGTTTGGTCTGCTTCGTCGTCCAACACCGCGTTCCCTATCTGCAATATATATTATATTATATTATATATCATAATATAATAATGCATTTCCTCATCTACATATTTATTTATTTTTATTAGACCAACATGTGTCTTAACTATATACATAAGACACTTTTAGCTCGTGCGTACTTAAATTAATCCCTATTTACACCATACCGACCCAATTAATGTTATTTTGATGATTTTATTCTTGCAATACTATCTCTTTTAATTTTAAAATCGGATCCTATTTTCACACGATTAAATTTACAATCCGTTCGCTACTTTCTCTATATTCATTCTCTCTCATTCATGATGGCATTGTACTTTTACAACACTTTCCAAAACTTGTAATACTTGCCACCTCATCATGCTTGAAATTTATTCTTAATCAATAAATAGTGACATCTATTATGCCATGTCATTTTGAAATAGGTAAAATGATAGGAATGAGGATAACCTAAGGCTATATTTATCTCTTAAATATTTTGTCACTTTCAAAAGTGTATTGTATATCTCTTACTTTCAACGGTAATCATACTTTCATATCACATTATAATAATATAATAATAAATAAATAAAAATAGAGATTTTGAAAAAAAAATAGAAATATATTATTTTTGAGTATTACCGACTCTATTACAATGTAGTATTTGCCCATATATACTTTCTCAACCTATTGAAACACAAAGAGTCAATGCCCCATTAGTGTTCCATACATACTTTTTTAACTTATTGAACCACCCATTGAGGTTTCATACATACTTTCTCAATCTATTGAAAAAACACAAAATGTCAATACCCTCACTGGGATTAAGTTCAAACCTGTGACCTCCCATTTGGGAGATCAGAGTCAGGTGTGACCTTCCAAAGTGCAAAAGGTTGGCATAGGAAAGCCATCAAGCTTATATGGCTTTAAAAAAACTTAAAATCAAAAGAAAAATTTCACCTAAACTTGAAAATGAGTGAATTGCAAGGGTAATTTTAGTCTAAGAAGCAAAATGACAGTTATATTGATTTTTCATATGAGAGGTCTAACCTCTTTTAAGGAATAAGAATGTACGGATACTCATGCCAATCAAGTTGGTTATTATATATATATATATTAATGAAGCTATACAATACAATACAAAAGATGAAGAGCAAAAATTTATGCATAATACATACCAGCAGACCCTTGAAGTTTATTTGATCAACCTTTGGAACAACTTTGTTCTTGTCATAGATAAGTTCTGAGAGTTGAGGAACATAGTGGCCTACAAGATTACGTGCAGGCAATTTTATGAGTTTAATACCAAAATCAAAAGGTTATTAATTGTAATTAATTATTTAATAAATAAGATCATCATAAGCCCATCCATAAAATATTCATCATAATCCAAAGTGTTTGTCCGTACCTGCATAACTTTCGCCAGCAATGTAGAATTCATGGGACTTGAATTGTGGGAATCTTTGAAACCATTTGAGTAGAAATCTATATGAATCATGAGCTGATAACAAATAAAAATGGATGTTAAAATTAATACACTATTATTATGGCAGTAAATAAACAAATAATTAACTTCTCATAGAAAGGTGATTGATATACTGAAAATGGACCCGCAGCAAAGGGACCCGGTAATGTGAAACGTTTGAACCGACTCCCGAGACCTCGGAGTGGAGCCCCGCGTTTGACCTCTGGCTGCCTAGGCCTTGGCTTGGGGCTCGGCTTGGGCCCCGGCCCAAGGTATCGGGTTGGCCTGGGGCTTAGCTTGGGTCCCGGTCCAAGGTCTCAACATGGGCCTCGGGCGATGGTACTAGGTGGGGGTCCAACCGCGAGGCCAGGCGCGGTCAAGTTATTGATTTTTTTAGGGGAGAAGTAACATGCATGTATATTTTGCATGGGGAAATGCAATTAACAACTCTATAAGAATAATGTTAAATGCAATGAAATTTTGCAACAAATGAATATTATGAATTTAACCTGCAAATTTGTCGCCTAGTCGACCGATATCACTGCTGGTGTTTGTGTATGAAAATCCGACACCCACAGGCTGCTCTAGAAACAGCAAATTGGCCGCTGGAGAAATATAATAAAACCAACATCATATCGTTTAGTATCATATTTTTATGGACGTCAGTCACCAAGGGATAGCTCAGTGGTAAAAAATTTTAGTGTAAGAGTAATGTCCCTACAACAAATACTCAGGTTCACATTTCCAATTGGGAGCCCAGGGAAAGAAAACAAGTACTTAGACTATGCACCACTGAAATACATCCCGTAATTTACCTCCTCTCATCTAACCCAAGGCAAGGTGATGAGCGGCTTTCAGGCTTAGGGTTTAGGGTTTAGGGTTTAAACCTATATTATTAGGCAAGTCGCTTTTGAAAGAAGGGTTAGAACAATTAAACATATCACTTTTGTTGTTCTTTTGAAAACTATTTGTTTAAAAGGAAAATCGATGTTTTGGTCTCTCAATTGTTTTGCAATTTTCAATTCATCTCTAATTTTTAATCTGGTCAAATTGGCTCTTCAATTTTTTAAATTTCGTCAATTAAATTCCCTAGTCACTATTTTGGTAACTAACGGCGAATTGACGAAATAGCAACAAGGAAACTTAATTGACGAAATTTAAAATAATTGAAGGTTACTTCAACTAAATTACAAATTAGAGACCAAATTGACAGTTGTAAAATAATTGAGAGTACGTCCACAACAGTGATTTTTCCTTGTTTAAATTACATCGGGATCCGAGTAATTGCAACGGTTGGTTTATCATGTCTAAATATTAAGCTATAACTTTATATTAAAAAATGAAATTAAGCAATGTATATAATGATATGAACCTGTATTCCAAGAGTAGTTGTTGAACCTCAGCTCTGGTTTCCCTTTTTGTGAGAGGAAAGGTCCCAACTCCTCTAAAAGACCATATCCTACTGATGAACATCCTGGCCCTAAAATGGTGAAATAATTAAGGTCAAAACTCCATTCGAACAAACAATTATAAACCTTTATGCATGGTATATGAATAGAGTAATTATACTAAAATTATGTTACATTCGATAATTTGAAAAAAAAAAAAAAACACTTTTTCAAAGATACTTTTTTATTCATTATTTGTTAAATGACTTTTTTTTAAGAAAAAAAAAACAATTATGTTATTGAATATTGATTTACATAACACGCATTACCCCCTATAAAGACCCCAATTCAAATATACCCCATATGGGATGTCATTTTCAACCGGGTTTTGAAAATCATGAAAATATTTTCTGAAAAATAAGTCATTTTTTAAAAAGTATTTTCATTTCCAATGTTTAGTTGCATTTCAGAATTTCTGTCTTAACGTGTTTGGTTCATTTTTCAGAAAATGAGCAAGATTTTATATAATTAAACATTTTAATTTTTTTGTTAAGAATATAACATTTATAATAATAATAATTAATAATAATAATAATAATAATAATAATAATTAATAATAATAATAATAATAATAATAATAATTTTGAATATAATAAAAAATAACTAATAAGATATCAAAATAATTAATCAAAGTCATGCAATTCAAAATAAAAAACCAAAATAACCAAATTAAAGTTTTACAATCCACAATTACGAACAAAAATTACTAACTAAATTGTTGGTATTGGTAGTGGTGGTGATAGTGGTGGTAGTGTGGTGGTGGTGTTATTTGTTACTATATAATAATAATAACAATAATAATAACAATAATAATAATAATAATAATAATAAGAAGTGGTAGTATGGTAGTGGTGGAGGTAGTGGTGCGGCAACAACGGTGGTGGTTGTGTTGGGTGGTGGTGTAGTGTTGATGTGACAATTGAAAAATTACTCCCCAAAAAAAGTTGAAGTCATTTTCCAAGAAAATGAGATTATTTTCCATTGACCAAGAACTCATTTTCCTTTGATTCAAAATTTTCACTATTTACCAAACACTTAAAACTGGAAAGAAATCATTTTCCCGGTTTCAAAACATCTTCATTTATTAAATAAAATAGCAATATAAATACTTATTTTAAAATTGGTTAAACATTAGCCATTAATTAATGTCCGTATACTTCAAGAAACTATATGCGTTACTTGTGCGCCATTATTGGAAAAGGACTGGCTAGCTTATGATCAAAGTTTAGTTCTTATGAACAATTAATAATTAATTAACAATTGTTTAGTTTAATAAAATTATAAATTCTGAAGATAATGAAATAGAATATATGGATGCACATGTAGACTTTTCTAATTCTAAGATATCTAGCTAATAAATTGTTTTCTACTCGAATATTCTACCTGTGAGCATAAATATAATATAAACATAAACGTGCAGTGCATAGGCTTTTAGTTGGATGGAGCACATGATTCAATTTGGTATCAGAGCCATGCAAAAGGTCATGGGTTCCACGTCGTGAGGGGGAGTGTGAGCATAAAGCATAAATATAATATAAACATAAACCAATGAAGATAAAGACTGAAAACAAGCTCATCATAACCACTCTTGCTTCAATCAGTATATAAAAGGAAAAACCTATATAAAAATTAATCAATTAATTGCAATCAGTATATAAAAGGAAAATTCTACATAAAAATTAATTAGTTAATTTTAATCAGTATATAAAAGGAAAAATCTATATAAAAATTAATCAATTAACTGCAATCATCACTACATAAAAGGAAAATTCATTAAAAAAAATTAATTAAGTAATTCCAATCAGCATATAAAAGGAAAAATCTATATAAAAATTAATTAATTAATTTCAATCATCGGAATATAAAAGGAAAATTTCTATAAAAAATTAATTATTTGAATTCAATATTCTTATATAATAATAAGTAATGCTACTTTTACATACTGATTTTATCTATTAAAAATAGTTATATATACATATATATATATATATATATATATATATATATATATATATATATGTATGTATGTATATATCCGATCCCACGTTAAAAAATAATTATTAATCAAATGTTGCCAAAAAAAAATGCAGTTTTACTTATTATAATATAGAGTCAATTACAATTATATTTTTTATTATAATATTAATGAAATTTAATTATTAAAAATAATCAAATTTGATTGCTCTCTATTGAAAACTCACGATGAGAAAATAAAAATGATTGGTTTTGAATGTAATTAAAAAATACACATTTTAAAATTTGAGATTAAATCTAGAAAATATTGAACTCAAAGAGTTTTTTAGGTGAAAAGTCTGATTGAATAAACAAGAACAAATTAAATTACCTCCATTGAGCCACAAAACGAGAGGTTTATCCTCAGGGTTTTCCATGGCCTCAAAGAACCAATAGAAAAGCGCTCTCCCATGCTTCTGGCTCACCCTAACGTATCCGGCATATTGCCGGAAATTCACCGGCGGCGAGCCTGGGAGGCCGGTAACCCGGTCAGCCTCCTGCCGGGCCCACACCTCACTGCTAATGCCACTAAGTTGTGATCTACCCTCCCCTCCTATAACTCCAAAACTGAAGAGAACGACAGCAACAACAAAAGGGAAGTATGTCTGAATCATCATTAATTTCTTTCTCTCCTATGTTTATATTCTTTAATGTGTGCAAAGAAACAATGGATTGGTTATATTTATATATATGCATTGAGAATTGTATAGGATGCATTTTTAAGGTCTGATACAGATAAGATACACCTGTCAATTCATTGGATCCAAATTTGGACAATATACATATAAATTAAATATTTTTAATTATATGATGTCTCATCTCGACCTAAATATGTAAATGATACTTAGCTTTATAGTAAAAAATATATTTGTTTAGTAATTAGGTAATTATTTTGGTAAGTAATATATTCATAAAAAAAAATATACTTAATTGGTTAATTTATTTAGTAATTAATCTAAAAAATAAGTCTCAATCAATATTATATCCTTAATTTATGTCCATCTTTTTGTATGCTAATAAATGTATACATTTTACTTTAAATGTAATACGCTTTAATGTTACTAAACAAAATTGTTCCTACTACATTCTTGTTAGACAAAACTACCCTTACAACATTATAACACCGTTACCTTTTTGTTCTAAGATTGATAACTCCATCACTATTACTATACACCTATATCAATCACTTATTTTTCCTATTCTTTAGTTATCATTTTAAGAAAATCATTATATAATTAATTTAATGGTTGATTATATTTTCATTAATTTTTTATGAATGGTAAATCACAGAGTGTGTGTATAAAATACATATTATATATATATATATATATATATATATATATATATATATATATATATATATATAAATTTAATTTTTAATTTTTAATTATTTGTATTTATCAATGTTTTAATATTGGGCATGAATTTTCGTGCATCGCGCATACAAAATGCTAGTACTTAATGATATGGTGTAAAGACAATTTGGTCAAAAAAATTAAAAGTATAAAATTTTTAATATAATGTACAACTTGACAAATATAAACATTACGGACATAATTCAGCGATATAATTTACATTGGCTCTTATAAGTTAGTATTAGTAATTAGTAGCCAAAGACCTTGTGGTCAAGTGGCATCCGGTGTCCCGATTAACACTCCCACATGGATGATGGGAGTGGGTGGCAACTGTTGACTCGTTGTGCTTCAGTAGGTTGAGAAAGTAGCTATGAATAGATACTACATTGTAACAGAGTCAGTAGTACTCAAAAAAAAAAAAAAGTTAGTATTAGTAATATATTAATTAGTATTTAGCTAGGCAAAAGTAAATATCCAATATTGATGTATAATGTTAAAATTATGATTACATTACAATAATTTATACCATATATAAAAGTAAAATCCTTCTATTTCATTTTTCCGTCCAAACTTTTGTAGTCAATTATTAAATATTTTATTGGTCAAATAATTAATAAAGTTTATTTAGTAAGAAAATGTAAAATGAAAATTAACTAATATCTATTAATTGGTAATTTGTTTCTATATTCACTTATTCACGTGATAACAAATACCATGTAGAAAAGATATATTAATTAGGTAATAACATAATAGCATATATAATTGGTAATATTATGTATAGTATTCTATAATAATATAATATTATGTATGGTATGCAAAGAATGAGTGATCTGTTATGAGATGTGAAGGTTAAGGATCATGGTTGAAATAGTTATTAAAATATTATCCAGTTTGAATTCTATACTTTTATTTCTATTAGCATCAAATATTTTTTATATTATTCATGGTTGATATGTAACAGGAATTTATCCCTGTCCAATAGCACTATTTAGGTTTTTTTTTTTTCATATTTTAACTTAGAAATTTGTTTATTTGTTTCAATCTAACAAGATTCAATTTTAAATTTATTTATATTTTTCTAGAAACATGAATGAATATAAATAAGCATATATTATCTTCTACGAATAAGTATAGTTTACGTGAAAATTCAAGATAATATCGATTAAATAATTGGTAAGTAATATATCCCTCAAGGGATTTACAATTTAGTATTTTGCAATATTTAGTTTGTCAAGTTTTACTATATAAAATTTAAATATTTGTAAACTACATCAAAAATATTATTAGATATAAAAATTTAAATTTAAACTTTATAAAAAAGTATTAAAGAAAATAAACATATTAAAGTTATGTTAAATACGGTAAGAATATATTTATTAAATATTATTAAGAATACTAGTATTTTCGCCTGTGCGTTGCACGGAATGAAATTGTTATAATATTTTAAGAATATTTGGATCGATATACAATTATACAAATTATTATAACATCGAATATTATATAGCGCAATTGATGAAATTGGTTGGATTGATTTTTTTTTTGTTGATGTTTTCGTGGTTTGAATTATAGAGAAAATAATTGTCCAATTACCTATGCGATGCACGGATAATATTTTTTATTATATATTTAGATAATAAAAATAAAGATGAAATTATAAAAAAAAATTCTAATATTAAACGTGTACATTTATTTTTTAGTGCTATTGACTCTATTACAATTTTTTGAGTACTATTGATTTTATTACAATGTAGTATCCTACCCCAACACTGAGGTTCAAACTTGAGACCTCTCATTTGAGAAACCACAACTATGCCGCTCGACCACAAGGTCTTTGGTAACGTGTACATTTATTTGATTATAAGATTAGTGTAAAAGTATTACTCAATTAATTGAATAATATATGACTTGTTTGTCTACAATTATCTTTAAAAAATCGATATGTAATATGACTTATATAATTATATTATTACTAAAGTAAATATGGGAAAAATGAGAAATAATTTAATAATAATTATCATAAAAATAAATTCAACAAACAATGTTTAGCTTAATTACCATAATAATTATTAGACAATTATTATTAGTCAATTACACTAATATATGTGCAATTATTATTTTCAAAATAAATAATGTGTATATATTTCGAATATGACACCATAATATGACAACTCTGCAATCACAGAATTTTTATCTTTCGAACTACTGAAATGCGTTGAATTTGCAACCAAACAAACTCCATTCACTACAAGAAAAAATGCGATTCGCGACGGAATTTTCCCGTCGCAAAAACGCAAAATTCTGTCCCAAATCACGTTTTGCGACGGAATTTTGCATTTTCGCGACGGAATTCATTCTGTAGCCTCTAGGCTTGTCGTATTTCATTCCGTGATGGAAATAATCCGTCACGAGTGGTGGCGACGGAATTTTTCATCGCAAAGTAGGCGACGGAAATCATTCCGTCGTGAGTCCGTCACAGTTTTGGCAACAGAAATATTTATTTCTGTCGCCATCGTGTGAAAAAATATTTTGTCACAAAACTCATATTCCGTTGCATATTTCTATCGTGAAATATAACGACGAAAATAATTATTGTCACGATTCCGTCGCTAATTTTTCCGTTGCAAATTGTGTATTCCGTCATAAAATTCCGTCGCAAAAACATGACGAAACAAATTGTCATCGCAAGTCAATCGCTAACTTTTCCGTTGCAAATCTCGTCCTCTATCGCAAAATTTCATCGTAAGAAAACGACGGAACAAATTTTCGTAGTGATTCCATCGCTTCATATTCCGTCACAAAGTTTGTTTTCCGTCACAAAATTTCATCGTAAAAGTAATAATGGAACTAACCGCCGTCGTGGTTCCGTCGCGTTTTGGCAACAAAAATCTTTCCGCCACTAATTTTGTTGCCATAATGACAATGAATATTTGATCGCTAAAATTAGATTTTGTCGCAATTCTGTTAATTTTTTTTTTTTTTTTACATTTTGGTCATTATTATTATTTTGTTAAAATTATAGTTGACAGGATAATTGGGCATCAGCACTGATCCGAACTATCAGCAGCTCAGCATCAATGCTCAAACGGCAACATACCAAATTTTCAACACAAGTGCCAAGCTACTACTCCCTAGCTACCTCAACCATTCTCGCCAGCTAGGGAGTGGGGTGCTGGTGACAGGGTAATTGGGTACCCGACCCGGAACCATTGGCATGACCTACTACCCAAGACGCCTCACTCCTCAGCATCAATGCGCAACGGTCCAACTCCTCAGCATTGATGACCAACGTTCAGCTCCTCAGCATTCAGCTCCTCAGGCATTGATGCCCAACGTTCAACTCCTCAGCATTGATGTCCAACGTTCAACTCCTCATTAATGCTCCGTTACTAAGCTGAAAGGGATAAAAAGACTCACGACCACATAGTGAGGGATGACACTTCTTACGAGACAAAAACACTGTGAACTCAATTGTACACTGAGCACTGCACTCAAACACTATACGCAACATTGTATTCAGATACTCAATTACATTCAAATAATACTCAAGTATATCCGGTAACGCATTATTACCGTCAATAGTATTTGGATTTAAAATGTTAATATGCAAACTAAAATACAATATATTTGTAATATAAATGTGATACTACTTTGTAGTTTAAAAAAATTAAATGTATTGAATACCAAATTCATGTCTAAGCAACAATATAGTAATCCATAAAAAGAAAAATAAAATCAAGTTGAATTTGGATGTGATGAGGGTGATGATGAAGTACCAGCTCTTTCACTCTCAATAGCATCTAATCTTTGTTGCATAAGAACCAAAGAAGCCTTCAAATTCTCAATCTCATCTTGCATCTTTGCAGAATTAGCATTGTCTGATTGCTGCGAGGTTGATGTTATATTGTATGATGTGTTAGCATTTGTTGGACCACGAATGAAGGTACCATATGACCCAAGCCCATAAACTTTTCTTTACTTAAAAATTAAATAATTTCGCAACAGAAAAAATGTCTGTCGCAATTTCTGTCACCTCTCTCTGTTGTCAATTCATTGGCGCCAAGATTATGCGGGAGTATTTACTACTTTGCCCCAAACACGGCAACGGTTTTGACACTCGTCGCCAATTTCATCGCAAAACCGCTACGAAAACTTTAGTCGTTGCATTTTCCATCGCCAATGTAGCAACGAAACTTTATTCTGTCGCTAATTCCGTCACCAAAATTTGGGCACCAAGATTTTGCAATTTTTTTCTCACTTTGCGCCAAAAATAGCTACAGAATTTAATTCTGTTACCTTTTTCGTTGTATTATCACAACGGAACGCGTTCCGTCGCAAAAACCGTTGCGAAACGGCAATGGATTACGTTCCGTCGCGATGATTCCATCGCGATTTGTGATTTTTCTTGTAGTGATTGTTTTGCATAGTGCTCATTTTATCTTGAGCTTTTGTATAAAAAGAAAACTCATTAATGTGATATCCATTATAACATATGACTTCCATACCAGGATCATGAGCTAACACTACTATAAAAAAAATGATATTACATTGCCTAATTAATGCCGGTTTTTGACAAACCAACGTTGTATGTCAATAAAATAAAGTAAAAGTAATATATATTATTTACGAAGTTGGTTCTTGGCAAAAATCGACGTCGTATGTCTAATTTTTTTTTTTAAAAAAAAAATTAAGATATACGGCGTCGGTTCTAGGGGAGAACCGACACCATAAGTCCTATTTTTTTATTTAACATATCAGATCTCGCATACTCTCTTTTACTCTTCTTCATCCCTTCTTCATTCTTCATCGTTATCTTCATTGTTCACGTACAGCAGCATATCTTGCACACTATTAGATCTCCCTTCGACGGCATCTTCATCTGTTCACGTACAGCAGCTAGTCGTACAATAGATCTCCACAACGACTTCATCATGTCATCTTCTCCGGCGACCACAGTTGTATAGCTACGAGCATAGCAGCCTAGCAGGTACGGCAACAACGAGCGTAACTTGGACATTTTCGATTCCTTTGCTTGAATTTTATAGTTAAACATTTTTTTGTTTGTCTTGAACATTTTTGAAATGTTACATACAGTTCAAAGATCATTGTTCAGTTGGTGATGCTTGGCTGCTTTTATGCGAGAATGATGCCGATCTTAGGTTAGTTTTCTTGGATTTGCGAGGAGTTTTTAGTGAACCCAGAGTTGTGTACTAATGTTTCCAGAATGTTTCAAGGCATGGAGTTCAGACGCCGATGTTGTTGATGGAGAAGAAAGAGAAAAGACGCCATTAAAGTAGGGGAAAAGCACAGCTTCAGTGATTTAGAGAAGAAATGATAGCTACAAATTGAGAGTCTCCATTGGTTAAAATTAAGCCACCCTTTGAAGATTCCATAGTTGGAAACTGTTGTGACTCTGTTTGCAAGCTGAGCTTGATGATTAGGTGAAAGCTGCCGCTTCTTTTTAGTATTTTTTTTAAATTAAAAATCTATACGACGTAGGTTTTTCCAAAAAAAAACAACGCCGTATCTCTATTTTAAAAAAACCGACATACGACGTTGTTTTTTTCAAAAAACTGACGTCGTATGTGCTTATTTTAAAAATTAAAAATAATATGCAACATCAGTTTTAATTGTAGATTCTATATCTAAGCCATTAAAAGTCTATTGTGACAACTCTGCTGCTTTTTTCCTAACTAAAAATGACAAAAGTGGGAGTCGAAGCAAGCATATCGACATTAATGGCCTGTTTGGTTGGATGTAGTTTGGGGGGAATTACAATTCCTTGAATAGCAATTCAGTGAATTCCCAAACTACAGTGTTTGGTTGGAGGGAATTGCAATTCTGCGGAATTGCAATTCCCTCCAAATGTTGAATTGCAATTCATGGGGTACCCCCCATGAATTGCAATTCGGTGGGGAGGAGGGGCAATTTGTTAGTGTAAAGACAATTTTGCCCCTGCTCTCATACC
>CP025659.1:16235093-16247250 GCA_003576665.1 Ipomoea trifida | reverse complement strand
GTTAATTTGCATGAATTTGTGTAGTTTAGGGACCCAATTGCATTGTTTTTTAGTTCGATGGCCTAATTGCAGTTTCGTGTGTAGTTCGGTGGCCTATTTGACCCTTATTCCTAATAATAATAATAATAATAATAATAATAATAATAATAATAATAATAATAATTCTTTCAAAATAATAATAATAATAATAAAATAATAATAATAATAATAATAATAAGTATAATAATAATAATTCATTCAAAAATAATAATAATAATAATAATAATAATTAATAATAATAATAATAATAATAATAATAATAATAATAATAATTCTTAAAATAATAATAATAATTCTATCAATTTTTTTTTAAAAGACAAAGCGACGTCGGTTTTTCCAAAAAAAAAAACAACGCCGTATCTCTATTTTTAAAAAACCGACATACGACGTTGTTTTTTTCAAAAAACTGACGTCGTATGTGCTTATTTTAAAAATTAAAAATAATATGCAACATCAGTTTTAAAAAACCGGCGGCGTATAATTTATTTATAACGTCTGCCATAACTACGTCGAAAAATAACCGACGTTGTATGTCCAAAATAACCGACGTAAAAATGTATTTTTGTAGTAGTATAAAACATTATTATCTCTAAAAACTTTATTTTTGAACCAACTAATAAAAGTATGATTATGTTCGTTCACAATCCACATGTCTGTCCTTATGAGATTTTGCTCCCTAATGAAAGGCTTATGTTAATCTAAATATGATTTGACTTCACTTGCATTATGCAAGATGTACAAGTGTGCTTGCTTAACATCTTCACAAGCCATCATGCACTTTGATTCCTCGAGTACCCTCCCCAGCAATTCTTCCTTTCATGTCGATACTTAGGAAGACTAATGGCCTCTACCCTTGCCAAATATTCAGTATAGAACTCAATAGCTTCCTCATCCATATAGCTTTCAATAATAGATGCTTCCGACCTATATCAGTTCCTCACATAACCTTTTAATATTTTCATGTACCGTTCAAATGGGTACATCCACCTCAAATAAGCTAGACCACACTGTATGATTTCTCTAACCAAATGTACAAGTAAATGAACCATGATATCAAAAAACGAAGGTGGAAAGTGTATCTCTAGCTAACACAATGTAACAATAATGTCATTTTGCAATTCATCTAATTTTTCTGGATCAGTAACTTTCCCACAGATTGCATTGAAAAAGAAATAAAGTCTTATGATAGATGGTATATCTCAACTCTTTAGGCAATATGCTTCTAACAACCACTGGCAATAGTTGTTGCATTAAGACATGACAATCATGAGACTTCAACCCCACCAACTTTAAATCTTGCATATTAGCAAGTGTTATGATATTTGATGAATACCATTGTGGTACCTTCACTACGCGTAGACACTCACAAAAACTTATTTTCTCCTTTCTTGATAAAGTATGAGCAATTGGAGGCAAATATGTTCTCTTATCTCCTCGAGGTGGAGCTAATGTAGATCGTATACACATTTCAACCAAATCCAATCTATAACAGGGTCATCTTTAGTTTTACCTTTTATGCCTAAAAGAGTTCTAACAAGACTATATATCCCACACATTTTTCTCCACATGCATCACATCAATATTATGTCTCATATCTAGTGTCCTCCAACATGGAAGATCAAAGAATATAGATTTCTTTTTCCACAGACTCTTCTCATTTGGAGATATTTCAACATTAGATTTTGACCTCTTACCTCTTTGAGTTTAAGCTTTTGAGTCTTACCAAAAGTAACATTGATGCATTCTATTCGTTCATAAACTTGAATCCCAGTCAATAGTTGTGGAGCATTTGTATAGTCTTGTACCTATTGAAAGCCTTTTTTTAATATTCAATAAGGGTGAAATTTATAAAGAAATCTCTTATGCTCATGTAGAACTAAAATGCCTTTCCCACTCAATTTCCCCCCTCCAACCAAACGTCCCGTTATAATTTACACTAACTATATAGTTCCACAAGAGATTAACGGGTAGAAAAAAAAAACAGTTTTTTGGGCAATAACTATGGTGAAAATATTAACTATGGCCAGAGATATGCTGGTTCCGCCCACTTTTGTTTTTGCTACAATGTCAGATCTTTTGTGTTAATATGTATACTACATGTTATTAAGTTTGTGTTAAATTGTATTTATATCTTATTTTTGGCATCATCTTGTAACGTTTTCCTTTTGTTATTATTATTAGGATTATTATTATTCTTAATGAATTAAGTATTTTATGTGGTGCAAACTATCTAGGCTGACTAAGTACTAGTCTTTGGTCAGCATTAGGTAGTCGGTTACCTACATTGATGGAATGTAAGACTATAGATACACCCCCAAGTCCTCTCACTACTCAGTTCACGCAATACACCATCTAAATTACTGAGGCAAGTGAGAGAAACAATTTTGGTTTTACGGTGACTCCACAAGTAGCCCTAGGAGCCTCTTCTCAACATACATCGGTCACAACAACCAAAGTATTAAACTATGGCTGGAGTGGGAGACATGAAAATACAATTTTATTCCTCCCTCTTTGCTGCATACGACAATTCAAAAAAAAATTGGATTATTACCTGCTGATGTCGACTCCCCTGCTTCGCCAAAGTTCAGTTCGTCAGCGCATGGAAGGGTAAGCTTACCGCAAACGCATCAACACGGCCTCGCCGGCTTCAATTGACCGGCGGATGAGGCAACGGTTGCCGGCGACGCGAAAGAGAGGCCTTGGCCGGACAGGATCGCGTCGCACAGGCAAGTGGTTGGCGACAACGGCTGCGCTGGGTTCCCGTTCCCGGCGGCAGTGTTGCTGACCGGTATACTCCTCTGCTTCCTCCACTGCCGGAATGTGTCGTTGTTGTTCCCGTGCTGCTGCTCTGTGATGTTTATTCACGTTGTGCTTTAGGTTAATTTAATTAGAAGAGGTTGATGAGTCTTATGGGTCGGGTCGGGCCCAATTGGGCCAGGCCTGGGCTCTTTTTTAAAAAAAATTAATTAATCTGGGCCTGTTTTGGTTTGGGTTTGCTAAAGTTTTTTTTAATACTCTTCATCACATTTGGACTTCTCTAATTAAATAATCCAATTGAGTTTTTTTTTTTTTTTTACTAAAGTCAATATTAAAATTATTATTCAATTTTGTACAAATTATTAAGCTTTCAATTTATTTGAATTTTAATTTTAATATTGAATTTTCAGTTTAAATTGTATTAAGTGTTACAATTTAATTGTGGAATATTGAGTTATAATATGCATAATCTAAGCATGTTTATTTATGTTTAGTGCATTTTTTTTTATTTTTATAATTATGCCTTTTAGAAATGCATGTTCTTTAAGTATGAATTTAGAGCCTTTTAGGACTGAATTGTATGCCTATTATGCATGTTATAGTGCCTTTTAGGTGAATTTAGTACCTTTTAGGATTAGATTAAGCATATTATTATTCTCTTTCAGTCTTACTCCACTTGTGCTATTTCAAGCACATTAACACATCTTAAAAAGATAGTTCACCCTATTTTAAAAGCCTAAACCATTGGCGAACACTCCTTTTTGGTTTAGAATCAATCAAACGGTTTTACTTCAATTATGATTTATGAGAACACATGACTTAGGGAAGTTTTTTGGGGACGAATACTAGTTCCTTGGCCCTGGCTTAAACGCCTTGCTGGCTTAAACCGTCATATTGCTACTAGTCCCATTGCGACGCTATTCTATCTAAGGAGTTGGTTTTTAATGGAGCCTTAGCACCAACCAACTTTCCTGGGAGTATACTTAATGATTGTTTATCATATATTGGTTTAGTCACTTTGCTAGGCTTTAAATTCCCCTTTGCCAGTGATCACAATTTTGTAATTAAAGAGTAGCCACAACATCTTTAATTGCCTGAATTATCTTTAAATCACATAAAGATTTGGCAACAACCTTGTAATTAATTCTATGCGATATAGCAAAATTTAGCCCACACGCAATTTTGTTGTATTTGTAGGATTGATTAGGATGAAATACCAAATTATGTTCATAATTTTCCCACAGGGATTATGAATCGGTATATAGTTTTGTGGTTTTATCATTAAGGATAGAACATCCAAAAATCCTTGTCGTTCCCTCTTTTCAAGTTCTATCATTTGGCTTGATGGGTTCATTTTGCCTAAAAATTTAGCCCACAGGCAATTTTAATGGCATTTAAATCTATCTCTTACATAAATTTACATTGGTAAAATATGTATTTCAGTTCCTTAGTGCCTCTAATTCTAACGAACTTATAAAAAAAATTTTCCAGCAACTATCTCAACTGTCCTGAATATTGACGTACCAATGCTTACCTCGAACAACCACAAACAATGGAAAGATGCCCTTCTCTTATATTTCGGCTGGCTCGAGATGGACTACACTCTCAACCATACGGAACATGCAGCTGTCACTGCGGCGAGCACTGCAGCAAACAAAGAACTTTATGCAAAATGGGAACGATCCAATCGTCTCTACATCCTGTTCATTAAGTCTCGGCTCCCCGATGATGTCCGTGGAACGGTTGACCATATCACGAAGGTTCAAGAGTATGTTAAGGCCATCGATGCCCAGTTTGCCAGCTCAGACAAATCCCTAGCAAGCACCCTAATAATGCGATTCACTTCCGCCAAGTTTTCCCCCACCAAAGGCGTACATAGCCACATAATGCAGCTGCGAGATATTGCAGCCAAGCTAGCCAAGGTGGAGGTCAAGCTTCCAGACTCCTTTGTGGTGAACTTTGCACTCAACACTCTCCCTACTGAATATAGCCCCTTTAAAATATCTTACAACACACATAACCAGAAATGGTCCATTGATGAATTAATCACCATGTGTGTCCAAGAGGAGGGTAGGCTCTTCAAGAACAAGGGGGGAGAGTGTTATGATGGCAAATGCAAAACCTAAGGTTAAGTTTAGAAAGCATTCCGCTAAAGGGAAGGGGAAAACAACCCCTCAGGCCAACATAAAGAAGTCTCAAAAATACTTCTTTTGTAAGAAGAAGGGGCATATGAAGAAAGACTGTTCAAAATTTAAGAAATGGATGGCTGAGAAAGGTATAATCTCCTCCTTTGTCTGTTTTGTGGCCAATATGTCATATGCTAATAATAACACTTGGTGGATTGGTTCTGGTTCAACAATCCACATTGCAAATTCTTTACAGGATATGCAAAATCTGAGGCCACTGAAGGCAAATGAGCGGAACATCTTTTCAGGAAACAAGATGGGATCGCCAGTCGAGGCTGTGGGGACATGCAGTTTGATATTGGATATGGGTTTTGTTTTAGTATTGGAACGAACATTTTATGTACTAAGCTTTGCTCGAAATTTGATTTCAGTCTCCAGACTTGTACCTTCGGGTTTTAGATTCATTTTCACATACAAGTTTTTTCAAATTTATAATAATTTTTCTTGTGTGGGAAATGGTTCATTGTCTGGTGCTCTTTATCGCCTCCATTTACAAAACGATTCAAATTGTGATTCCTTACATGTTCAAATTGGCACCAAATGGTGTAGTATTGACGAAAGCTCTTCAATGTTGTGGCATCAGAGATTGGGACATATCTCCATTGAACGCATCAAGAGATTAGTTAAAGATGGGGTACTTTCTACCTTAGATTTTACTGATTTCTTGACTTGTGTAGACTGCATTAAAGACAAGCAGACTAACAAGTCAAAGAAAGGTGCCAACAGAAGTTCAACATTGTTAGAGATAGTTCATGCTGACATATGTTGTCCTGACATGGATATGCAGGGTTAGAAAATTTCATTACCTTTATAGATGATTTTTCTAGATTTACCTATGTGTATTTACTTCATCATAAGCATAAAGCATTGGATGCCTTTAAATTGTTCAAGGCTGAAGTTGAAAACCAATGCCAGAAGCAAATACAAATAGTTAGGTCGGATAGAGGTGGTGAATATTATGGTAGATACACAGAAAATGGACAAGCTTTGGGTCCGTTTGATAAATTTCTTCAAGAGCATGGGATTGTTGCCCAATACACCATGTCAGGTTCCCCGGGATCAAAATGGTGTTGCTGAACGAAGAAATCAGACTCTTTTGGACATGGTGCGGAGTATGCTAAGCAACTCTACACTTCCAAAATCATTGTGAGCCGAAGCTCTTAAAACGTCAACGTATATATTGAACCGTGTTCCAACCAAGGTTGTCCCAAAGACACCTTTTGAGCTTTTCAAAGGTTGGAAACCGAGTTTGCATCATATGCGTATTTGGGGATGTCCGTCTGAGGTGAGGATATATAACCCACGTGAAAAGAAACTTGACCCGAGGACTATTAGTGCTTTCTTTATTGGATATGCACAATCTTCTAAGGGTTATAAGTTTTATTGTCCAACCCATACTACTAGGATAGTGGAATTAAGAAATGCAAAATTTCTTGAAGATGACTTGATTAGTGGGAGAGATCGATTTAAGGACCTAGTTCCTTTCTTTGATCATATTGACTCTCGCCCTTCTACGTCGTCTAACAGAGTTGTACTTATACGCAACGTGCCTTCAATCCCGCCTGCGATTATACAACCTACCGTGGAAATTCCACAAGCTGTTGAAACTCAACCTTTGGAAGAAACAGTTCAGGACTTATAGCAACCTCCTGAGCTAGATTTCGAACCAATGGTTGATCCAATTCAGGATTTACAACAAGTTCCTGAACTGATGCAGACTGAACCAATTCAAGAACTGCCCTGAGTTCCTGAAGAGGTAGTTGTGCCACAACCTTTTCAAGGTGCTGGTGTTCCAACATTAATACGGTATACTCGGGTGAAGCGTTCAGCAGTACCTAGTTATTATGTATCGTATCTACAAGAATCTGAAATTGGTGCCGAAAATGATCCTGACATGTTTTCACAAGCCACGAATTGTGCACAGTCTGATTTGTGGTTAGAAGCCATGAAAGATGAAATGAATTCCATGAAGAGTAATGGAGTTTGAGACCTTGTTGAGTTACCTAATGGAGCCAAGCCTATTGGTTGTAAATGGGTTTTCAAAACCAAAAGAGACTCATTAGGTAACATTGAAAGATACAAGGCCAGACTCGTTGCTAAGGGGTTTACTCAGAAAGAAGGAATCGATTACAAGGAGACCTTTTCTCCTATATCAAAAAAGGATTCTCTTCGAGTCATTCTAGCTTTAGTTGCACACTTTAATTTTGAGTTGCAACAAATGGATGTGAAAACTGCTTTACTGAATGGTGATCTAGAAGAAGAAGTTTATATGAAACAACCTGAAGGTTTCTCTTCTAGGGGTGGTGAAAGTTTGGTGTGTAAGCTTAGAAAATCCATATATGGCTTGAAACAAGCTTCCCGCCAATGGTATATTAAATTTCACGGAGTCATTTCTTCATTTGGCTTTGTTGAAAGTATTTTAGATCAATGTATATACCAAAAGGTCAGTGGGAGTAAAATATGTTTCCTTGTGTTATATGTGGATGACATCTTGCTTGCTGCTAATGATGTGGGGAAGCTTTGCGACGTGAAACAATTCCTTTCCAAAAACTTTGATATGAAAAATATTGGTGATGCGTCTTTTGCATTGGCATAAAGATTCATAGGGATAGGTCTCGGGCATACTGGTCTATCGTAGGAAACCTATATTGACAAGGTTTTGGAGAGATTTCGGAGCAGAATTGTTCACCGAATATTGCTCCCATAACAAAAGGGGATAAGCTTAGTCTGGGTCAATGTCCTAAAAATGATTTGGAGAAGGAGCGTATGAAGGATATTCCATATGCTGAAGCGGTTGGATGCCTCGAGTATATTCAAGTTTGTACAAGGCCCGACATTGCCTTTGTTGTTGGCATGTTAGGGCGTTATCTACAAAACCCGGGCATGGACCATTGGGGAGCTGTAAAGAGAGTTTTGAGGTATCTAAAAGGTACTAAAGACTTCAAGTTGGGTTTTAAGCAGAAGGACATCCTAGATGTTGTTGGTTATTCCGATGCGGACTTCGCTGGCTGTGTTGATACTCGGAGATCGACTTCTGGGTACGTTTTTATCATGGCCGGTGGGGCTATCTCATGGAAGAGTGTTAAACAATCCTTAGTAACTACTTATACCATGGAAGCCGAGTTCGTTTCCTGTTTTGAGGCCACTTCGGCAGGTGTATGGCTCAAGAATTTCATCTCCGGGCTTAGAATTGTAGATTCTATATCTAAGCCATTAAAAGTCTATTGTGACAACTCTGCTGCTTTTTTCCTAGCTAAAAATGACAAAAGTGGGAGTCGAAGCAAGCATATCGACATTAATGGCCTGTTTGGTTGGATGTAGTTTGGGGGGAATTACAATTCCTTGAATTGCAATTCAGTGAATTCCCAAACTACAGTGTTTGGTTGGAGGGAATTGCAATTCTGCGGAATTGCAATTCCCTCCAAATGTTGAATTGCAATTCATGGGGTACCCCCCATGAATTGCAATTCGGTGGGGAGGAGGGGCAATTTGTTGGTGTAAAGACAATTTTGACCCTACTCTCATACCCTTTGTCTTTTTAAAAAAAAAATTGATAGAATTATTATTATTATTTTGAAAGAATTATTATTATTATTATTATTATTATTATTATTATTATTATTATTATTATTATTATTATTATTATTATTATTTGAATGAATTATTATTATTATACTTATTATTATTATTATTATTATTATTTTTTGAAAGAATTATTATATTATTTTTTGAAAGAATATTATTATTATTATTATTATTATTATTATTATTATTATTATTATTAGGAATAAGGGTCAAATAGGCCACCGAACTACACACGAAACTGCAATTAGGCCATCGAACTAAAAAACAATGCAATTGGGTCCCTAAACTACACAAATTCATGCAAATTAACCCAAAGTGACTTGTTGACTTGATCTTCCGGTTAACAACTTTAAAAATAATATTTTAAAATAATTTTAAATTAGTTAATTAATTAAAATTAAAATTAAAAAAAAAAACAGGAACAAGTCAATTGGGTCCTTTTTTTAATTTTAAATTTTAAATTTAATTTTAATTAATTATTTTATTTAAAATTATTTTTAAAATATTATTTTTAAAGTTGGTAACCGGAAGATCAAGTCAAACAAGTCACTTTGGGTTAATTTGCATGGATTTGTGTAGTTCAGGGACCCAATTGCATTGTTTTTGAGTTCAATGGCCTAATTGTAGTTTCGTGTGTAGTTCGGTGGCCTATTTGACCCTTATTCCTTATTATTATTATTATTATTATTATTATTATTATTATTATTATTATTATTACTCCTATTATTTACTACATCTACCACAACATAAGGGTATTTTAGTAATTTTGTCGTCTTACCTTTCAATTCCCTGCACTCCTATTTCTGCATACCAAACACTGTAATTTCAATTCCTACTTTATTCATTGAATTGCAATTCCACCTAATTACAATTCTTTTCCCCCCTAATTCCCTGCTCCCAACCAAACGCCCTGTAAGTTTTTATCCCTTAGAGAGCGTGTTAAACGCAAAGAAGTTGTCATTGAACACATTAGCACAAAGTTGATGTTAGCAGATCCTTTGACTAAAGGCATGCCTCCATTTAAATTCAAGGATCTTGTTGTAAAGATGTGACTTTCGTCCACTTTATAAATTTTGTATATACATTCAGTTCAATTTAATGAAATTCTTTTGCACTTCAAAAACTTCAGATATTCTATTTTTAGTGTGTACACTTTATTTCATTTTTATCGAATTAAGAAAATACTTCAGTAGACTTGAAATGAACATATGGTTTGTTTCATTAAGTTGATTACCTAAGTACTCTAAGGCAATTTGCATTTGATCATAATGGATACTACTCGCGCTAATGAGGACGTGTCATTATGGTTCTTGTAATCTTATTCTTAGAGTTTCATGTTTGCACCAAGTGAGAGATCGAATGTAAGGTTTTCCTTTTGTTATTATTATTAGGATTATTATTAATAATAATGAATGAATTAAGTATTTTATGTGGTACAAACTATCTAGGTTGACTAAGTACAGTCTTTGGTCAGCATTAATTAGGTAGTCAGTTACCTACATTGATGGGATGTAGGACTATAGATACACCCCAAGTTCTCACACTGCTCAGTTCACGCAGTACACCATCTAAATTACTGAGCCAAGTGAGAGAAACAATTCTGGTTTTACGGTGACTCCACAAGCAGCCCTAGGCCTCTTCTCAGCATACATCGATCACAACAACCAAAGTATTAAACTATGGTTGGAGGTTAGTAGATCCGTTCAATGTGGTTTACATGCTTACATATCTCTTATTAAATGTGCCTACTTGATCCATACTTTTGAATGAAATATATTTTGCTATTTTATAAATTCACTCATGAAAAATATATATATACAAAATTGAAAGGAGATAGAAAGACGCAAGT
The DNA here is from genome assembly GCA_003576665.1 of Ipomoea trifida. NCBI lineage: Eukaryota > Viridiplantae > Streptophyta > Magnoliopsida > Solanales > Convolvulaceae > Ipomoea > Ipomoea trifida. The sequence goes on along the minus strand of CP025659.1, from coordinate 16,236,834 downwards.
TTTCTTCCCCATTCGGATTGTCAGTTTCCACAGTTTCTTTGGATAAGGAGATAGAAAAACGCAAGTTTCTCTTCCCCATTAGGATTCGCCTTAGTGATTACGTTTCCCCTGTGTTTGCAGTTGTAATTTTGTTTTAATTACCATTATTGCATGTATATTATTAATGTTGTTGAAGTCATAACAACCTTATTTCCGAAATTCCAACCTAGTAATTGCAGTTTATTAAGTTTGTAATATTACTAATAATTACCATTGTTATTGCACTACTACAATTATAAGATTTTGCGTCTATTTTTTTCTATTTTATGTCAATTATTACAGTGACATATATATAAAGTACTGACGTAATATATTAATTTATATACGTCGGTTTTCGAGACAATTAGTATATACGTCGATCAATTTTCAGTATAAACTGGCGTGTATTCTATTTTATTAATATTTTAAAAAATTAAAAATAGATATGACATTCGTTTATACTAAAAATCAACATATATAAGTGTACATGCATAGGTAGAAACTAAAGACTGATTGGGCGACTCGCGATTTACCACCCCAATGTTTTTGGCAAGAGTTTTTGGGCTTAGAAATAGTCTTGCCTAAGATTTGAAGTCTAATGTATGGCAAGAGTTTTTGGGCTTAGAAATAGTCTTGCCTAAGATTTGAAGTCTAATTTATATATGTGTCTATGTGTATGTGTGTGTATATGTATATGTATATGTATACGTATACATATATATGCATATACATATACATATATATGCATATACATATACATATATATGCATATACATACATATATATGCATATACATATACATATATATGCATATACATAATGTATACATATACATATACATATATATATATATATACATATATGTATATATATATATATATATATATATATATATATATATATATATATATGAAAAAGGAATTTTGAGGAAATAGTTTATAATAATTATTAATTACAAATTAATTGTTAAATATTAATTATCTAATATTTTTAAATAATAATTTATTATTACTATTTATACTTTTATTAATATAAAATAATTATTAAAAAAGTAAATGAAATTGGTCAAAATGCCAAAGTTTGTCAAATCTACCACATTTTGACAAATTCACTGATAACCAAACAAGCCTTGTATCTAATTTCTTGATGATATTATATTCCTAGCTAGTTGCTCTTGTACTTTCAAATTGTAGACATTGCGATAGTCAAGTTGCAATTGGAAGGGTACATAATAACATGTATAATTTTAAGTTTCGACATATGCGTCGTAGACATAATAACATTAAATGACTTCTCACAACAAGTTGGTTACGTGAAGTCAAAAGATAATATAGCAGATTCACTAACCAAAGGTTTAAGTAAAGAGTTTGTAGAGAAGTTGACGCGAGGAATTGAACTAAAGTCCTTGAAATAAAAGTTTTATAGAGGATACTCAACTTTGCTAGCACCTAGGTTCAAATGGACAACTAAATTATGGAACAAAGCATGTCACTATGAGGATCTCGAAGTCCTAACCACTCATAATTGAAATGGTTACTCTCGCACGAGGCTAGCATGGTTATATACTTTAATGATTCGAAGTTTTGATTGATATTAGTGGAGTATGCATGATACTAAAAAATGAATCACATATGTGATTGAGAAGTGGGACCATTTCAAATGAGTATTGATTGGACTCAATTCTTTAGAAACTTTTGCAGAACCATGAATGGTGTTCCAAGGA
>CP025659.1:16200470-16229747 GCA_003576665.1 Ipomoea trifida | reverse complement strand
CACATTCTCGTCTTACTCATAAGTGGGTACGAAACACATCCACTAATAGATCTCGGTGGGTACACAACACATCCACCTTCCAATTCTCACGTGGGGTACAAAACACATCACATATCACGGTGGGGTACGAAACACATCCACCTTTATTCGGGTACGTAGTGGTGGAGACAACACATCCACTCACGGTGGGGTACGAAACACATCCACCTTTAAATTCATAAGTGGGTACGAAACCCTAGACCGGTACACAACACATCCACCTTCCAATTTCACGTGGGGTACAAAACACATCCACGATTAGTTACGTGGGGTACGAAACACATCCACTTTCATAAGTGGGGTACGAAACACATCCACTATTAGATCTCGGTGGGTACACAACACATCCACTTCATTTCACGTGGGGTACAAAACACATCCACGATTAGTTCACGAGGGTACGAAACACATCCACTATTTAAATCTCGGTGGGGTACACAACACATCCACCTTTCCAACTCCCATGCTTAGTTAGTGTTAGACATATACCAAAATATTCGAGCATAGAGTCATGATAAATTTCAATACATAGTTATTTTCCACGTTAATATAATACACAAAAAGTAATATTTGTCAAAATTGTTTCTAACCATTCTTTTTTCAGAAAGTTCAGCTTGGCGCAGTCCGAAAGATTGAGCCGGTAAAAATAGTTCCCGAACTCTTTTTCACTTGAAATTTTTATGGTAGAACCCTAACTCATAGTAATTGATGTTCATAAAAAGTTTTGGTCACCTAGGTTCACGAATTTGCACAGAAAATTACATTTTTGCCCTTGGCAGTGTGCTGTCCGGATTTTTCTTCTCTCTGGACCAGTTTCGGAAAATAATTTGGAAACCATACTTATACTACTCCAAAAATTATGAAATTTTATATGCAGCTTCTACACTTATAGAACTACATGTATAAAAAAAATTGGATCAAAATACCCTACCGATTTTTCCCAAAAATTCACGGAAGTTACCGCCAGAATCTACCCTGATTTTCCTTTCTCTATTTCCACAAGTATAAGCTTATATGGACATAAATACAACATATACATGCATAAAATAGCTATGAACATGCATAACAAATTTATCAAAAATCAAAGCAAAGATTTTTGAGTCAACTTATAGATCTAAAGTGTAACACACATTTTTCATGAACAAAACTCTAAGCATGCAATTTTCCTAGCATTTGCCTATTTCCAAGCGATTGAACCGACTTAAGGGAATCCTTACCTCCGTAGAAGATTTCTAAACCGTAAGTTGAGTATGCTCCCCTTGGAATTTTCTCCAAAAATCCTAAAGAAATGCCACCATAATAACAACATTTTTCTTGTATTAAACATCACACTTAAATGCTAGAGATGTTTGAACCATTAAAGCTTAAAGTCTTACCTAGACTTGGTTACTTGAGTTAGGAAAATAGTAGGAGGAAGCTTTAGATCACAATGAAGACTTAGCTAATTTTTCCTTCTTCTTCTCTTTGGGATTTTCGAAAAAAAATGGGAGTGGAGAGAAGAGGGAATGATCACCTTGCTAGCTTAAGTTTTATTTTCTTCCCTTCTTCTTAGTGTAATACGAATGGGAGAGTGAGGGAGAGAGGTGGTGATGTGAGTGATTAGCTAGCTCTCTTGAAGATCAAGGAACATAGTACAATGCACCATACTTCATTAAATGCAAAATCAAGATCAAATCTTACCTTAGGATTATAATGCCACATGTCAACACCCTATTAATCCCTTAAGAAGATATTAGTTCACTTGATCAGTTTAAGCTTAAATCAGATGAATGTTCGGAGGATTATAACTTAATTCGGGAAAATTCTAATACTAAAATTATCGTAAAAATATTCCCGTCGCAAATCACCAATTTTGGGAATTTTCCGATAGTCCGATAAATTTAGGTTCAGAGTCTGTAACAATTTATCCCTTACGGTCCATTTAGAAATTCTCTTGAACCAATTAAAATTCAGGCCTAATCGTATGATACTCAATAATTCCAATTCTGAAAAATCCGAATTGAATCCATGTCCTTAAAATTTTCTCGGTTCGTAACCGATACGTAGTTCGCAGCTTATCGGTAATTAATCTTTAAACGAAAAATTATTTCAAGTACCGAACAGTTTTCTCTTAAATGTCATAGCTAAAAAAAATTATATCGCTATTCTCGAATCTTAACTTTGTCGTAAAAACCGAGGGGTTACAAGGAGATTAATAATAAAAATTCACTATAAATATAACATAGCTTTTCCTATGCAAAAATTAGTAACACTAAATGAAATATTAGGAAAAAATTATGAAGGGAAAAGAAAGGGAAATTAATATTTATTCCTTTTATGAAAGAAAAAGGAAATGAATATATTCATATTTCACTGAAAATATAATCGACAAGTATATTATAATTATAATTATATTAATTATTTAGAAAGAAAAACAAAATGAATTTATTAATATTTCACTGAAAATGTATTCAACAATTATATTTTTATAATTATATTACTTTTTAATCTTATGAAAATTAATATTAAAATTTTATGAACGAAAAGGAAATGAATATTACACGGGAATCAACTATTAATATTTTCTTACTAATTGGCAAGGAATCAAGCCAATTAATTGGCAATTATAGGAAAAAGAAATGGAAAACAATATTAATTCTTTTGATGAAGGAAAAAGGAAATGAATATACACAAAAGAAAATGAAATAATATGAAAAGTGAAATGAATATATTATTATTTCACTGGAAATATAACACAACTTTTCCCTACGAAAAAATTAGTAACCACCAAATGAATGATTAGAAAAAATTATAAAGGAAAAAAGGAATGTAAAATAATATGAATTCTTTTTATGAAGGCAAAAGGAAATGAATATATTCAAACGGAAATGAGATATTAGGAAAAATGAAATGAACATATTAATATTTCACTGAAAATATAACACAACTTTTTCTATGAACAAATTAGTAACCAACAATTGAAATATTAGGAAAAAATTAAGAAAAGAAAAATGAATGACAATAAATTATTCATTTTATAAAGGAAAAAGGAAATTAATATATTCAAAAGGAAATTAAAGTATTAAGAAAAATTAAATAAACATATTAATATTTCATTATTGGATATATAATTGACGATTATATTATTATAATTTTATGAATTAAATATTAATTAATTATTTATATTAATAAATACAGCTCCATATGCACTAGAACGTGCTCTTTTTGGTCGTAGAATGGTAGAGTTAACCAAAACTCCCTCCAAAACGGCTAACTTATCACATAATTAATATTTATTAACTAGAAGGTTGAGCAATCCTCTCACCAACTTTAGATGTCGTTGGTCAAATTAATTAGTACACGTGTGACATGAACACTACAGAAGGTCAAACATATTTAATATATAATAATAATAATAATTTTTGTATATACAAATTGATATTCCTGTTAACGAAAAATAATTAATTTTGTGTAATTGACTAATAATAATTGCCTAATAACTATTATGGTAATTAAGCTAAATATTGGTCGTTCAATTTATTTTTATACTCCGTAATAATTAAAGTTAAATTATTTCTCATTTTTCAATATTTATTTTTGTAATAATATAATTACATAATTTATACGGAGTATTAAATATTGATCATTTTTAAGATAATTGTAAACAAACAAGTCATATATTATTTAATTAATTGAGTGATACTTTTGTACTAATCTTATAATCAAATAAATGTACATGTTCAATAATAGATTTTTTAAAATAATTTTATCTTTAATTTTATTATCTAAATAAATAATACAAAAATTTATCCGTGAATTGCACGGATAATTGGTCAATTATTTGCTCTAATTCAAGCAAAGAAAACATTAAAAAAATATATAATCAATCCAATCAATTTCATCAATTGCGCTATATAATATTCGATGTTATAATTTATATAATTATATATCAATCCAAATATTCTTAGAATATTATAACAAATTCATTCCGTGCGACGCATGTGCGAAAATACTAGTATTTTAAATATATTCCCCTTAAAATTGCTTCCATATTTGGAACGAAAAACTAAAATAGAAATTTTTTAAAATATTTCTTAATACCATATTTCTTTTTAAAGGTAGAGCTAGAAAGTGAAGAGGAAACAATAGTAGGTATAGTACAAATTACTCTCTAAATACACTATCTAAAAACGCTCCTTTCATGGCCGGGGACGGATGCAAGGGTGGTTTTAAAAAGTCTTTGCCCATTCTAACGAAGGCATCAACCAACTCAACCCCCCACCATCAACCACCTCAAAGCCCTTTCCCATACCCAGACCATTCTTCTAACATACTCTACGAAATACTAGCAATGAATAGGTACTACCATTCTTCTAACATCCTCTACCACATGCTAGCAATGAATAGGTACTATCAATGGTAGAAGTTGAGCGTTGTTATCAGTCATCACTTTGTACTCATTACAATACTCTTTTTTTTTTTTTAAAAAAAAAAAAAACAAATTTTGGGTTAGGTGGCTCATCAAATTCAACACCACAAGTCTCAGCAAGCACACTGAATCATGATTTCATGATGAGGAGAAAACCAACAATGCAACTAAAAAGTATATCTTTAGTCAGCCATGTATGAATGAATGCATGAGGAGGAACTAGAAGGGTTTCTTTCAGGTGTTACCCTTTTCCTTTTTGTATTTTCCCCCCTCTTTTTAACTGTTGGGGGTGGGGACAAATGAATTAAAAAGGAATCAAATCAAGTTCCCTGCATTGCTTCTATGCAAGGAATCAGTATTTCTTCAGCTCTTCTCATCAAAATTTCCCAGAGGTTAGGGAGGTTGACCTTGAAAGTTCAGGTTTGCATTGGACTCAAGCCGAGAATAAGCCATAACCATCCTTCTTTCTAGATGTTTGGCTAGTCTTTTATATTGTGTCTTCTCGCTAGTCTCAAGCAACTATTTATTGTTTAATCATTCTTTATTGAGTTGGACACTCTTTATATGTGATACACATGATAAGAGAAATTTTGTGTGGTCTAAGGTCTCGTATAGTGATATTAAGTTGGAGTTACAATTGTTATGATGAGTTTTTACAATTATGTAAACTACTTATTTTGAATCTTATATTTTAAATTTGCTATAGTGGATTTTGCTATCACCTTAGAGTGTTTGCCCCGCAGAGTAGATGTTTCCAAATTACGATAAAATCTGGTTTTAATATGCTATATCTTTATTCTTTGTGATATGATTTTTTGTATTCTTTATTCATCTTTGGTCGCCTATGTTTCTTTTCTTACTATTTTTGTTGGTGTTAGAACGTATGCTGAAACAACTAGTGTAACACACAAAAATTTCTGATGAGTTCAAATTCTAATGTCAAAAGGTGTTTTTATTGTCTAAACTAAATCAAGTCAGAGCATTAAAATCGCTTCATGTGTAACACCCCAATTTTCACATCTGGGATTTATTACAAAATCCTAATATTACAATACATTGCGGAAGCGTCTAACCAGCAGAAAACTGGGTGTTACCGCCACGCTTAGGTATCTCTCCTATACCCAAACGCTAAGGCTAAACTTACAACCTCAAATAACCACATCATCATTCAAACGTGTATATATATGGAACTAATCCTCCAAGGTTGTCTATTCTAAGATAGAGTAATCTTCAACCTCGACTCCCATCCTATTTAGAGCTCATCGGCCACAGGGGCCCACGCTAGACTGCATCTAATAAAGGACACAATGAAGTGTAGTTAGCGCGACGGCTAAGTAAGGATATCCATTATCACTCGAAAATAAACAAAGGTTTCGAAAATATAATCATTTGTAAGTTGAAAAATTTACCCACGAATTATAGCTCTACCTGCAATCAGGTTATAAGTAATAGATAAAATAATATAAGGCGTATCGCTAACTCAACACGCAAACTTCTCTCATATAAAGGTACCGGCATCATTGCCACCTAAAACACATTTTTATGTTTTTCAGACAAGTTTGTAAAAATATTTCATTTCCAGTAGTTTCCCTCATTTTAACTCGAAAGGAAGTTCGACAGCACAATTCCGTGCTCAAAATTCGTCACATTTTGGATAGAATCATTTCCTTCAGGAGATTAATAATAAAAATTCACTATAAATATAACATAGCTTTTCCTATGCAAAAATTAGTAACACTAAATGAAATATTAGGAAAAATTATGAAAGGAAAAGAAAGGGAAATTAATATTTATTCCTTTATGAAAGAAAAAGGAAATGAATATATTCATATTTCACTGAAAATATAATCGACAAGTATATTATAATTATAATTATATTAATTATTTAGAAAGAAAAACAAAATGAATTTATTAATATTTCACTGAAAATGTATTCAACAATTATATTTTTATAATTATATTACTTTTTAATCTTATGAAAATTAATATTAAAATTTTATGAACGAAAAGGAAATGAATATTACACGGAATCAAATAATATTTTCTTACTAATTGGCAAGGAATCAAGCCAATTAATTGGCAATTATAGGAAAAGAAATGGAAAACAATATTAATTCTTTTGATGAAGGAAAAAGGAAATGAATATATACACAAAAGAAAATGAAATAATATGAAAAGTGAAATGAATATATTATTATTTCACTGGAAATATAACACAACTTTTCCCTACGAAAAAATTAGTAACCACCAAATGAATGATTAGAAAAAATTATAAAGGAAAAAAGGAATGTAAAATAATATAATTCTTTTTATGAAGGCAAAAGGAAATGAATATATTCAAAGGAAATGAGAATATTAGGAAAAATGAAATGAACATATTAATATTTCACTGAAAATATAACACAACTTTTTCTATGAACAAATTAGTAACCAACAATTGAAATATTAGGAAAAAATTAAGAAAAAAAAATGAATGACAATAAATTATTCATTTTATAAAGGAAAAAGGAAATTAATATATTCAAAAGGAAATTAAAGTATTAAGAAAATTAAATAAACATATTAATATTTCATTATTGGATATATAATTGACGATTATATTATTATAATTTATGAATTAAATATTAATTAATTATTTATATTAATAAATACAGCTCCATATGCACTAAGAACGTGCTTTTTGTCGAGAATAGAGTTAACCAAAACCCAAAAGAGCTACTATCACATATTAATATTTATTAACTAGAAGGTTGAGCAATCCTCTCACCAACTTTAGATGTCGTGGTCAAATTAATTAGTACACGTGTGACATGAACACTACAGAAGGTCAAACATATTTAATATATAATAATAATAATAATTTTTGTATATACAAATTGATATTCCTGTTAACGAAAAATAATTAATTTTGTGTAATTGACTAATAATAATTGCCTAATAACTATTATGGTAATTAAGCTAAATATTGGTCGTTCAATTTATTTTTATACTCCGTAATAATTAAAGTTAAATTATTTCTCATTTTTCAATATTTATTTTGTAATTAATCCTTACGAGAAAAAATTATTTCAAGCACCGAATAGTTTTCTCTTAAATGTCATAGCTTAAAAAAAATTTATATCGCTATTTTCGAATCTTAGCTTTGTCGTAAAAACCGAGGGGTTACATCATGTCCCTGCCCCCCTAAAATACAGTGGCTGAAACACGTTCCTAGACTTCACAACATCAACAAGAAGTTTACATACAAGCTTCACCTCCTAAGCATATTATATTGATGCAACGGACTCGACTAGTCCTTATTAGCTACACTCCGAGGACAGTCCCTCTTTGGTTTTAGTCTCGACTTTACTAGACGGTGGAAACTACCATGCATGGAGTCATGCAGTGAAGATGGCGTTGTTGTCTAAAAATAAGCTTGGGTTTGTGGACGGTACCATTAAGGCCCCTAACAAAGCCGAAGCTCACTAAAAGGTGTGGGAAAGGGTGGACAACATGGTGCTTTCGTGGCTTTTAGGATCAGTTGTTCCTAAAAATTTTCAAACTGTGTTATGGTTTGACACCGCATATAATGTATGGTAAGACTTGAAGGAGAATTTTTATGATGGTGATATATTTAGAACCACTAGTATTCAACAATAAATTTTCAACATTAAACAGGGGGAGCAGTCTGCTAATCAATATTTTACAAAATTCAAAGTGTAATTGTGGATACCTTGATAAAATAAAGGAGCATGTTACTATCTTTCTTAGAGGATTGAACGAGTGTTATTTTTCTGTAAAATCACAAATCATGCTCCTGACACCACTCCCAATGATTGGGAAAGCATGTGCTTTTATGCAACAACTACTACTTTGTGGTAATTGATATTTACTATTTAACTATTTATTAGTGATTTGGTAGACTATTATTTATGAGTATAATATTTTTAATTATGAAACAATTAATATTTATTTATGCATATTTAAAAAATTTATTTACAAATATACCCCTATATATTTTATATTTATACGTTTTTTGCACGTTTTATTTCCTATTTTGAATTTTACATGTCCCCATTTCTTGTTTTCTTGTGACATAGGTACTGAATAAATATGGAGTATTGTAAATTTGTTATACTTCATATATATTGTTTGAGATAATATTTAATTTGAACAAATATTTGATACCAATAACATACTTTGAATTTGATAGAGTTATAGATACAAAAATATTTCTACCATCTAGCATAGCAATAAATCTCTTTTTATTATTGGTTATCATAAATTAGCTAACCCAAACTATGGTATTAAAAAAAATTAATCTTGTTATATTGCACATCAAATAATAAATGATTTCGATGAAAAATCTTAATCCCTAGATGTTTTTAGGTTAATATTTAATAATTTAATATTAATTAATAAAGTATTAAATAATTTATAATTATTAGTCTTAAACAATTGTAAACAATTTAAAAAGAAAATACACGGGCACCTATCGTTCTTTTCAACCATAATCCCTATAGCGTGATCATTTCAATTTTAGCATGCTAAAAACTTTAGTAATTCAATTCTAACGTACAAGGAATTTGCCAGATTAGAATATTAGATTACACAAATTTAACAATGCAAGTGCATAAAAAACAAACTGTTGCCACCTAATATTTTATATATATTCCCCTTAAAATTGCTTCCATATTTGGAACCAAAAACTAAAATAGATTTTTTTTTAATATTTCTTATTACCATATTTCTTTTTAAAAATGAAAAAAATATTTTATTATATCAATCGAAAAAGAGAAAAAATCTTCGAATATTTTATTTTCTTGATAGAGAAATCATAAGGGTAAAAAGTATTGAATCCATTATCCTAATTATAGACTTGCTCAACAAATTATGGGGACATAGATTGGTGGGTTGAGACTTAAACCTGAGACATTCTTTATGAAAAGCAACAATGATGTCATCAAATCACAAGGTATTTAATATAAAATTACCCAATTGGTTATTTTTATTGTATTTGGTAATTATATGAAAATTTTTAACTTAGTGTAATGTTAGTCAATTAATAAAAAAAAACAATAAGATTATAAATATAACGTGTTTATTGCCTAAAAATAAATATTAGGATGTAAATCTAGACGAGGAAAATAACCTTAGCTTTTAAAATATTGTCAATAGAATTAATTATGCTTGACACTTTGAAATTTAATATAAGTAGTAATTTTCTTATAATTAATTATTATCTTACCCTACTTATACATCATGTTATTACTACTACTGTATACAACTTTTATAGGAATAATGCTATAATAGCCCAAGAATGAGGTCGAATAAAAATGCATGAAGCAGAAAATACGATCATGATACAAGATCATGGATGAGGTTTTGTTTAGAATTTTTTTTAAAATTAATTACAGTAATCTATTAAATTTTGATAATTTATTAAATAATTAACTTTAAAATTTTATAAATTACAACTTTTTCCCCCTTTAAAAGGCCCGTCTTTTTAAGACAAATGTAAAAAAGGTAGAGCTAGAAAGTAAAGAGGAAACTATAGTAGGTATAGTACAAACTACTCTCTATATACACACCATCTAAAAACGCTCCCTTCATGGCCGGTGACGGATGCAAGGGTGATTCTAAAAAGTCTTTGCCCATTCTGACGAAAACATCAACCAACTCAAAGCCTTTTCCCATACCCAGACCATTCTTCTAACATCCTCTACCACATGCTAGCAATGAATAGTACTATCGACGGTAGAATTAAAGCTGAGACTTCTTATCCCTTTGTATTCATTACAATACTTAGTGGAACCTATTTGGAGTAGGAAAGTTTCCAAACCACTATAAAAATATTTCTTTCATTTTATTTTGATTATTTACTTGTAAACTAACCCCATACTTAACACACAATCAACCTTCATTTTATTTTGATTATTTACTTGTAAACTAACCCCATACTTAACACACAATCAACCAAGCTTAATTGTTCGAACCTGACCTCTCACTTGGGAGGGTCACAGCAATGCCGCTTGACCACAAGGTCTTTGGCACTTCAAGTTCACTTAAAGCTATTTTACAAGATTTTAATAACATTAGAAAGTCTATTCAACCCCCTCCCTCTCCTTCTTTCTAGATGTTTTGCTTGCCTGAGACCAATAGAGAGTCTGGAAGAATTCTTTTATATTGTGTCTTCTTGCTAGTCTCAAGCAACTATTTATTGTTTAATCATTCTTTATTGAGTTGGACACTCTTTATATTTGAGAAATTTTGTGTGGTCTGAGGTCTCGTATAGTGATATTAAGTTGGAGTTACAATTGGTATATGAGTTTTTACAATTATGTAAACTTCTTATTTTGAATCTTATATTTTAAATTTGCTATAATGGATTTGATGAGAATAGGTTATTTGTCATTCATCAGTAAACGAAGTGTATGTACAATATATCAAAGTAGACAATAGAGTCTTAATGAACTACAACTGCGTAAGATTCCTAACACTCCCCCTCAAGCGGAAGGTTAGCAGCAACATTAAGCTTGCACCGGAGAAACGCAAACCGCGAACCAGAAAGCGGCTTCGTGAAAATGTCAGCTAGCTGATCCTTCGTGGAGATGAAATGAACAAGGATCTCCTTCTTGGCAACTTTATCACTAACAAAGTGATAATCAATTTCCAAATGCTTGGTCCGAGCATGACACACCGGATTAGCACAGAGGTATGTAGCTCCTAAGTTATCACACCACAACCGCGGAGGTACAGTTGGTGGAAGACCAAGTTCAGTCAGAAGAGAAACTAGCCACGTAACTTCTGCCGCAACATTAGCCAAGGCTTTGTATTCAACTTCAGTGGAAGAACGCGCCACAGTACGCTGCTTCCGACAGACCCAAGAAGCCAGATTATGGCTCAAGAAAACCGCAAAACCACTCGTGGACTTCCGATCACCCGGATCACCAGCCCAATCAGAATCGGAGAAAGCATGAATAGTGTCTGAAGGAGAGCAACAAATACGTAAGCCAAAATGCAGAGTCCCTTTCACATACCGAAGAACACGTTTGAGCATCGCCCAATGCTCAGTAGTAGGCGCGTGCATGTGCTGACAGAGCTTATTAACTGCAAACGACAAGTCCGGCCGAGTCACTATAAGGTACTGAAGAGCCCCAGCGAGACTGCGATACTGAGTCTGATCCGAATAAGGAGATACTGCATCAACTGCTGACTGAGTCAAAGCAACAGGAGTAACCAATGCCTTGCAATCAGTCATACCACCCCGCTTCAAGATGTCAGCCATATAATGCCGTTGAGAGAGAAGCAGACCACCATCAACTGAGATAGTTTCAATACCCAGAAAGAAAGACGGGGAACCCATGTCCTGAATCTTAAATTCCGAGCCCATTTTAGCAACCAAGCCAGTGACCGAAGCAAGATCAGAACCCATGACCAGGATATCATCCACATATACAAGCAGAAACAAACGAACAGAGCCAACAGAATAAACAAACAGAGATACGTCAGTCTTAGATAGACAAAATCCCACAGAAAGAAGATAAGAGTGTAACCGATCAAACCAGGCACGAGGGGCTTGCTTGAGCCCATAGAGCGAGCGCTGAAGAAGACACACATGCCCCGGAGCATCCTTATCCTCATACCCCAGTGGTTGGCGCATATAAACCGTCTCAGCCAAAGAACCATTAAGGAACGCATTATGAACGTCCAACTGCCGAATATGCCAACCACGGGAAACAGCTAGAGAGAGCAGCAACCGAACCGTAGTAGGCTTGACCACCGGGCTAAAGGTCTCAAAGAAATCCTGACCAGCCACCTGATTGAACCCCTTTGCCACCAAGCGGGCCTTGTACCGCTCAACAGACCCATCAGCCTTCCGTTTGACACAGAAGACCCACTTGCAGTCAACAACATTCATTCCGGATTGGAACGGAACCAATCTCCAGGTCTGATTCTGCAACAACGCATTGAACTCAAGATCCATCGCCTCTCGCCACTCTGGATAAACAACTGCTTGAGAATAGCAAGTGGGTTCCACCAGAACTACCTGAGAAACCAAAGCCACCTGGCGAGCCCGAGTCGATGTAGCACTTCGCAAGGCCATAGCATGAGTTCGAACCTGCGGACGCTTAACACGCCGACCCCGAGCCGGCTGGGACTGAGCAACAACAACACCGGGCGAGTCTGAATCAGTCACTGTGCGAGAGGTGGAAACCTCGAGAGGCGGAGCCGCAGAAGGTGCGGGAGGCACACTGACATCAACACGACCAACACCCCACGGCTCGGGAACTGAAGAAACAGAAGCCTGCACAGACACAGCTGAGGCAAAAGGATAAGCAGTTTCATCAAATCGCATATGGCGACAGATAAATACCCGGTTAGTATGTAAATCAAGACAACGATAGCCACAGAAAGAAGGAGGATAACCAAGAAACACACACGGGGCTGGCCGAAACTGCAACTTATTCCGATTGTAAGGACGTAACTGTTGGAAAAAATGGCAATAAATGGCATTTTAAGTGGCCATTTTGTGGTATAAATATATGTAGGGTCCACATCCGATTTGGGTCGGGTCAAAGTGGATTCGGATTCTTCGTTCTTAGACGAAGAGATCGATATATTATACGCTCAAAATGGATAATGGGTGAATGAGAAATTGGTTCTCAAAGTAGACCCATTGAGATGGAAAATTGTGGGAAAAGCTTTAAGGAAAAGCATTTGTCCCACATTGGTTTGGGAAGGGGATTTCACCCACTATATATACAAGAAGCTTTTCTAAGCTAATTAACTTGTATAGCATAGATGCTCTCTCTCGCGCGCAGGGGGGGGGGTGCAAATCAAATCCCAAAGATGAGTTCGAAAGGCTTGAACTTGTGTGCGCCGGCACCTGCGGGCACGAATGTCGTCCGGAAATTGGCAGGCCTTGCGGGCTAAGTTATGCCAAATTTCCGAACAGTTTTCCATCTCGTTACCACTCAAACCTTCGAGAGGTTCTCTCGAAGGAACGCGCCGCGGCAAAGCTAGGCAGCGCGAGACATCGTTGATGTCTCGGCTCTCCTAGACGGTTCGAGACATTGATGTCTCGAACCTGGGCAGCGTGCGAGACATCGGCGATGTCTCGCGGCGTGCCGCGGGTAGCGTTCGAGACATGGCTCTCCTAGACGGTTCGAGACATTGATGTCTCGAACCTGGGCAGCGTGCGAGACATCGGCGATGTCTCGCGGCGTGCCGCGGGTAGCGTTCGAGACATCACGGCGAGTTACGCCCGAGAGACGCGATGTGATCTCTCGAAGGAAGCCGGTCTTGCGGACCTCTCGAAGGCTAATGCTTCGAACCTCTCACACGAGCGATGTCTCGTGGCTTCCAGGGTAACTCGTAGTGATCTCCAGTAGCGACGTATCACTTCCACTGTGACCGTTCATAAGAATGATCTTTGGCATTAAGGAATTAATGTAATTAATCCTGCCATTATTTCTTATTAATGGATTGTTAGTGGGAAGTAAATTCGTGCTTAATGGAAGGAGGTTACATATGAGGAATGAATGCCATTATCAATGCTATTTTATCACTTCCTCTACTATATATTTCCAGGTTGAGCAGGAGATTTTATACACACGAAGAAAAATAAGTTTTCCTCCTCGAAACTCTGCTCCTCCTTCGTTCTAAGCCACCTGTGTTCATCCCACGTTCTCGTTCGCCGGATCCAAGTTTGTGTGCTCAAACGGCGGATCGTAGTACGTTTTATCCTGGGAAACCTAGACCGCAACGCTCCAGCACCCCGGGAGGCGGTAAATAAGGTTTTAAGGACAGAGGCAACTCGACTCGTACTTACAACTACCCCAAAAGTCCGTTCTCCTCGTCCCTTGTATTCCAGGTTTATTGAACCTTTGTTGTAGGTTTAAATTCTTGGAATTTTGTAATATTCGTGTAATATTTGTTTTTAGTGGATTTTCTATTTCGTCCATTTTCTTGGGTATTTCGAGAATTGTTTCCCAACAGTAACAACGGAAAACACAAGCACCCAAAAACACGTAACAACGAATAAGAAGGAGGAGAGCGATGAACACGAAAATGAGGAGTGTCATCGTGCAATACACGGGTTGTAACACCCCAATTTTCAACTCTTACATTTATTACAAAATCCGTAATAAAACGCTGCGGAAGCTTACATCTTATCAGCAGAAAACTGTGTGCTACGGCCACACCTAGAGTGAATTCTATCACCTCTTTGACAAACTCCACTCTATGTGCACAGGCTAAAATTACAACCTCAAAACACTACATTAACATCAAACTTAATACATATGGAAGTAACCCCTTTCAGGGTGTCTATTCTAGGATAGAGAAGACCTCAACTTGTATTTCCATTCTATTCAGCTCATCGGGCTACAAGAGTCCACACTAATCTGCAACGGGTCTCTCTCTCTCTCTCTCTCTCTCTCTCTCTCTCTCTCTCTCTCTCTCTCTCTCTCTCTCTCTCTCTCTCTCTCTCTCTCTCTCGGAATTGACGTGAAGAAGAAATGAAGAAATGGGACTTTCTTCCCTTCTATCTTAACATATATACATATATACGTAATACTATATATATAATAATAATAATAATAATAATAATAATAATAATAATACTAATAATAATAATAAAATATATGGATGATTATCCATTCATATAAATAATAATATTAATAATAACAATAATAAAATATGTAATGTTTATCCATATATATTAATATAATAATGGTGAAGCTTATCCCATAAGCTTTGATCTTATAAAATATAGATAAAGAAATGTGGTAGAGAAAGTGACACTTGTCAAAATCTTGTGGTTCCAAAAATAAAAATCTTCCAACTTATCAGTTGGGGTCCAAACAGATAAAGTTTCGGTGGAAAATAATTTAAATAGGATAATTTTCGAAACCAAAAATTTATCTCAGACTGAAACTCAAAATTGGGTCAGGTTCGGTACACCGCGAAATTTAGTAATGCTACGATCAAAATAAATTTTAGCTGCTATGGACCAACTTAATTAAATAGGAAATTCAAGAATAATAATATAGTGCCTAATAATCCATTTCCTAGGACAACGGGTCCGAACACAAGTTCCTAAAAATTTTACGGTTCGTGACCGGTACTGTAACCCCTCGTATTTTCCGATAAGTTTGAGGTTCAGAAAATAGGTCTTTAAGTTATGACATTCATGAAATGATCTTCAGATATTTCAAAGGAATTTTTATAAGTGAGTATAGTTGTTATTAAGCTGCGATCGTACGTACCGGTCACGAACCGTAAAATTATAAGGATATAGATTTGGTTCGAATTTTCCTAAGAATCGGATTATTAAGTATCATACGATTAAGCCTGAATTTCTAGTTAGTTCAAGGAAATTTGTAAATGGACTGTGAGGGATAAATTATTACGGACTCTGAACCTAGATTTAGCGGATTACCGGCAAATTTCCGAAATTGGTGATTTGCGACGGGGATATTTTTACGATAATTTTGGTATTAGAATATTTCCGAATTAAGTTGTAATCCTCCGAACATTCATCTGATTTAAGCATAAACTGGCCAATTGGATTTGAGATCTTCTAAGGACTCCATGGGGTGTTGACATGTGGCAAGTGAATCTAGATTAGGATTGGGCAATTAATGAAGCATTTATGAGGTATGGAGGCAAATCTAAGACTAAGATTGGGCATTAAATGTGACATTTATGAGGTATGGCCATGTTGCACTTGTTGCTTGGTCTTCAAGAACTAAATCTACACAAGATCACATCTCTCTCTCTCATTTTCGAATTATACACTAGAGGAAGAAGAAGGAAAAATTTAGTTTAGTCTTCCATTGTGATCCAAGAACACCTTAGGCATTTCTTCAATTCCAAGAGCTCAACTCTAGGTAAGAACTTCGGTTTTGTTCGGATCAATCCCTTCTAAGACTTAAGCTTGAACTTAAGATTTATGGAAACATTATATTATGGTGTTTTATTAGGATCTTTGGTGAAGGAACCCAAGGAAGGCACCATCAACTAAGTACGGTTTAAAGGTTTCTACAAAGGTAAGGAATTCCCTTAAGTTGGTTTAGTCACTTGAAATTAGATAATTGATTATTTGGTTGAAACATGGTGTTTTGGAGCTTTGGGAATGTTTTGTATACATGTTCATAGCTTGGATATGCTTGTATATGTTGTATTTATGTCCATATAGGCTTATACTTGTGAAAATAGTGAAAGGAAATCAGCTAGTCTCTGGCAGTGACTTCCGAAAATTATTGGGAAAAATTGGTAAGGTATTTTGACTCCATTTTTTGTAGATATGTAGTTCAACAAGTGTAGAACCTACATATAAAATTTCATAATGATTGGAGTAGTATCAGTATGGTTTTCGGAATTTTTCCCAAAACTGGACGGAAAGAAAAATATTTCGGACCAAGGGCAAAAAGGGAATTTTCTGTGTTTATTCGTGGATCAAAGTGACCAAAACTTTTGACAGACATCAAGTACTATAAGTTGGGGTTCTACCATAAAAATTTCAAGTGAGAAAGAGTTCGGGAGCTATTTTTACCGGCTCAATCTTTCAATTCGGACTACGTCAAGCTGAAATTTTCTGAATTATGCTTAGTATGATTATGGATGTGTTAGTGATAATTGTGAGGTAGTTAGTGAGTTAATGGTGATCAGGTGATGCTAAGGACATGGATTAATGATGGAGATTAAATGATAATCTCATGATTTTTGGGTATTGGTTAGGCAATGACCTTACCTATTAGAATTTATATATATTTGGATGTACGATATCCTCAAGTTATGATCTAATGGTGTTGATCATAGTGGAAGTTGTTGAGGACGATAGTTAAGGATGTTGGTTGATTTTAAGTGTGAGATGGACATATGAAGTGTATCCAAAAATGTTTATGAAAACTTACGTTGAAAAACGTATGCTATTTTGATATAAAGGTTGTCAAAACCTTATTTTTTTTGAGGAAAATACCTCACTTGATTATTGTCAGAAAATTATGTTTGAAAATCCTTCAGGGGCTAAAGAGGTAGCCAATTTCAAATATTGGACTCATTGGTGAAATATGTCCAAAAGAAATGATTTGGGTAAGAAAAATTGAAGGAAGAATCATGTTTTTAAAACCGTAATTTCTAAAGTAAGTGAGGAGGACCTTGATTGACCCACGGGTGGCTTTAAGTGCCCATGGCCCAGTGGTCGTTATATTGTTAGAGCGAAGTCTATTCGCCGTTATGTCGTCATGTTGGAATAAGGAGAGGTGCCCACGGGAAGGCTTGAGTGCCACAGCCCGGGGTTGGGATAAGGGAGGAACCTACGGGAGGGCTGGAGTGCCATGGCCCGAGGTTGTAGGCCTCACTCTTACTATATGAAACTAAGGAAGTTTTAAAGACGAGAAAATAGTTATTTTGTAACGTCTTTGAGAAAGAAATGATTTTGTCTTATGAGACGAGTGGATGTTGTTTCACTAAATGTTTTCAAACCTTTGTCTACTTTTAAGTGACAAATGGATTTCCTTACTTAGCCGTCGTGCTAACTACACTTCAATGTGTTCTTATTAGTTGCAGATTAGTGTGGACTCCAGTAGCTGATGAGTTCTGAACAAGATGGAAGTGGATGTCGATATTGTAAGTTTAGCCTTAACGTTTGGGTATAGGAGAGATACCTAAGCGTGGCGGTAACACCCAGTTTTCTGCTGGTTAGACGCTTCCGCAATGTATTGTATTATTAGGATTTTGTAATAAATCCAAGTTGTGAAAATTGGGGTGTTACAGGTACGTACGATCGCAACTTAATAACAACTATACTCCTTTATAAAAATTACTTTGAAGCATCGGGAGATCATCTTATGAATTTCATAGCCTAAAGACATATTTTTCGAACCTTAGTCTTATAGGAATATGCAAGGGGTTACACGGGTAGGCATTTTATTAATTAAGTAAACAGCGGTTTCAAACTCATAATCCTAGAAGCGAGTAGGAACCGAGGCCTGGGCCATTAAAGCGAGCCCAGTCTCAACGACATGACGATGACGACGCTCAACCTTATTATTCTGCTCATGTGTGTAGGCACAAGACTGCCTATAAACAATACCAAGAGCAGATAAACGAGTATGCAATTTTTTATATTCCCCCCCAAGATCAGACTGAATAGACAGAGTTTTGCAATTATATGAGCGTTCTACTTGAGACCGAAAACTCTCAAAAATGGCATACAAATCAGTTTTGGCACGCATAGGATAAAACCAGATATAACGACTAAAATCATCCACGATAAGGACAAAATATTTATTACCAATAGACGAAAGACACGGCGCAGTGCCCCAAATATCTGTATATATCAACTCTAAAATACGAGTAGAAGTAGATTGAACACGAGGTAAAGGAAATCTAGAAGATTTTCCTAACTGACAAGCTGAACATAACGAAGACAAATG
The DNA here is from genome assembly GCA_003576665.1 of Ipomoea trifida. Lineage (NCBI taxonomy): Eukaryota > Viridiplantae > Streptophyta > Magnoliopsida > Solanales > Convolvulaceae > Ipomoea > Ipomoea trifida. The sequence continues at coordinate 16,210,874 of CP025659.1, read as the reverse complement.
ACTAATAGTACTAGAACTAAGCGAACAATTATTCAGAATCTGACGTAAAACTCGAACATGCGGATGACCAAGTCTGTGATGCCAGACCGAGGACGACACACGAGCAACCAGGGCAGTAGGACCACGACGCAAAGTAACAGGCCACGAGTAAAGACCACCAGAAGCACGACCCTTATACAGAGGCACCTTGGTGGTACGATCCTTAACAATAAAAGAATAAGAATAAAATTCAAAGTAAACGTCATTATCTCGTGCAAATTTCTGAACAGACAATAAGGGTGCAGATAGACCAGGAACATGCAATATATCTGATAAACGAAAAACACGACTAGGAGTGGCTACCGAAGCTGAACCAATACTAACTATGGGCATACCTGTGCCATTGCCAACCCGTAAGGTGTCCGAACCACCGTAGTCCACAGTAGTAGTCATAAGGGATGAATCCGGAGTGGCATGATTGGAAGCTCCCGTATCCGGAAGCTAGTGATGCGAGGCAAGAGATTCAACCCCATCAGAAGCAAGCGCAACGTGAGCCTGCGGACCGGCAGTTGTTGGCCAAAAACGGAAACAGGTAAGGGCAGTGTGCCCAGCCGCATCACACAGCTAACAGCGAACCACTACACCGCCTCGGGAACGCCCTCTGCCACGGCCACGGTTGCGAGAACGACCGCCACCACCGCGGGAAGGAGACTGCTGCTGTTGGTGGTTCGTGCACTGCGGCTGCTGGTTCGAGTACTGCTAAGGCGAGTACGAGGAGCCGGAATGGCCACCACCACGTCGCGCCACCATGGCTGTCGAAGGAGAAGCATCCGCAAAATCTTCCGCAAAAATAAACTCCTGGCTGCTGAGGTAATCAGAGAGCTCCGGGAGAGTCACCGGTGCGCCGCGAGTCAGCCCAGCAATAAGAGGACGATATTCTGGTCGGAGCCCCCGGAAAACGTACAGATTTTGGTCGTCCAACGACACGGAGCGACCGGCGAGGGAGAGGTCCTCAACAAGAAGCCGAGCCCGAGCAAGATAATCCGCCACCGATGCGTCACCTTGCCGCAGCGTCTGCAACTGTCCAAGAAGGCTCAATGCCCGAGCCCTTGTTGCCGCACCCATGGAGTATTCAATTGCTTCCCAAAGCTGGCGGGAAGTCGCCTTGCCGAGAACATGGTGGAGGACGTCGTCCGACAGCGAAGAAATCAACAATGTCAGCACGGCTTGGTCTTGGCGAATCCACAGGGCAACAGACGCCGGTTGCGCAGAAGAAGAAGCGGACTTAGCATAAGTCCCTGCGGCAGTGGCAGAACCGGCAGGGGCAGCAGCGGCGACCGGAGCAGGAAGCGTGATCGGGCAAGGAATTGATCCGTCAACAAATCCCAACAGACCCTGACCACGGAGAAAAGGCACCATCTGAGCCCCCAAAAAAAAAAATAATTGCGCGAGGAGAGCTTCAGTGAGACGTAATGGTGCGCAGACGACAAGGACGCAGGAGCCGGCAACGGGGGAATGGCCGCATCAGAGACAGCCCGTTCCGAGGATGCCTCGATAGAGCCATCACGAGAGTTATTAGCGGCCATGAAAGCTTACCGTAGACTACTGATACCATATGAGAATAGGTTATCTGTCATTCATTAGTAAACGAAGTGTATGTACAATATATCAAAGTAGACAATAGAGTCCTAATGAACTACAACTACGTAAGACTCCTAACAGATTTTGCTATCACCTTAGAGTGTTTGCCTGCAGAGTAGAAGTAGTTTCGAAATTGCGATAAAATCTGGTTTTAATATGCTATCTCTTTATTCTTTGTGATATGATTTTTTGTATTGTTTATTCATCTTTGGTCTCCTATGTTTCTTTTCTTACTATTTTTGTTGGTGGTAGATCGGATGCTAAAACAACTATTGTAACACACAAAAATTTCAGAGTTCAAATTTTAATGTCAAAAGGTGTTTTTCTTGTCTAAATTAAATCAAGTCAGAAATGTTACATTTATGATGTTAATGAAAACATACATAAATTTTAAAAATATTTTGAAATTTACACATTGTATTTTATTTTAAATTGACTTTGTGGTAATTGATATATAATATTTAACTATTAGTGATCTGGTGGACTACTTTTTTTTTTTTTGAAAAGATTTGGTGGACTACTTTAATTTTATTTATGAGTGTAATATTTTTAATTATGAAATATTTAATATTTATTTATGCATGTTAATAAAAAATTATTTACGAATATAACCCTATATATTTTTATTTATACGTTTTTTACACATTTCATTTCCTATTTTGAATTTTACATGTCCATATTTCTTTCTTTTTTTTTTTTTCTTTTTTTGTTGCTACATAGGTACTGAATAAATATGGAGTATTGTAGACTTTGCTATACTTCATATTGTTTGAGATAATATTTATACAAAAATTTGATACCAACAACATACTTTGATTTGATAGAGTTATAGAGACCAAAATATTTCACCATCTAAAATAGAAATAAATCTCTTTTTATTTATTGGTTTTCGTAAATAATTAGCTAACCCAAACTATGGTATTAAAAAAAATAGTAATGTAGTTATATTATATTGCACATCAGATATATAATAAATGATTTTGGTGATAAATCTTAACCCCTATAGCGTGATCATTTCAAATTCTAGCATGCTAAAATATTTAGTAATTCAATTCTTTTTTTGTTGGTAAATTCACCAGATCTTTCTCCATACGTTTAACGGTCCGGGTCCACCCACATTATTAATTCAATTCTAACGTACAAGGAATTTGACCCTGTTTGGTAACATAATTCAATTCTAACGTACAAGGAATTTGACCCTGTTTGGTAACATAATTCAATTCTAACGTACAAGGATCTTTCTTCAATTTTAATTTATCTGACCACTATTAGCTGTTTGACTTGGTCAAATAGAAGTGTTTGATTAATTTAACAACTTATTTTTCTAAAATATTAAAATTTAAAAAGTTATTCAAAGTAGTTTTTTTGATAAATTTTTTGAAAAAGTTATTTTACATGTAACTGGCTAACAGCTAATTTACCAAGCATCTTTCTACATTCAGCTAATGCTATCAACATTCATACTCACTAAATCAAACACCTCATTGTCAGATTATAGATTACACAAATTTAACGTATGAGTGTATAAAAAATAGTTGCCACCTAATATTTTAAATATATTCCCCTTAAAATTGCTTCCATATTTGGAACCAAAAACTAAAATAGAAATTTTCAAAATATTGCTTATTACCATAATTCTTTTTAAAATGAAAAAAAAAACTTTTTTAATTATCTCAATCGAAAAAGTGAAAAAATGTTCTAATAGTTTCTTCTTCTTTTTTTGATAGAAAAAGCATAAGAGTAAAAAGTATAGAATCCATTCCCCTATTTATTTTTTTTTTTTGAATAACAAAAAAGCTAATAGTTGTTACTCCTTGTTCATTATATATTTAAAAATTCAAAAGTGGTAGGTAATCATTTTAATTGATAATTGTAATACAAATTTTGTACAACTTAGTGTAATGTTAGTCAATTAATAAAAAAAATCATTAAGATTATAAATATAATGCGTTTATTGCCTAAAAATAAATATTAGGATGTAAATCTAGAAGAGGAAAATAACATTTTAAAATATTGTCAATAGAATTAATTATGCTTGACACTTTGAAATTTAATAAAAGTAGTAATTTAATTTTCTTATAATTATTATCTTACCCTACTTATACATCATGTTAATACTACTACTGTATAAAACTTTTATAGTAATAATGTTATTATAGTCCAAGAATGAGGTCGAATAAAAATGCATGAAGCACAAAATACAATCATGATACAAGATCATGGATGAGGTTTTATTTAGAAATTTTTTAAAATTAATTAGAGTAATCTATTAAATTTTAATAATCTAATAAATAATTAAAAAAAAAAAACTTTAACAGTTCACAAATTACTTTTTCCCTTTTTAATAGACCCATCTTCTTAAGAAAAGTGCAAAAAAAAACGTAGAAGTAGAAAGTAAAGAGAAAACGATCTTAGGTGTAGTACAAACTACTCTCTATATTCACCATCTAATAACGCTCCATTCATGACCCGTAAAGGATGAAAGGGTGGTTCTAAAAAGTCTTTGCCCATTCCGACGAAAGCACCGCCACAAGCTAATCAACTTCCGATGGTGGTGGGGGAAGATTGGTCTTCAGAGGGAGAGTTTGAGGAGGAAGACAAAGTAGACGAGAATGGTGAATCAAGCAATAAGGATGAGGGAGAGCAGGGAAAAGGTGAAATTGAACAAAACGGGCTACCAGATGGGTTTTACCTAGTTGAGGCCGTGAGGAAGAAGCGAGTTCTACAGGTTGGGATTCCCTTTAATTTAAAAAAAGTGTTTTTTTTTTTTTTTTTTTTTTTAATTTTTTAAAATTTCATTTTTATTTAAAAAGTAAATAGACATTAACAAAATGCTTAGTTTATGGAATTGAATTTTGCCTCTGGACACAACATCTATATTTTATTATGATTTCTTTCCCGAAATATTTTCGGCATGCATACATCATCTGTTTGTATAAATTAAACCTATTTTATTAAGATTTCTTTCCTCAATCTGTCCATATATTAATGTGCTTTTGGTGGCTATTTGACTTGGGTTTGCAAATTTTTGGAAATCCGGGCAAACCAAACAGGGCGAACCCCAATACTTAATCAAATGGTATGTAAAGAATCATATCGGATTTTAATTTGAAGAGAAAGAACAGTCCTCTTTTTTTTTAACATTCATTTTGAAATTTATAATTTAACATTGATTTGTGGTGGGTGTTTGAATTGTGCGAAGGGTGGGTTGGCCGGAGAAGTCAAACACGTGGGAGCCGATGCAGAATTTCGTATCTATCACCGATATGATAGATGAATTCGAAGAAAGGTTGTCTTTTCTTTAAAAAGAAAAAAGGTTCATTACTGAATAAAAGCAGTAATTTTGACTTGTTTTTTTTTTTAATTGTATATGAAGTTTGGCTAAAAAGAAACAACAAAAGAAACCTTTACCTTCCACTTCCCCTGTGGTGATCAAGAAGAAGAATGTATGTTGTGCCAATGCTGGGAAGACAAAGGAGTGTTCAAAGAATATGGAATCCCCAACAAATGGGCAACCTCAAGATCAATTTGGCACAAAGCTAATAATAAGAACCTAAAGAAGAATTAGCTATGCCCAAAACCAATATGGCTAGTGAGGATAAATCCTTACAACGCTCTCAGGAAGCCCAATCTGTTGAAGGGGCTAAGAAGAAGAAGAGGGAGTCTGGTCCCTCGGCTAAGAAGTTTAAATTTCCTAAACGTGGTGAGTGTGTGGATCTGTGGAACCTTGGGGATGATCACTTTGCTGATAAAGACCTTGACTGAGGTGGGATTTTTAGTTGGCTTAAACTTCATCAGTGTTCGCTGTTATTTCAAACGTTATTATTTTATGAATTTTCGTTTGCTACTGCATATGATAAAAACTCTAAAGGGCATCTCATTGATATGGTTTTTGAGTGGGTTTTTTGTAGCCCAATTTTTTAAAAGATTAATCATTTTATGATTGACAAAATTCTAAGCATTAATTTTTTCATTTTTTTAAACTTTACTAACGTTTACGGTTTTTGGGGTGTTTGATAATTTGGTAAATAGTTGTATAGAGAAAATTAGACTTTTGTGTTGATTATATGTGGACCAATATGTTGATTATTGGTTATTGTAGGATGTAGATTCGTATGTTTTAATTTCTGTGGGGACCATTTATGTCATGTGAATATTGTAGTGTGTTCTGTGGGGACCACTTAGTTTAAACTTTTGTGATATTATCATGTGCATATACTGGGATTAGGAAGAATTATTGTTTTTTGTTCTATGGGGACTACTATGTTGACTGTTGAATGTAAATGGTTGCTTTACAGGAGATGTAGTTGGTCCATTTTCATATATGCTTTTTCATAATGGGATAATAAATAGGGTTGGTGAAGTAAAATATTTGGGTGGTGATTATGAAATATATGAGAGAATGGAAGCTAGCTAAGGAAGTGTGTCTAGATGGGTTGAAAGATAGGATAAAGCAGTTAGGGTATTCTGAAGTAGGAGTTCAAATTTATTGTTTTTGGAATGAAAGATTGAAGTTACTACAATTAGACAATGATGTAATAGCACTATTGAATGAGGATAATTCGGGGAAGCATTTAGAGATTTAGGTAGAAACACTAGATGAATTAGACTTGATTGATGCATAAACGGAAATACTTGAGCTAGATAGTGATTGGGAAAGGGAGGTTGAAGTTTACTTTATGGGGGTAGATGTTAAGGTTGGTGTAGAGGTTGGGGATGAGTTGAGAGCAAACCAAGAAAGGGAGACTAAAGTACAAACATTAGCTCAACCAAAGAACATCCCAAAGAATTGTGATGAAATCAATTATTGTGATGAGGAGTCACTAGTGGATTCTGACAATGATTGTGAGGGTAAGTGGCCTATATTTAGACCTGCAACAGACATGAAAGACCTCCATTTCACTTTAGGCATGACATTTGCATAAACAAAAACTAGTTTAGAGAAGCTGTGCAGAATTATACCTTCAATAATGGCAAAGAAATTAAAACACTAAAAAATGACAAGGCTAGGGTCATTGTTAAGTGTACATAGGAGGGTTGCCCATGGAGAATAGGACTAAGGAAAGTAGTTAACTCACTGTCATGGAGGAATTTAAACATGACAGATGAACATGAAGGGTGTCCTTGGGTTTGGGAGAATATATAGAATGGTGAAATCTACTGTTGTTGCTAAGAGGTGTGCAACTGAATTAAAAGACCACCCAGATTGGATGATAAAGAAGTTCAACGATAAGGTGTGCAGTAAGGAGGGATTTTATGTCAGTGATCAACAAGCTTATAGGGCAATTTGGAATGCAAGGAAGCTAAGAGTTTGCAATGAGGAAACTATCCTTTCAATGTGTAATCTCACAACCTTTATAAGTTTTCTGTTCCTATGCAAGTTGGGAGGCCAAAGAAACTAAGGAAAAAAATCAGCTGGTGAATTGAGTCAAGATGGGCTGAAAGTTTCTAGAAAGCATATTCCGGTCCACTTCATTGTTCATTGTGTTGAGAAGCTGGACATAATAGCAGAAAGTGTCCTTCAAATCCAAATAAAAGGTTTACTGTCATACTACTGTTGCAATAAGCTTTTAATGAGGATTGTTTGGAATTTATAGTTTTTTATTTTCCCGTTGAAGCCAAAGAAGAGGGTCATATATGCCACAAACCAAATTCCCAGCCACTTGCCTTCAGCTTAAGGACAGCAGCAGCATGTTGACAGCACTGGATCAGGAGAACAACATCAACAGGTTGACACCACTGGACTAGGAGAGCAGCAGCAGCGTGACACCACTAGACTAGGAGAGCAGCAACAACAGGATGAACTAGGTAACTCCAGCAGCCAATTGAACTCCAAGAGGGGAACCAAAGTGAAGCAATCCAACCGCAAGAAGCCATATTATACAAGGAGCAAGACTGTGTTCAAGTCTAACACTACAAGAAAAATCGCGAATCGGGACAGAAAAATTCCGTCGTGAATGGGCCAAATTCCATCACGAATCCCGGATTGCGACGAAATATATTCCGTCGTCTATCGCCTTGTTGTATTTCGGTAGACGACGGAATAATTATGTCGCCAAATTTCGCGACGGAATTGGTGATGGAAAGAGGCGTCACGAATTGGCGACTGAAATATTTCCGTCACAATTTTGCAACGAAAATTACTCCGACGCTAATTCCGTCGCCATATTCGAAACAAATATTCTGTCGCCATATTTTTATTCCATCGTAAATACCGTTGCAAAAAAACGACGGAATTGTTTTCCGTCGCGATTCAGTTGCAATTATTATTACAAATATTTCGTCACGATTTCGCCGTAATTTTTGAATTATTTTTAAAATTTTTTTTATATAAAATTAATATTAATATTTTAAATAGTAATGCCTGTTTTTAAATTATTAATATAAAACTACAATAATATAAAAGACACTATTAATTCTAAAATAAAATATAACATAATTTTAATATATTATCAATCCACATTAACTTCAAGTAACAATACATTATCCATCCACATTTAATAAATAATAATAGTCAATTCAAGTCCAAACAACAATGTAATAGTCTTCAAAAAGAACAATCCACATGGAAATAAAATATAGAAAAAAATATCGCGATGGAATAAATTCTGTAGTTAATTCCGTCGCGATATTTAGTGAACAAATCGCTTTCAAATCCTTGCGATTCTTTCTGTGAAAGATCGGCGTATCTGGATTCAAAGAGAGAGAATATCTTGTCTCCGCCCCTTGCATCTCAAGTCTCACTTCCTTCTGCTAATGCTACTCCCACTATATTATTGTAAATATACTAAACCACTATTATAAATAATATAATGGGACTTATCCTGTTACAAGGTGGACAACTACAACTAGTGAGACTCAGTCTAAAAGTAAATGAAACTTCCACTCTCAGGCATGCCAGTTCTTTATATCTTTGGAAAGCGCATTGAAATGTAAAGGAGTGCCATGAGAAAAACCTTGGAGTGGAGTAGATTATTATCTTCAATCGATAACCTAAAATTGTTTGATCTTTGTAAAGATTTCGTAGGCTATCTTTGGATGAGAATACTGACGACAACACTAGTGAGTCTTCGTCTTCTACAAATCAAGTTCGACCTTCGTCTTATGGTAGTATTACTCGTTTCTTACGAAGTTGGAGACATACTCCTTGGAACCATTGCGACGCAAAAAAACAAACTGTTGCCACCTAATCTATACTATATATAAAAGCATTATCCTCCTCCAGAATATTCCCGCCCAAACGTACGGGTATTTTAGTAATATGGTAATTATTATAATATTAATAATACTAAATATTAATTATTATTATTATAGAATAATATTAATGATAGAATAAAATATTAATTATAATTGGTTATAATAGGTTATTAGTAATTATGGTAATTATTATGATAGAATAATATTAATGAGATAAGAATGTGGTTTTGATTGTTACAATTTTTTGGTAATATTTAGCTAAATGTACTCATATTCTGGCTGAGATACAAAAATTATAAATGTAATCATATTATATTATATATGCTAATAATATCTAATAATTATAATTGGCAATTGCCATGTAAAATTAAATCAAATGTTTATTATATTTTATTTTCAAACCATTTCTAACCAATTCTCAGATGGTAAAAACCTACTAACACGAATTGTTTGCTTACATAATATTATTTTATTAAATTAATTTTTTTATTAAATTGTAACAAATATTAGCATATTAATGTCACTTATACACGGTAATAGTAGTAATGTACGTGCAATAAAAATTTGTAATATTTATATATACACGAAAATTGTTGTAAAAAAAATACACAAAGATCACGTCCATAAAGTCATGATTTATTAGTAAAAAATTAATTCAAGAATATGAGATATTATTGGAATTGAAATTTTTTTTTTGAAAACTATTTGAATTGAAAATTAAATCAAGAATATAACATATTATTGGTTATATATATATATTATTGGAAAATTAAATCAAGAATATAACATATTATATATATATATATATATATATATATATATATATATATATATATATATATATATATATATATATATATATATATATATAGAAGTTGGCTCATATGCAGACTGTAGTTTAGATGCGGTCGTGTGGCCTAATCAGCACTGTCCAATTTCATTAATCTTTCTGAAATTCGCGTATGTTTAAGTGGGGTTATTATGGTAATTTTAGTATTTATACTACATGATTGGAATGGTGCATTTTAGTACATAGTGTGGTGCGTTTTAATACATGTTGTGCGTTTTATTACGTATGTTGGTGCATTAACTGTGTTGTAGAATGGTGTGTTTTAATCTATCCGTTGGTGCATTTTCATACGTAGAATGATGTGTAACTGTGTTGTGGAATGGTGTGTTTTAATACATAGTGTGGTGCGTTTTAATACATGCTGTGGTGCGTTTTATTACATATGTTGGTGCATTAACTGTGTTGTAGAATGGTGTGTTTTAATCTATCCGTTGGTGCATTTTCATACGTAGAATGATGTGTAACTGTGTTGTGGAATGGTGTGTTTTAATACATAGTGTTGTGCATTTTAATACATTGAATGGTGTGTATTTTAACACATGTGTTTCTAATAAGTGTGGTGTATTGTAATACGTATAACGGTGCATATTTTAGCACATGTTTTCTATGTATGTGTAAATTAATATGTGTAAATAGTGTATGCTTATAATCTGACATGAGGCACGTTGTGGTACATTTTAATATGTAGAATGATGTGTTTTATTAAGTATATTGATGAATTTTAAGTGAATAGACGC
>CP025659.1:16157570-16196674 GCA_003576665.1 Ipomoea trifida | reverse complement strand
GTAAAGAAACCATAACTTTACCACCACACTTCATACTTGGCAAAGGAAGAGAAACGGCCAGGACCTTCAGCACTGCAAACAAATGACAAACCGTGAACCAATGGAAACAATGAAGAAAAACCAATCCTGCCAAAATTAAAACACCTAAAATCAAGCATAAAATATGACTAGAATCGTATTCTGAAAATAAAACACATACAATTACGTTAAAGCCCCTAATAATTAATATTAAGCCCACAAAAAAATAAAAAATGGAATAATCTCAACCATCAAAATATGTATGATGGACGCTCCACAAGCAGTCTTATTTCTCACCTAAATAGGTTGTCTCATATGATTACAATTCTATATATATATATATATTTGTATCTCAGTCAGAATTCGTAATTCGTGTATATATATATATATATATATATATATATATATATATATATATATATATATATATATGCTAATATACGCTAATAATCTATATATGTAACACCCCACTTTTCACATCTTGGATTTATTACAAAATCCTAATAATACAATATATTGCGGAAGCGCCTAACCAGCAGAAAACTGGGTGTTACCGCCACGCTTGGGTACCTCTCCTATACCCAAACGCTAAGGCTAAACTTACAACCTCAAATAACCATATCAACATCCAAATATGTACATATGGAAATAATCCTTCCAGGGTGTCTATTCTAGGATAGAGTAGTCTTCAACCTCAACTCTCATCCTATTCAGAGCTCATCGGCCACAGGGGCCCACGCTAGACTGCATCTAATAAAGGACACAATGAAGTGTAGTTAGCGCGACTGCTAAGTAAGGAAATCCATTGTCACTCAAAAGTAAACAAAGGTTTCGAAAAACATAATTTCCAGAAAATGTAACTTTACCCAACGGTTGCATTCTACCTGCAACAGTTAGCTATGAACATGCATACAAAAATTACTAAACATTAAAGTGTAGTTTCTTTGAGCCAACCTGTAGATCCACAACTTAACACATATTTTTCACGTAAAATTTCCTAGTTACGTAATTTACTAGCATTTGTTCACCTTCAAGTGATTGAGCCAATTTAAGGGATTCCTTACCTTCCAAGAAGATTTTTAAACCGTAGAAAGATGGTGATCTTCTCCTTCAAACCTTTCACCGAAGATCCTAAACAAAATCACCATAACAACAACATTTTCATAAACTCCTAGCTTAAACTTAAGTTCTAGGGAGGATTCTAGCCATATTAACCGAATAAAACCGAAGTCTTACCTATTATGGAAGCACTTGCGTTGAAGAACATGGCTATGGAGTTCTTGGATCCAAGGGGAAGATGACATTTTTCTCTTCTCTTTCCTTTTCTTAATTTTCGAAAATAGGGGGTGGAAGGTGCAAGACTTGGAGCCCAATTCTCTTAGCTAGTTTATCCCATACTCCTCCCCTTTAATTAATTATTTATTACCATGTGGTCAAAAGGGATGCCACTTGTCACAATCCTATGGTGTATCTTGTAGAACAAGACTCCTTTGCCAGTTAGGGATTAAATCAGATAAAAGTTCGGAGAAATATAACTTAATTCGGTAAAATATCTATACCAAAATTATTCTAAAAATAATCCCGTCATTAACCACAAAATTTGGGAATTTTCCGGTATCTCGCGAAATATAGGTACGAAGTCCGTAACAAATTTCACTCTTACAGTTCGTCTAATCTTCACTGAACTGAGTAGGAAGTTCACGCTTAATCGTATCATGCTTAATAATCCATTCTCTAGGAAAATTCGAATTGTATATACGTCCTTAAAAATTTTACGGTTCGTGACCGGTACGTAAATCGTAGCTTATTAATAACTAGTCTCACTTGTAAAAATCCTTCTGAAGTACCGAGAGATCATTTCATAAGTGTCATAGCTTAAAAAAAAATTTCGAATCTTACTTTGTCGGAAAAACCGAGGGGTTACAGTCTTCCCCCCTTAAAATAGTTTCGTCCCCGAAACTTCTTTCTTGTTATCCATGGATCCAAAGTAGATCACCACTTAATTCTTATCTCCAAAATTATCAACTTACGCTCTAATACTTTCTTATCTCCAACATCTCATAGTTTAAGCTTCCCAAGGTTCGAATAGCTTTTGATATCATCTTGGAGCACATAAATTTCTACATAATAAATTTCAACCTCTTAACACGGCATTTTTAATCTCATCAGACTAAATCATCTTTAATCCATTAGAAGTATATCTTGAGGAAATCAGACACATTCAAATACGTACCAAAATATCTGTAAACTTTCCAGGAGATCGATAAGGTCATTGCCTATTTCATAATCCAAAATCGTCCAACAACTATTCCCTCAGGATTCACCATATACAACCTTTATATCAACATTTCCATATAACAATTTCATCAATACCTATCATAATATCATCACTGCTCAAAATTCCTTTAAACCAAAACTTATTCACCAATAGAGAGATTTCCAACTCTCAAAATAAATACCAAAGGAATCACTCTAATATCTCAAAATAATTATCAAATAGATAATTCCAATATCTCAAAACATCCAAAGGATAGTTCCATTACATGACAATAAATATCCAAAAGATAATTCCACTATCTCAACTTAAATACCAAAGAGATAATCTCAATCCCTCAAAATAACCACCAGATAGAGAGTACCCAAACTCTCACAATGACCACCAAAGATAATTCTTCAAATATTTGATTAAACTTTTCATACATCCAAAAATAGGTATTATATAAAATATCAAGGAGGAATGGGTCCAAATGGAAAAGTTTCAACTTCCAAACCAATACCGAATCAACCGGACGAATCCACGAACCGGTGGCCAAAACCAAATCAAAATCAAATCCAAACCAACCGGACGACTCCATGAACCGGTGGTCAAAACCGAATAGAGAGATCTCAACTCTCATCATCATAATCATAATAATAATAGTCGTGAACGATAGTCCAAAACCTCCAAGTATCACCACCCTTCGGGACAAAATATGTAAGTAACCATATCCTTCAAAATATCATATCTTACATCTATAACTCAAAGTTACTTATTCAATGTCATATATTATGTTCATAACCTTCATATTCATAATATTCACATACCATTATTCTCCTTTTCAGAATCCAGATGCCAATAATTTCATCACCAAATCTCTTCCACATCATAATTTCATTACTTACCATAATCTCTATGAATCCAATAATTTCACTAACAATCACCAGAGCAACCAATATATATTCTCATCAAATAATTTCTTAAGACGTGTACTCACATTTTCACAAAATCATTTAGCATAAAGACAAAAGGGGTGTATATCCCAAAATTAGCATAAGCTAAGTAAGTTCCATTTCACTCCGTAAAATATGGGCTTGGGTTTTATGGTTTACAACAATCATATTCTTTCCAAAATCGTATATATATATATATATATATATATATATATATATATATATATATATATATATATATATATATCATTTGTCTCATAATCTTCATAAAATATTTTCCCAAAATACATGTGGAGATATCATTTTCCAAAATAACATATTTGTCAAGGAGGATTAAATACCAATAAAAACACAATACTCCACCAATAGGACCGCAACCCTAGATTCTCATCCCAATAGCAAATAGAACCGCAGCTCTAGTGCTCATAATAATCTGGACCGCAGCCCAAGATTCTCATATATTTTTCAAAAAGGTTTTGTGAGATTTCCGGCTCACCCCGGCAGCAAGTATTCTTATCCTCCAAGACTAAATATGTACATATAATTTTCCAAAATATATAATTTCCTCATGATAAATATCTTTTCAAAAATATATATATAATTTCTCAAAACACATTTTTCTCCACAATAATTCACTCCATAAGAATACATCATTTCTCATAGGAATGTAAATATACTAAAATTCCAAGCCAAGCATTTACTCAACACACGGGTTTGACCCGTAAAAATCCATTCTCGATAATTCGAGAATCCACACACATATTATGCAATGAACTTGTGATCACATGAACATTCTTATGCACATAATTTGTAAAACACGTAGTTTTGTTATCATAGCATACCATATATGAATATACATATATATGGGGTAAATAATAATTTTAGTGAACATGAAATCTTACTCGTAACAGGGCGTACCAAACTCTATCATCGATAACAATGATCTCAAATCCTAAGCTTATAACAAAGATATCACATCTTACAAAGATTTCACAGCCTAGCCTCCAATCTAACCTTCAAAGATTCGAACCGCCTTAATACCAACTTATGACAGAGCGTACCAAACTCTGTTTCCAAGAACTTATAACCTTTAGCTCCGATAGATTTCACTTTGTAACAGAGCTTCACCAATTCTATTATCGATAACAAGGATCTCAAATCCTAAGCTCTGAACTACACTATGTAACAGAGCTTACCAACCTCTATTGCCCATGGCAAAGATCTCACAACCTAAAGCTCTGATCTATCTCCAAGATCTTATAACCTTAGGCTTTCGATTTTCACTTAGTAACAGAGCGTATCAAGCTCTACTGTCCAAACAAGGATTTCATATCCTAGGCTCTGATACCAATTTGTAACACCCCACTTTTCACATCTTGGATTTATTACAAAATCCTAATAATACAATACATTGCAGAAGCGCCTAACCAGCAGAAAACTGGGTGTTACCGCCACGCTTGGGTACCTCTCCTATACCCAAACGCTAAGGCTAAACTTACAACCTCAAATAACCATATCAACATCCAAATATGTACATATGGAAATAATCCTTCCAGGGTGTCTATTCTAGGATAGAGTAGTCTTCAACCTCAACTCCCATCCTATTCAGAGCTCATCGGCCACAGGGGCCCACGCTAGACTGCATCTAATAAAGGACACAATGAAGTGTAGTTAGCGCGACAGCTAAGTAAGGAAATCCATTGTCACTCAAAAGTAAACAAAGGTTTCGAAAAACATAATTTCCAGAAAATGTAACTTTACCCAACGGTTGCATTCTACCTGCAACAGTTATAAATAGCAACTTGCATACATTATGAGCACAATTCAATAACATTTCATATCATTTTCCCTGTTGACAAAGTCATTTGGTAATCATTTTCATACCCAATGATATATTGTTAAACAATTAAGCACACTAGTAAGTAGTAGAAAACATAAATCACACATCTTGCTTGTAATCACTTTTGTAGAAAAACCTTTCCCTCATAATGAAATCCTCATCACTTTTCACTTTTCAAAAAGAGAGATCACCCACAACCTTTGGGTACTTAAAAACTTGTCACATCTTTCTTTCCCGTAGCTACAGCGTAACTACATTCATATTTCAAAATTCCACATAGTCCTAGATAGAAAGTGTGAGGCCTTTGGAGTCCCTTCTCCACTTTTGACCACTTGGATCGTTGAACTCGGGTTCAGTGGTCATCACCCGGTCTAATACTGATCCCCTGGACTTATAGGAGCGTTGGAATGATTCCTAGCTAGCCTCACTAGGTTCATAAGAACGACACCTACCCGAACATAGAGTGACTATACTTAAGTGTGCACACCCCCGTAGGAGTACCTTTTCCTTCCGGGTGATATAGTACTCGGCGAATCGACTTCGCCCACAGTATGATTGATCATACACATAATTACCACGCGGAATAGGCACTTTAAGCTCATCTTTATTCCGTGGTTAACAAGATCCTTCACCACTTTTACTAGAACTAAGGTTTGAAAACATTTTCCTTCCTTTTCCCTTTCCTTGAGTTAAAAATCACTTTTTTTTTTTGGATATTTTCCATAAAATTAAGTCCTCATTTGAAATCAATCACCATTCTTAACTTAGTTCAAAAGTCTTGTCTCTCAAAACATTTTGCTCAAACATTTTCCATCATCACACTACACATATGATATATATGCATTTAACATAACATTTTCCACATTTATCACATAAGTCTCATATTTGACACATACATCTCAATGCATATAACGTATACATTTCCCAAGTTAAGAAATATAATGTACAAAGATAATATTTGAGTCTTCAAAAGTTCACCCGGTTGCCCGTAGGCTTTCAAAACATCATAATACTCGGGATTAAAAACATCGGGGAAAAGTTTGGTCAAAAACAAGTCGAAAACGAGTCCGCATCGCGCGGACTCGCGACTGGCCGCAGCTGCAGACGCACAGCGGACGCGTGCGTCCGAGCCGCGTCCGCACGTTCGGCAAATGGCGCCGGAATTAGGCGCCCACGGACGCGCGTCCGTGCCCGCGTCCGGCCTTTCGGCCGTGACGCCGTAACTCTGGCGTCGATGGACGCGCGTCAGGCCGCGTCCACCCCAAATCTGCCAGAAAATTTCTGGCGCAGTCCGAAAGATTGAGCCGGTAAAAATAGTTCCCGAACTCTTTTTCACTTGAAATTTTTATGGTACAACCACAACTTATAGTACTTGATGTCCATAAAAAGGTTTGGTCATTTTGATCCGCGAATAAACACAGAAAATTCCATTTTTGCACTCGGCAGTGTGCTGTCCAGAATTATTTTCTCTCTGGACCAGTTTTGGAAAAAAAAATCGAAAACCATACTTATACTACTCCGATCATTATGAAATTTTATATGCAGGTTTTACACTTATAGGACTACATGTCTAAAAAAAATAGGATCAAAATACCTTACCAATTTTTCCCAATAAATCTCGGAAGTTACTGCCAGAGACTACCTTGATTTTTTTTCAATATTTTCACAAGTATAAGCCTATATGGACATAAATACAACATATACATGCATAAATTAGCTATGAACATGCATACAAAAATTACTAAACATTAAAGTGTAGTTTCTTTGAGCCAACTTGTAGATCCACAACTTAACACATATTTTTCACGTAAAATTTCCTAGTCACGTAATTTACTAGCATTTGTTCACCTTCAAGTGATTGAGCCAACTTAAGGGATTCCTTACCTTCCAAGAAGATTTTTAAACCGTAGAAAGATGATGATCTTCTCCTTCAAACCTTTCACCGAAGATCCTAAACAAAATCACCATAACAACAACATTTTCATAAACTCCTAGCTTAAACTTAAGTTCTAGGGAGGATTCTAGCCATATTAACCGAATAAAACCGAAGTCTTACCTATTATGGAAGCACTTGCGTTGAAGAACATGGCCATGGAGTTCTTGGATCCAAGGGGAAGATGACATTTTTCTCTTCTCTTTCCTTTTCTTAATTTTCGAAAATAGGGGGTGGAAGGTGCAAGACTAGGAGCCCAATTCTCTTAGCTAGCTTATCCCATAATCCTCCCCTTTAATTAATTATTTATTACCATGTGGTCAAAAGGGATGCCACTTGTCACAATCCTATGGTGTATCTTGTAGAACAAGGCTCCTTTGCCAGTTAGGGATTAAATCAGATAAAAGTTTGGAGAAACATAACTTAATTCGGGAAAATTTCTATACCAAAATTATTCTAAAAATAATCCCGTCATTAACCACAAAATTTGGGAATTTTCCGGTATCTCGCGAAATATAGGTACGAAGTCCGTAACAAATTTCACTCTTACAGTTCGTCTAATATTCACTGAACTGAGTAGGAAGTTCACGCTTAATCGTATCATGCTTAATAATCCATTCTCTAGGAAAATTCGAATTGTATATACGTCCTTAAAAATTTTACGGTTCGTGACTGGTACGTAAATCGTAGCTTATTAATAACTAGTCTCACTTGTAAAAATCCTTCTGAAGTACCGAGAGATCATTTCATAAGTGTCATAGCTTTAAAAAAAAATTTGAATTTTACTTTGTCGGAAAAACCGAGGGGTTACAATATAACTATATATCTATATATAATCTATAAAAAACAACATCCTCCTCCCAAATTTTCCCGGTCAAATATATTAGTTAATTGGTAATAAATAAATAGCTATAATTGTATGGAATTCTATTAATTATAATTGAATTCCATATATATTATATTCCAATACCTATTTGTTTACAATTCCATTTATTTATTAACAATTACCAATTATTACCAAAAGATATGCTATTATTACGTTAATGGTGAAAATATATTAATGGACTCCATTATATTATATTACATACATATTTGAATTCCATATATATTATATTCCAATACCTATTTATTTACAATTACATTTGTTTATTACCAATTACCAATTATTACCAATCTATAATATAATGGAGGTTTTCCATTCATATATAATAGCTCTGCCTCCCTCTTTATGGCTATAAATACAAGAAGAAACTCAGTCAACCACCACACCAATTTTCATATCTCTTAGTTATGTTGTTTTTCGTTTGTGAAAGCATCAATGTACATAGGAAGAACCACCTTCCTCCATAGAAGTGTGACATATTTACTGTTTTTTTTTTACCATTCTTATCTTATCTTTTTTAATTTATATTATTTTTTTAGTTACATTCATTGCAGGTTCTTATATTTTGTAATCACAAGCGTTGAGATTATGTTGGTAGCTTCAATTGTTGAAAGGTAATTAAAGATTTCAAATTTTGAATTTGTGTTTGTTTAAATCTTAACAATTCATGGTTTTACATTATATTGAATATTCAGTTGTTTTATTCGTTTATTCATACCATGTTCAGAGGTGAAATTATAGTTCAAAGAAAAAGAATATTAAAAAAAATAATTAACTAAAAATTAAACGCCACGAAATTTAGGCCATTTGAAAAAGTAAATTAATATTAATATTTGTTTGAAAATTCAACGAAAAAGGAAATGAATTTATTTCGACAATTAAATTATTATAATTATATTAATCATATTAATATTTATGAAGGAAAAAGAAAATGAATATATTAATATTTCATTGGAAATATAATTGGCAATTATATTTTTATAATTATATTACTTATTAATTATATGGAAACGAATATTAAAATATTTTTATGAATGAAAAAGGAAATAAATATTACACACGGGAATCTGTTATTAATATTATGTTACTAATGTGACTAATTGGCACAAGAATCAGGCCAAATGAAAAAGGAGATTAATAATAAAAATTCACTATAAATATAACATAGCTTTTCCTATGCAAAAATTAGTAACACTAAATGAAATATTAGGAAAAAATTATGAAGGAAAAAGAAAGGGAAATTAATGTTTATTCCTTTTATGAAAGAAAAAGGAAATGAATATATTCATATTTCACTGAAAATATAAGCGACAAGTATATTATAATTATAATTATATTAATTATTTAGAAGGAAAAACAAAATGAATTTATTAATATTTCATTGAAAATATATTCAACAATTATATTTTTATAATTATATTACTTTTTAATCTTATGAAAACTAATATTAAAATTTTATGAACGAAAAGGAAATGAATATTACACGGGAATCTACTATTAATATTTTCTTACTAATTGGCAAGGAATCAAGCCAATTAATTGGCAACTATAGGAAAAAGAAATGGAAAACAATATTAATTCTTTTGATGAAGGAAAAAGGAAATGAATATACTCAAAAGAAAATGAAATAATATGAAAAGTGAAATGAATATATTATTATTTCACTGGAAATATAACACAACTTTTCCCTACGAAAAAATTAGTAACCACCAAATGAATGATTAGAAAAAATTATAAAGGAAAAAATGAATGTAAAATAATATTAATTGTTTTTATGAAGGCAAAAGGAAATGAATATATTCAAAACGAAATGAGATATTAGGAAAAATGAAATGAACATATTAATATTTCACTGAAAATATAACACAGCTTTTTCTATGAACAAATTAGTAACCAACAAATGAAATATTAGGAAAAAATTAAGAAAAGAAAAATGAATGACAATAAATAATTCATTTTATAAAGGAAAAAAGAAATTAATATATTCAAATGGAAATTAAAGTATTAAGAAAAATTAAATAAACATATTAATATTTCATTGGATATATAATTGACAATTATATTATTATAATTATATGAATTAAATATTAATTAAATAATTATATTTGTTAGGAACCCCGAGTTGTTGATTTTGATGATACCAAACTATACGAGGAGACCCCTAACTTTCGTGAATGTCTTAGATTAGGTTATGCTTTATATCTTAGTCCTGTAAGGTAACCGAATCCTTAACTTTCTTTTATTCACTAAGGATCTGAGTCTTACATACCGAAGACATGAAGACTTCGACCGAGATATGATCTATCCGAAGAGTCAAAGATGCGAAGACACGAAGACTTAAAGAACCGAAGACTGGAATCTTAGGTCAAAACACGGAAGGGACAAGCTTTTATGACCGAGCAATCAAGAGTGTGATTGACTCGAGGAGATTAAGAGAAATGATAAGGTCAATCATTCTCTTTTACAATCAAGGCAAAAACATTCTATGATAAGTTGTCTTATCTATTGCCTTGAGAATGGGTATAACTGAATGTCACTTTGGGTCCTATGCAACAATCCCAAGGAGCATTTAATGATTGTCACCTTTTTGAGGGACAAAAACAATTTGTCCTTGCACAAAAGTGGACAAACGGCTAGAAAATACTGACATTATGAAAAAGAAGAAAACACTACCCATTGGATATTACACACTGGACAATAGGTTTTGAATTTCATTTCCCTCCAACGGATCTGAAATTCCACCTATAAATACCCTTGTCCCATCTCACTTTGACAAGGTTGGAAATACGCGAAATATTGTCATTCAAGTGAAAAACTTTCAGTGTGATATTCATAAGCTTATTAGTGATATTCAGATTTATTTGGAAGTTCTTGTGTGATCAAAAAGTTGATCAAGGAAGCAAAGCACAAGAATTTCAAGTTGGAGAATCATCACAACTTTTCAACCATCTCTACAAGTGAAGTAGAAAGAGGCGGAGTAAACTTGGAAGAAGTTGAAAAACCTACAACAACAAGGCTGTCGGGCTTAGTGATTAAAGGAGCTTGTTGTAAAGGAGATTGTACTATAAAGGAGATTATAGTGCAAACCTTCACGTGTTGTGAAGAAGAGTGGAGTAGGCTTAGTTAACAGCCAAACCACTATAAAAACTCTCTCTCTCTCTCTCTATATTTACTTTACGTATTGCATTGCATATATCACTCAAACCTAACATCTTTTACAAGAAACCCTAAGTGCAAAGTGAAGATAAAATTAGATATACTATTTCCGCTGCGTTTATCTCTTTAGTTAAAAAGTTTTAAAAAATCTCTTGTGAGTCTATTCAACCCCCCCTTCTAGACTCACATTGCTGCCACCGGGAGCAACAATATTAATATATACAGCTCCATAAGCACCAGAACGTGCTCTTTTTGGTCGTAGACTCGTAGAGTTAACCGAAACTCCCTCCGAAAACAGCTAACTTATCACATATTTAATATTTATTAACTAGAAGGTTGAGCAATCCTCTCACCAACTTTAGATGTCGTTGATCAAATTAATTAGTACACGTGTGACATGAACACTATTGAAGGTCAAACATATTTAATATATAATAATAATAATAATAATTTTTGTATATACAAATTGATATTCCTGTTAACGAAAAATAATTAATTTTGTGTAATTGACTAATAATAATTACCTAATAATTATTATGGTAATTAAGCTAAATATTGGTCGTTCAATTTATTTTTATACTCCGTAATAATTAAAGTTAAATAATTTCTCATTTTTCAATATTTATTTTTGTAATAATATAATTACATAATTTATACGTATTAAATATTGATCCTTTTAAGATAATTGTAAACAAACAAGTCATACATTATTCAATTAATTGAGTGATACTTTTGCACTAATCTTATAATCAAATAAATGTACATGTTCAATAATAGATTTTTTAAAATAATTTTATCTTTAATTGTATTATCTAAATAAATAATAAAAAATTTATCCGTGAATTGCACGGATAATTGGACAATTATTTGCTCTAATTCAAGCAAAGAAAACATTAAAAAAAAATATAATCAATCCAACCAATTTCATCAATTGCGCTATATAATATTCGATGTTATAATTTATATAATTGTATATCAATCGAAATATTCTTAAAATATTATAACAAATTCATTCCGTGCGACTTACGTGCGCAAATACTAGTATTTTAAATATATTCCCCTTAAAATTGCTTCCATATTTGGAACGAATGAAAAATTAAAATAGAAATTTTTTAAAATATTTCTTAATACCATATTTCTTTTTAAAGGTAGAGCTAGAAAGTGAAGAGGAAACGATAGTAGGTATAGTACAAACTACTCTCTAAATACAATATCTAAAAACGCTCCCTTCATGGCCGGTGACGGATGCAAGGGTGGTTCTAAAAAGTCTTTGCCCATTCTGACGAAGGCATCAACCAACTCAACCCCCCACAATCAACCACCTACCCAGACCATTTTTCTAACATCCTCTACGACATACTAGCAATGAATAGGTACTACCATTCTTCTAACATCCTCAACCACATGCTAGCAATGAATCTTATGTAATCTACTTATTTTGAATCTTATATTTTAAATTTGCTATAGTGGATTTTGCTATCACCTTAGAGTGTTTGCCCCGCAGAGTAGAAGTTTCCAAATTACGATAAAATCTGGTTTTAATATGCTATCTCTTTATTCTGTGTGATATGATTTTTTGTATTCTTTATTCATCTTTGGGCGCCTATGTTTCTTTTCTTATTATTTTTGTTGGTGTTAGAACGTATGCTGAAACAACTATTGTAACACACAAAAATTTTTGAGTTCAATTTCTAATGTCAAAAGCTGTTTTTCTTGTCTAAATTAAATCAAGTCAGAAATCTTACATTTATGATGTTAATGAAAACATACATAAATTTTAAAAATATTTCGAAATTTACACATTGTATTTTATTTTAAATAGAGTTTGTGGTAATTGATATATACTATTTAACTATTAGTGATTTGGTGGACTAATTTTTTTTTTTTTTCTGAAAAGATTTGGTGGACTACTCTAATTTTATTTATGAGTGTAATATTTTCAATTATGAAATAATTAATACTTATTTATGCATACTAATAAAAAATTATTTACAAATATACCCCTATATATTTTTATTTATACGTTTTTTACACATTTCATTTCCTATTTTGAATTTTACATTTCCCCATTTCTTTTTTCTTTTTTTTTTCTTTTTTTTTTTTTTGGTTGCTACATAGGTACTGAATAAATATGGAGTATTGTAAACTTTGCTATACTTCATATTGTTTGAGATAATATTTATACAAAAATTTGATACCAATAACATACTTTGAATTTGATAGAGTTATAGAGACCAAAATATTTCACCATCTAAAATAGAAATAAATCTCTTTTTATTTATTGGTTTTCATAAATAATTAGCTAACCCAAACTATGGTATTAAAAAAATGGTAATCTAGTTATATTATATTGCACATCAGATATATAATAAATGATTTTGGTGAAAAATCTTAATCCCTATAGCGTGATCATTTCAAATTCTAGCATGCTAAAAAATTTAGTAATTCAATTCTTTTTTTTTGGTAAATTCACCGGATCTTTCTCCATACGTTTAACTGTCCGGGTCCACCACGTTATTAATTCAATTCTAACGTACAGGGAATTTGACCCTGTTTGGTAACATAATTCAATTCTAACGTACAAGGATCTTTCTTCAATTTTAATTTATCTGACCAATATTAGCTGTTTAACGTAAAAGCCATTGCCCATTCCGACGAAAGCACTGCCACAAGCTAATCAACTTCCGATGGTGGAGGGGGAAGATTGGTCTTCAGAGGGAGAGTTTGAGGAGGAAGACAAAGTAGACGAGAATGGTGAATCAAGCAATGAGGATGAGGGAGAGCAGGTAAAAGGTGAAATTGAACAAAACGGGCTACCAGATGGGTTTTACCTGGTTGAGGCCGTGAGGAAGAAGCGAGTTCGACAGGTTGGGATTCCCTTTAATTAAAAAAAAAGTGTTTTTATTTTTTTATTTTTACATTTTAATGTTTTAAAATTTCATTTTTATTTAAAAAGTAAATAGACATTAACAAAATGCTTAGTTTATGGAATTGAATTTTGCCTTCGGACACAGCAACTATATTTTATTAAGATTTCTTTCCTGAAATATTTTCGGCATGCATTCATCATCTGTTTGTACAAATTAAAGCTATTTTATTAAGATTTATTTCCTCAATCTGTCCATATATTAATGTGCTTTTGGTGGCTACTTGACTTGGGTTTGCAAATTTTTGGAACTCGGGGCAAACCAAACAAGGCGAACCCCAATACTTAATCAAATGGTATGTAAAGAATCGAATTTTAATTTGAAGAGAAAGAATAGTTCTCTTTTTTTTTTTTACATTAATTTTGAAATTTATAATTTAACATTGATTTATGGTGGGTGTTTGAATTGTGCGAAGGGTGGGTTACCCGGAGAAGTCAAACACGTGGGAGCCGATGGAGAATTTGGCATCTATCACCGATATGATAGATGATTTCGAAGAAAGGTTGTCTTTTCTTTAAAAAGAAAAAAGGTTCATTACTGAATAGAAGTTGTAATTCTGACTTGTTTTTTTTTTTTTTTTTATTGTATATGAAGTTTGGCTAAAAAGAAACAACAGAAGAAACCTTTACCTTCCCCTTCCCCTCTGGTGATCAAGAAGAAGAATGTATGTTGTGCCAATGCTGGGAAGACAAAGGAGTGTTCAAAGACAATGGAATCCCCAACAAATGGGCAACCTCAAGATCAATTTGGCACAAAGCTAATAATAAGTGAACCTAAAGAAGAATTAGTTGTGCCCAAAACCAAGATGGCTAGTGAGGATAAATCCTTACAACGCTCTCAGGAAGCCCAATCTGTTGGAGGGGCTAAGAAGAAGAAGAGTGAGTCTGGTCCCTCGGCTAAGAAGTTTAAATTTCCTAAACGTGGTGAGTGTGTGGATCTGTGGAACCTTGGGGATGATCACTTTGCTGATAAAGACCTTGACTGAGGTGGGATTTTTAGTTGGCTTAAACTTCATCAGTGTTCGCGGTTATTTCAAACGTTATTATTTTATGAATTTTCCTTTGCTATTGCATATGATAAAAACCCTAAAGGGCATCTCATTGATATGGTTTTTGAATGGGTTTTTTGTAGCCCAATTTTTTAAAAGATTAATCATTTTATGATTGACAAAATCCTAAGCATTAATTTTTTCATTTTTTTAAACTTTACTAACGTTTACGATTTTTGGGGTGTTTGGTAATTTGGTAAATAGTTGTATAGAGAAAATTGGACTTTTGTGTTGATTATATGTCAACCAATATGTTGATTATTGTTTATTGTAGGATGTAGATTCGTATGTTTTAATTTCTGTGGGGACCATTTATGTCATGTGAATATTGTAGTGTGTTCTGTGGGGACCACTTAGTTTAAACTTTTGTGATAATATCATGTGTATATACTGGGATTAGGAAGCTAAGCATTATTGTTTTTTGTTCTATGGGGACCACTATGTTGACTATTGCATGTAAATGGTTGCTTTACAGGAGATGAAGTTAGTCCATTTTCATATATGCTTTTTCATAATGGGATAATAAATAGGGTTGGTGAAGTAAAATATTTGGGTGGTGATTATGAAATATATGAGAGAATAGAAGCTAGCTAAGGAAGTGTGTCTAGATGGGTTGAAAGATAGGATAAAGCAGTTAGGGTATACTTTGTAGGAGTTCAAATTTATTGTTTTTGAAATGAAAGATTGAAGTTACTACAATCAGACAATGATGTAATAGCAGTATTGAATGAGGATAACTCGGGAAAGCATTTGGAGATTTTGGTAGAAACACTAGATGAATTAGACTTGATTGATGCATAAATGGAAATACTTGAGCTAGATAGTGATTGGGAAAGGGAGGTTGAAGTTTACTTTATGGGGGTAGATGATGAGGTTGGTGTAGAGGAAGTTGAGAGCAAACCAAGAAAGAGAGACTAAAGTACAAACATTAGCTCAAACAAAGAACATCCCAAAGAATTGTGATGAAATCAATTATTATGATAAGGAGTCACTAGTGGATTCTGACAGTAATTGTGAGGGTAAGTGGCCTATATTTAGACCTGCAACAGACATGAAAGACCTCCATTTCACTTTAGGCACACTACTACAGAAAACACATTTAACGTCGCATAAACAACGTCGGTTTTTAAACAAACCGACATCAAAGGGATACGACGTCGGTTTTAGTATAAAACCGACTTCATTGGGTTACCGAAATTAAAACGACGTCGGTTTGGTAACCAAACCGACGTCGTTGGGTTAAAACGACGTTGGTTTGGTACCAAACCGACGTCGTTGGGTTAAAACGACGTCGGTTTGGTACCAAACCGACGTCGTTTTTAATATTTAAGTTTTTATTTTTATTTTATATATATTACGGCGTCGGTTTTGATAATAACCGACGCCGTAAAGTAAAATTAAAAATTAGAACGACGTCGGTTCGTGAGTGAACCGACGTCGTATTTTTATTATTATCTTTTTAATCTAATTAATAAATAGTTTTCAGATTTAAAAAAAAATAAAAATGAAATAAATATCCTACGGCGTCGGTTGTTCCGAAAACCGACGCCGTAGGGCTTTTATTAAAAGCCCAATTCGCGAAGACCAGATCTGGAACAGAAACTAAAATTCTTTCACTCCCAATTCGCGAACAGATCTGGAACGCGAAGAGAACTCCGCCACCGCCAACGTCCTTCGCACTCCGCCACCGCCGTCCGCACTCCGCGACCGCTCCGCCACCGCCGTCCGCACTCCGCGACCGCCGTCCGCACTCCGCCTCCGCCAACAGATGTGGAACAGCAAAGCCCTCCGCGACAGCCACTGCCATCCGCGACAGCCACCGCCCTCCGCACTCCGCCACCGCCACCGCGACCCTGGACCGGCCTCGGCCTCGGCCCTCCGCCGTTCGCGACGGCGTGCCGCCACCGCTCCGCCACCGCACACCGGACGCCGAAGCCGCCTCCCATTGCCGCCTCCCACCGGTAAAAATTAATTTTTTTTTAAATATATTTCAAATTTCGAATTATTTGTTAGTATATTACGAATTTTAGAAATTATTATATATTTTTGAGCCTATAAATTCCTAATTTCGAATTGTAATAAATTATTATGTATTTGTAGGATTTATTTATAATTTATTTCGAATTTTAGGAATTATTATATATTTTTGAGCCTATAAAGTTATAATTTTGAATTTTAATAAATTATATTGTATTTTTAGGAATTATTTATAATATATTTCGAATTTTTTGAACTATTATGTATTTTAGGCCCTATAAATTCATAATTTCGAATTTTAAGAAATTATTATGTATTTTTAGGAATTATTTAACATAATTATTAATAGTTTATATGATTGCTTTTGATTGTGAGCAGGGGTATTTATAAACAGTATGGTTTTCAATCACAAACCAAGTATGGATTTTTAGATCCAAGTTGGATTCAACCGAAACTGGTGACTAGAAATGAGAGGATACATTATATAAGTGAAACCATGGGATATGGTGAGATGAAAGATTGCTATTTAGGCCCATATAATTTCGAGTAAGTATTTGATTATGTTTTAAAATACAATACCTTATATATAATATACTATAAACTAATAAAATTCTTATTTGTAGGGGGCATTGGATGTTGATGGCTATTTGTCCTAAATTATATGAAATCTATTGGTTTGATTCCATTGGTAATCCGCCACATGATGAGCTTAAAGATATAGTTGAAACGTATGTAAATTTATAAATATAATTAATACTTATTATTAATATAGTGATGTCAAACATTTATGTATATTTTATGTCTTATATTAATAGGTCTTTGAAGACAACAAGCATAATAGGTGGAAAGAAAGCAAGTCGTCAAGTAAAATGGATTACATGTTCGGTAAGTACCTATATCTTATTGTTTTTTAATAATAAAATCTTAATTATATTAATTATTTCAAATGTAGTGTGCCATACAAAGAGAAGGTACCGAATGCGGATATTATGTGATGAAATTCATTTTGGAAATCATTTCATTGGGAACATGCAAAGGAATGAATAAGGCAAGTACTTTAATAAAATATCTTTCGATCTCCTTCATATTTTTTAAAATACTAAGTTATTAATTCTTTTTATTCTCTTTTAAACTTTATAGCTTTTGGAGAGACAAGGAAGATTGCCATACAATCAAAAAGAGATTGATGAAGTTAGAGACATATGGTGCCAATATTTAGTTGATGAATGGATTGATAGATTACTTCTTTAGCTTGATGAATTGTGAGATTTATGTTAAATACTTGTTGTTTATTAGTGTTATTGAATTGTGAGATTTATGTTGAATATTCAATGTTTTATTAGTTGATGAATGTTTTATTAGTATACTTTATTAGTTTGATAAGTTGTGATGTTTATGAGCTTTGATTAATTGAGAACTTTATTAGTTTGATCAATAGTGAATTTTAATGTATTCAATGTTAATTTGTTACACAGGTTCTGAAATTTATGTGTGAGTTGGAAATATACTGTACAGCTTTTAGGTAGATTCATAAAATAATTTTAATATTTAAAAAAAAAAAAAACGACGTCGGTTATTTTATATTAACCGACGTCGTTTATTTTTTTTTTAATTTTTTTTTTAAATTAAACGACGTCGGTTTTATTACAAAAACCGACGTCGTTTCATTTTTTTTTTATTTTTTTAAAAATGAACGACGTCGGTTTTTTTCCAAAAACCGACGTCGTTTCATATTTTTTAATTTTTTTTAATTAAACGACGTCGGTTTTGTTAAAAAACCAACGTCGTTTATTATTTTTTAATTTTTTTTTAATTAAACGACGTCGGTTTTGACAACCGACGCCGTATCATTTATATACAACGTCGGCCAGATCAACGTCGATTTTTAACCGACGTTAAAAGTGCTAAAAAACCGACGTTAAAGGTGTTTCGTGTAGTAGTGGCATGACATTTGGATAAAAAAAATAGTTTAGAGAAGCTGTGTAGAATTATACCTTCAATAATGGCAAAGAAATTAAAACACTAAAAAATGACAAGGCTAGGGTCATTGTTAAGTGTACATAGGAGGGTTGCCCATGGAGAATAGGACTAAGGTAAGCAGTTAACTCACTGTCATGGAGGATTTTAAACATGACAGATGAACATGAAGGGTGTCCTTGGGTTTGGGAGAATCGAATGGTGAAATCTACAGTTGTTGCTAAGAGGTGTGCAACTGAATTAAAAGACCACCAAGATTGGATGATGAAGAAGTTCAACGATAAGGTGTGCAGTAAGGAGGGATTTTATGTCAGTGATCAACAAGCTTATAGGGAAATTTGGAAGGCAAGAAGCTAAGAGTTTGCAATGAAGAAACTATCCTTTCAATGTGTAATCTCACAACCTTTATAAGTTTTTTGTTCCTATGCAAGTTGAGAGGCCAAAGAAACTAAGGAAAAAAATCAACTGGTGAATTGAGTCAAGATGGGCTGAAAGTTTCTAGAAAGCATATTCCGCTCCACTTCATTGTTCAGTGTGTTGAGAAGCTGGACATAATAGCAGAAAGTGTCCTTCAAATCTAAATAAAAGGTTTACTGTCATACTACTGTTGCAATAAGCTTTTAGTGAGGATTGTTTGGAATTTATAGTTTTTTATTTTATAGTTGAAGCCAAAGAAGAGGGTCATATATGCCACCAACCAAATTCCTAGCCACTTGCCTTCAGCTTCAGGACAGCAGCAGCATGTTGACAGCACTGGATCAGAAGAACAACATCAACAGGTTGACACCACTGGACTAGGAGAGCAGCAGCAGCATGACACCACTAGACTAGGAGAGCAGCAACAACAAGATGAACTAGGTAACTCCAGCAGCCAATACAACTCCAAGAGGGGAACCAAAGTGAAGCAATCCAACCGCAAGAAGCCATATTATACAAGGAGCAAGACTGTGTTCAAGTCTAACACTACAAGAAAAATCGCGAATCGGGACGGAAAAATTCCGTCGTGAATGGACCAAATTCCATCACGGATCCCGGATTGCGACGGAATCTATTCCGTCGTCTATCGCCTTGTTGTATTTCGATAGACGACGGAATAATAATGTCGCCAAATTCGCGACGGAATTGGTGATGGAAAGAGGCGTCACGAATTGGCGACGAAAATATTTCTGTCACAATTTTGCAACGAAAATTACTCCGACGCTAATTCCGTCGCCATATTCGAAACAAATATTCCGTCGCCGTATTTTTATTCCATCGTAAATACCGTTGCAAAAAAATGACGGAATTGTTTTCCGTCGCGATTCAGTTGCAATTATTATAATTTTCGAATTATTTTTTAAATTTTTTTTATATAAAATTAATATTAATATTTTAAATAGTAATGCCTGTTTTTAAATTATTAATATAAAACTACAATAATATAAAAGACACTATTAATTCTAAAATAAAATATAACATCATTTTAATATATTATCAGTCCATATTAACTTCAAGTAACAATACATTATCCATCCACATTTAATACATAATAATAGTCAATTCAAGTCTAAACAACAATGCAATAGTTTTCAAAAACAATCCACATGGAAATAAAATATAGAAAAAAATATCGCGATGGAATAAATTCTGTAGTTAATTCCGTTGCGATATTTAGTGAACAAATCGCTTTCAAATCCTTGCGATTCTTTCTGTGAAAGATCGGCGTATCTGGATTCAAAGAGAGAGAATATCTGGTCTCCGCCCCTTCCATCTCAAGTCTCACTTCCTTCTTCTGCTAATGCTACTCCCACTATATTATTGTAAATATACTAAACCACTATTATAAATAATATAATGGGACTTATCCTGTTACAAGGTGGACAACTACAACTAGTGAGACTCAGTCTAAAAGTAAATGAAACTTCCACTCTCAGGCATGCCATTTCTTTATATCTTTGGAAAGCGCATTGAAATGTAAAGGAATGCAATTAGAAAAACCTTGGAGTGGAGTAGATTATTATCTTCATTCGATAACCTAAAATTGTTTGATATTTGTAAAGAGTTCGTAGGCTATCTTTGGATGAGAATACTAACGACAACACTAGTGAGTCTTCGTCTTCTGCAAATCAAGTTCAACCTTTGTCCTTGGAACCATTGCGACGCAAAAAAAAAGCCCGTCGCAACATTCGTAGCAACTTCGCGACGGACGAAAATCGGTATCCTTTTCTGTCGCGACATGGGCGACGTAATTCAATTGGTCGCAAGTTAGGTCCTGAATATTTGACCGCCAATATTTCGCAGGTTTTAATTTTTCTTTTTTCCAAAATTCGCGACCAAATTAAATTCTGTCGCCTTATCATTCGCAATATGGCAACGGAAGCTAGTCGATTGCAAAATCGGTCGCTATATGGCGACAGATTAATTTTCGTCGCCACATGGGTGACGTAATTCGATTCCATCGCAAGTTCGGTGACGAATATTTTCCTGCAAATATTTCGCGGGTTTTATTTTCTATTTTGCCAATATTCGAGACGGAATTAAATTCTGTCGCCTTTTCCGTCGCAATATTGCAACGGAAGCTAATCGGTCCCTATATGGCAACGGATTAAGTTCCGTGGCAATTCACTATTTTTCTTGTAGTGAAGTTCGTTGGCAACAAGGGTGACCCAATAGACCTTGAATGACTGCTTTGGTTGTTTTTTGGAAGGTGTAAACACACTTTTTTGTACTATAATGGTGAATGTATGTATGTAAACAACCATTAGATACTGTTGGCAAATGCTTTGGTAAACAACCATGTAGTAAGAAACAGTTTATGTAATGATTGTTTCCTTTTGCTTTGGCAAATGATTTGAACTCTGATGCCAATTGGTTAATGAAAAAGTATGGTTGTTTTGTTTACTGATTGTTTCCTTTTGCACTAACCATTTATACCTTGAAAGCTACCAAAACATACATTACCAAAACAAACCATCATTCATAAATCACCAAAACATACATTTCCAAAACAAACCATCATTCATACATGACCAAAACATACCAAATTCATACATTACAAATACAATTCATACACTATGGTAGAAACAAAGTCAGCACGATGGTTGGTAAGACATACTCTACCCCGTAAAACAATTTCCACATAGCATTTTGGAGCACATAAATTTCCACATAATAAATTTCAACCCCTTAACATGGCATTTTTAATCTCATCAATATAAATTATCTTTAATCCATTAGAAGTATATCTTGAGGAAATCATACACATTCAACTATGTATAAAAAATACATAACAAAAATATCTATAAAACTTCCAGGAGATAAGGTCATTGCCTATTTCATAATCCAAAATCGTTCAACAACTATTTTCTCAAGATTCACCATATACAATCTTGCTATCAATATTTCCATATAGCAATTTCCTCAATACAGATCATAATAATATCTTTATCTTAACTTTTCCATATAACAATTTTCTTAATATATATCATAATATCATCACTACTCAACATTCCTTTAAACCAAAACTTATTTACCAATAGAGAGATTTCCAACTCTCAAAATAAATACCAAAGGAATAACTCCAATATCTCAAAATAATTATCAAATAGATAATTCCAATATCTCAAAATAAACATCCGAAAGATAATTCCATTATCTCAAAATTAACACCAAAGAGATAATCTGAATTTGTCAAAATAACCACCAAATAGAGAGTACCCAAACTCTCACAATAACCACCAAAGATAATTCTTCAAATAATTGATTACTTTTCATATATCCAAAAATAGTTATTATATAAAATATCAAGGAGGAATGGATCCAAATGGAAAGTTTCAACTTCCAAACCAACCAGACAAATCCACGAACCGATGACCCAAAACCACATCAAAAATCAAATCCAAACCAACCGGACGATTCCATGATCCGGTGGCCAAAACCAAATAGAGAGATCTCAACTCTCATCATCATAATCTTAATCATAATAATAATAGTCATAAAGGATAGTTCAAAACCTCCAAGTATCACCATCCTCCGGGACAAAATATATAAATAACCGTATCCTTCAAAATATCATATCTTAAATCTATAACCCAAAATTACTTATTCAATGTCATATCTTATGTCTATAACCTTCATATTCATAATATCCACATACCAATATTTTCCTTTTCATAATCCATATACCAATAATTTCATCACCAAATCTCTTCAACATCATAATTTCATTACTTATCATAATTAATCTCTATAAATCTAATAATTTCACTAACAATCACAAGAACAAACAATATGTATTCACATAAAATAATTTCATAAGACATGTACTCACTGTTAGGAACCCCGAGTTGTTGATTTTGATGATACCAAGCTATACGAGGAGACCCCTAAATTTTCGTAAGTGTCTTAGAATAGTTTATGCTTATTTCTGTCAATCTTGTAAGGCAAACGAAGTCTTAGTTATCTAAGGACTCGGGTCTTACCGAGTATATAAAGATTTCAACAGAGGAATATTTCATCCGAAGTATTGAAGACTCGAAGACACGAAGACATGAAAAACCGAAGACTAGGATCTTAGGTCAAAACCGGGAAGGGCCAAGATTCTATAACCGAGCAATCAAGGATGTGATTGACTCGAGGAGTTTAAGAAAGAATGATAAGGTCAATCATTCTTTCTCACAACCAAGGCAAAGACATTCTCTGATAAGTTGTCTCATCTATTGCCTTGAGAATGGGTATAACTGAATGTCATTTTGGGTCCTATGCAACGATCCCAAGGAGCATTTAATGATTGTCACCTTTTTGAGGGACAAAAGGCATTTTGTCCTTATCTAAAAGTGGACAAACGGCTAGAAAGTACTGACATTCTGAAAAAGGAGAAAACTTTACCCATTGGATATTACCCACTGGATAATAGGTTTTGAATTTCAATCTCCCTCCAACGGATCTGAAATTCCACCTATAAATACCCTTGTCCCATCTCACTTTGACAAGGTTGAATTGCGCGAAATATTGTCTTTCAAGCGAAAAATTTCCAGTGTGATATTCAAAAAGCTTACTAAGTATTATTCAGTTTTATTTGGAAGTTCTTGTGAAATTAAGAAGTCTGTCGACGAAGAAAAGCACAAGAATTCCAAGTTGGAGATTTATCTTACTTATTCAACCATCTCTACAAGTGAAGTAGAAAGAGGCGGAATAAACTTGGAAAAAGTTGAAAACCTACCACAACAAGGCTGCCGGGCTTAGTGATCAAAGGAGCTTGTTGTAACGGAGATTGTACTATAAGGGGAATATAGTGCAAACCTTCACGTGTTGTGAAGAAGAGTGGAGTAGGCTTAGTTAACAGTCGAACCACTATAAAAACTCTCTCTCTCTCTCTCTCCCTATCCTTTTTATTTTTCCTAACGCATTGCATTGCATACATAACTCAAACCTAACATCCTTTACAAGAAAAACCCTCGTGCAAAGTAAAAGATAAAATTTTGTTATAACTCTTTCCGCTGCGTTTATCTCCAAAAAGGTTTTAAAAATTCTCTTGAGTCTATTCAACCCCCCCCCCCTCTTCTAGACTCATATCGTTATCACCGGGACCAACAAGTGGTATCAGAGCTAGTTACCTTGAACGGTGAACACTCTGTGTATACTGCCTGGTGATCCTCTTTAAAAAATTCTATCAAAATATTTTGAAACTTTGCACCATGTCTAAAATGGAACATCATAGGCATTTTCTTATGTTTAACTTGGATAAGTTTGATGATTGGAAAGTGCGCATGCAGGCTCACTTATCTGCCATGCATGATGAGCTGTGGGATGTGATAACTGATGGACCCATCCATATACTACAGGTCAATCCGAATCGTGTCGTCACTGATCCAATGTCACCTGAGATGATTCTAAAGGAAAAATCCTTTCTTACTACTGATGAGAGAACTAGAGTAAATCTCGACAACATAGCCAAGGATATCCTCTACAAGTCGCTGGACGAATCCTTGTTTCCGAGAGTAAGGAAGTGCAAGAATGCTAAGGAAATCTGGGATGTGCTCATGCTAATCGGTGATGGAGATGAGCAAGAAAAGGAGAACAAACTGACCATTGCCATGAAGAAGTTTGAGGATTTCAAACTAAGCCCAAGGGAGTGCATAACTGAAATGGAGGCTCGATTCATAAAGCTACTGATGGAGATCAATGATCTTGACGAAAAGAAGCTAACACAGAAGGAGATAAACTTGAAGATTCTCCGAGGACTACCCAAGAGCTGGGAAATGAAAGTTGTAGCTATGCGGGATCATAGAGATCTCAAAACTACGAGTACTACACAGATCTTCAGTGATCTAAAGGCTTACGAGTTCGAAAAGGAAGCACAAAACGATGATGAACCTGAAACGAGAAACATAGCTCTGGTTGCGAACCATCAACCATCATCATCAACACCAAGGTCTATCTCTAATCCCTCTTCTGATTTTTTCACTGACGATCAAATGGCTTTGTTTGTAAGAAGGTTCAAAAGATTCATGCGAAAGAATCAATCATATGACAACTCGGACAAGGCAAGACGAGCGAAATATCAAGGAAATGACAAGGCTAGCGGATCCAGAACTCATGAGAAGGATGAGTTGCAAGTATTATGTTACAACTGCCGAAAGCCTGGACACTTCAAGGCCGAATGTCCATATCCAATCGTTAAAAAGCATCAGGACGAGCACAACTACAAGAAGAATTCGGGAAGATATCATCACCCGAAGAGTACCCCAAATGATGCTGATGAGGAGTCAAGCAAGAACCAAAAGAATGACAAATGAAGGAAAGCCTTGGCAGTAGAAGAGAAGACAGGAGAAAAGAACGAAGAGGCATGCACCTCTAGTTCAAGCTCAGAAAGTGATAGCTCGGAAGATGAGAAAGGACTTCTATGTCTTTTTAGTCAAGAAGACTCAGATGAAGAGATGTGTCTCATGGCTGAAGAAGAAGAGGTAACCTCACAAGACCAATCTTCTAATTATAGTTCCGAATCCATATGTCATGAAAACCCTAGGGAAGCATTTGAGAAAATGATGAAGAGTTTTTATGGCATTGAGGATTCACATCTCAAACTTAAAGAAGAGAATGCCAAGCTATTGG
Source organism: Ipomoea trifida (assembly GCA_003576665.1). Taxonomy (NCBI): domain Eukaryota; kingdom Viridiplantae; phylum Streptophyta; class Magnoliopsida; order Solanales; family Convolvulaceae; genus Ipomoea; species Ipomoea trifida. Next base: position 16,170,613 of record CP025659.1, on the reverse strand, counting down.
CAGAAAGACAAGATCTCGAGGACTTAAGGTCCAAAAATGCTGAGATGCTTGAGTCTATAAGCCAGCTTGAGAAGCAAGTTCATCTTCTTAAGGAAGAGTGTAAATCAAAGGATGATAGAGAGCAAAACTTGCGTGCGGTACTTGCGACATTTACAAATTCATCCAGATTAATGGATCGAATGGTAGATGATCAAAGACCATCAGGGAGTAGAACCGGACTCGGTTACAACTCTAGCTCCTATCAACATGTTCTCTTAACACGACCAACTAACCCTTCTAACAGTGGAGGTTTAAGTTCCGTGTTTGTCCAAGGACAAACTGAAAATCTTGAGCCAGTGATTAATGCCACAAATGAAACAGAACAACAATCAACGAGTCGATCTAATAATTCGACTGAAACACGAATTGTGGAACCTACGAGAGGAAATTTCCAAAACGGCAACCCGAGAAGTCATCAGACCCCTCGGTATAGACCTCGCGTACCGAACCGTCATGGTCAAATCGCAAACGGTCAACCATTTGGAAATAACCGATCCAAAGGAAAATTTCATGGCAACAAGAGGCAACATTACTCACAGAGGCAACGCAAGGGTATGCCTCAGGGAAGACCGAACTCTTACCCGAGTAATGTCAAGAATTTCAAAAAGTTCCCAAGCAAGCATAGAGGTAGGGAAGGTACTTTATACCCCAGTGATGAGGATTGGACTATGGACTATGGACTATGAACCAATGACAAGAGCAAAATTTTTGCTACATCATAGACACAAACAAACCTCATACACTAGAGTCAACACGAATAAGCCTACACCCTCTCTTCAGAAGGTATATTCACCAAAGTCATCCCAATCTTACTATGCTATTCCTTATGATTATCGCGTGTTTAATGGGTATCGTGGACCAAGGATGAACCTTACGGGTTCTAGGTATGCATGGATGCCCAAGCTCACTGCTAACCGACAAGGACCCAAGAAGGTATGGGTACCTAAAAACACTTAATCTTTGACTGCAGGGAAATAGGACCATCTGGTATGTAGATAGCGGTTGCTCGAGACATATGACTGGAGATAAATCAGAACTGAGCAATTACAAAGCAAAGAATGGTCCTAAAGTAGTCTTTGGTGGGAACTCAAGCGGACGTACGATGGCCACTGGAGATGTTATGAAGAACGGGTTAATCATCCAAGAAGTATCTTATGTCGAAGGATTAAAGTTCAATCTGTTAAGCACAAGTCAGTTTTGTGACAAATGATACAAAGTTACTTTTTCACGAGATGTATGTCAAGTTATCTCAGAGCTATCTCATGAAGTTGTCTTAACAGCAAAACGAAGGAAAAACATGTATGTTGTCACATGGGAAACAACAAGATCGAATACTTGTTTGATCGCCAAAAGCAAGCAAGATCTAAGCTGGGAATGGCATCATAAGCTTAATCATCTCAACTTCAAAGCCATCAACAAGCTTGCAAGAAAGGAAATGGTCGAAGGATTACCGAATGTAATCTATGACAAGGATAAAGTTTGTGAAGCATGCCAGAAAGGAAAGCAGATCAAGTCTTCGTTCAAAACAAAATCTCTCAACACAAATGCAAGACCACTAAGTCTACTTCATATGGACTTATTTGGACCAGTCGATCCAGTCAGTCTAAGTGGGAGAAAGTACACTCTTGTGGTGGTAGATGACTACACAAGATATACATGCACATCCTTTCTAAGAAAGAAGAATGAGACAGAGAAAGTACTTCCAGACTTGCTCCGAAGACTTCAAACCGAAAAAGAACTGAGTATTGTCAAAATACGTTCAGATCAAGGAACTGAGTTTGTAAACAAAGTCATTCAAGACTTCTGTGGCCAACATGAAATTTTACATCAACTTTCAGCGGCAAGAACTCCTCAACAAAATGGTGTAGCTGAGAGACGCAACAGAACTCTCAAGGAAGCAGCAAGATCCATGATTGCTTACTCAGGTCTACCGAAGCGTTTTTGGGCCGAAGCAATAAACACAGCATGCTATACTCAAAACCGATCTCTTATTCATAAAGATCATGGCGTTACACCTTATGCCGAACCCTCCATAGATGAAGGAGCACCTCCAACCACCTTTCAACCGGATCTAAAATGGTTGAGAAATCACCCTCAAGATCAAATCATCGGTGATGTACATGATAGCGTGAGAACTCGTGCATCCATTCGGGAATGCATGATGGCATGTTTTATATCTCAAATCGAACCCAAGACCATTGAAGAAGCTTTGAATGATTCAGACTGAGTTATTGCCATGCAAGATGAACTACATCAATTTGAAAGAAAGTGTGGGAACTGGTTGCACGACCAACTCATCAAAACGTCATTGGAACTAAATGGGTGTTCAGAAATAAGATGAATGAGCAAGGAGTCATTGTTAGGAACAAGGCTCGGTTAGTAGCTAAAGGCTACTGTCAAGAAGAAGGAATAGATTTTGATGAAACCTTCGCTCCTGTTGCCAGACTCGAAGCTATGAGGATTTTTCTGGTATATGCTGCATGGAAAGACTTTAAAGTCTATCAAATGGATGTAAAAAGTGCCTTTCTAAATGGGCTTTTAGAAGAAGAAGTATATGTCGAGCAGCCCCCAGGCTTTATCTCTGATGTTAGAATGGATAAAAAGGTGCTATATGGTCTAAAACAAGCTCCAAGAGCTTGGTATGATACCTTATCGTGTTTTCTGATAAGTTGTGGTTTCACAAAAGGGATAGTTGACAAAACTCTTTTTAGAATCAAAGATGGAGATCATATTCTGTTGGTACAAATATATGTTGATGATATTATTTTTGGGAGTACCGATTCGGATCTATGTGAAAAATTCTCAAAACTCATGCAAGGAAAATTTGAGATGAGCATGATGGGAGAATTAAACTACTTCCTGGGTCTTCAAGTCAAACAGGAACAAAATGGTATCTTTATCAATCAAGCGAAGTATACCAAGGATCTTATCAAGAAGTTCGGAGTTGATGGGAAATCTTCGGTTAAAATACCCATGAACACTTCGTTACGAATGGATATAGACAATGAAGGGAAAGAAGTTGATCAAACAAAGTACAGAGGAATCATTGGATCTCGGTTATATCTCACAGCGAGTCGTCCAGACATATCATTTGCTGTAGGCGTATGTGCTCAGTTTCAAGCAAATCCGAAGGAGAGTCACTTGAGCACTGCCAAAAAGATACTAAGATATCTAAAAGGGACTCAAAGTGTAGGTCTCTGGTATCCGAAGAGTGATGTCTTCGACTTAGTCGGGAATTCGGACGCGGATTTTGCTGGTTGCAAAATTGACCGAAAAAGTACATCAGGAACATGCCAATTCTTAGGGGGAAGATTGGTCTCTTGGTTTAGTAAAAAGCAGAATTCTATTGGTACGAGCACTGCTGAGGCAGAATACATAGCAGCTGGTAGTTGTTGTGCGCAAATTCTGTGGATGATGCAACAACTTAAAGACTATGGTGTCACTGCTAAAGAAGTTAGCATTATGTGTGATAACACAAGCGCTATCGCAATAACTCAAAATCCAGTGTTACATTCAAGAACCAAGCATATTGATATTAAATATCACTTTATCAGAGATCATGTGGAGAAAAAGGATATCAAGCTTGAATATGTTAATACCGAAGATCAGCTAGCGGATATTCTCACGAAACCACTCGCCGAAGCAAGATTTTCCACTCTACGCCATGAACTCGGAATGATAGAGATGAGTTAATGTGAGAAAATTGAATCGCTCCAAAACTGAAGGGACTCATCAGTTATGACTGCCTGCATTCAATGCACATCAGAATCAGAAACTCACGGACTCATTTAATTGAAAGGCGCAAAATTTTGGACGGTTGCAACTCTGATTGGTCACGTCAAATGGATCTCAGCCAATCACAACACATCACTCCCTCTATAAATAGATCACAACCGAGGAAGGAAGAGGTATCCTAACACCTAATTCCTTGTGTTGTTTTCTACTTTTGCAGATATGGATAAAGGAAAAGGGAAAAAGGCCTGCTCCGAGGAGAAGCCAATCAGGAAGAGATTTTCGTTCCGTTTGTTGCTGAAGGAAGGAACGAGCAAGCTCAACAAACTAAGAGGAGAGAAAGGAGAACCTCTCTAGGGAGACACATCAGAGCATCCCCTCGAACTTTAAGATTCAGAATCCGAGGACCTTGTGCCTGAACCTCCCACAATGTCTGTCCCAGGCTTCTATTCTGGCGGTATTGCCCCTCCAAACGAGGAACCCTTCTGGCCGAAACCAAACATAGTGCCAAGACAAACTCCATCTCATTCCTTAAATGACACTGGAGATGATGCATGGAATGATATTCAAGGATGGTACCAAAGGGCCCAAGGCCAAAATCAGCCTGTGAATCCGGCTCATGACGAGGACTACCTCCGTTACCTGGATATGCTTGAACCGGATGATGTATCCGACAAGTTCTCAGTGCTGGAAAATGAGCCTGGCTATGGACCGATGGCTCCATCATGGGTCCCTGATGCTGCCCCAAGAGCTCTACCAACTCCTAGCCCTCCTACTACGGAGAGTACCCAAGGACAAAGCCTTATGTCTACTGCGAACAGTAGACATGCGAAGAATAGGGGCAAAGGCAAGGCAAGAAGATAGATGCTATGCCTTGTAGATCAGGAATGGGGTGATCTATCTGAAATGTTGTGATGTCTGTCCTTTGTTATCTTTATTAATGAATGGTATTATTGTTCGCTCGAGTAGTCTATCTCGTCTTTTCAAAACGTATATCTTTAACGAAGGATGATAGTATACCGAGGACTGTCTACAAAGCAACAAATGCCAACCAAATTCTCACTGACCGAAGGGTTACAGATATCGAACTCTTAACCATCGACTGTTCGGACGCACTGTTCATATTCTAAAGGGTTGAAACAATATCTTGCTGAATAAGTTTCTTGTAAACGTGGGATCGTGGGTGTACACGTGTCAGAACCCTATTCGAAGTTCATGCCGATAAATACGCTCCACCTTCTCTGATTCGCCTGACTTGAAAGGACGGGTCATAAAGACGTGATGGCATAATGAGTAGTTTTTCTCTCTCTTCATTAAATGGCCATATCATCTCATGGGAAACTGCCTTATCAGTCCACAGATCATATACGGCTTTAAGCCATTTTTGCCCCTTCATTTAAGGGCATTTAAGGGTTTTTGTCTCTTATACTTCAATGCGACCCATTTTCGCTGAAACAACCCGATTCACCCGTTTCCTCACTCCTCACCATATATAACCCCACCATACCCTCATCTTTTACCTTTTACACTCCCAACAGCACCGTTACCCTCTAAAACCCTATAATCTTCCTAAACTACCAAAAGTGTGCAGTCATGTCATCTTCTGGATCAAGTTCTTCATCGGAGAGTTCAAGTTCATCTTCCGATAATGTTGCAAACACTCACAGCCCGTTACCAAAACCCTCACCCCTACAGGACAAGCCACCAGCCACTCAAGAACCGTTTAAACCTCCATCAGTCATTCACCGACCGTGCGAGGATGTTGAAATCTTTAAGTTCTTCTTCACTTCCGTCAAAGGTCAAAAATCAGGCGGTTGCATGGTAAAAGCAGGATCGATGCTAGATGTGAAGGGCTTTCTTGAAAAAGTTCTTGATGAGGACTTTGGAAAACACGTTGTCCAGTGTCTTGAGGACAGTAATCTTCTACAGTTTGTCACTTTCAATCACAAAGCTTGGCACCCCATTGATGTAAAGCAGTTCTACATTAATGCTGAGGTACATTCTGTCGATGGAGTTGATGAAATCCATTCTGTGGTAAATGGCACTGAGGTTGTGATATCTCAGGAAGATATTCGGAAAGTGTTTAATCTCCCTCTCTGTGGAGATGGCTTTCATTCAGATTGCTCTGGGAAACAGTATAGCAGGAAAATGATGTGGAAGAAAATGAAGAATCACAATCAACCCTCATCCCTCCCATCTATTTTAAAGAAGAAAATGTTGAAGATGGATTATGAATTCATCATAGATATCTTGAATAAGATTGTTGAAAGCAAACAATCTAGAACGGATGATATATCTGACAAAAAGATGAGAATGTTGTGTGCTCTGCTGGAGAAGTATCCCGTTGATTGGTCGCATGTCATTTTTGACTATCTGATAGACAATGTTCAAACAGGAGTCAATCCTACGACAGGATGGATTACTAAGGTTCTCGATTTAGGTTTTATGATAAGTGCTATATTGAAAGACAAGAAAGTGAAGTTGCGCGCAGGAACTTTGTCACACCGAAACCATTACCACATGACATCAAAGCCACCAAACTATCTCAAGCGAAAGGCAGATGAACTGGAAGCTGCCCGGAAAAAGCAAAACAAGAAGTCTCACTCCAAATTGTCCAAAAGCTCAGTTGGACAGGGGGAATCTGAAATGGCTAAAGGCCATGGTTCAGAAGGCTCTACGCATAAGCCGAAGGATCTACCCGAGCCCTCTAAACCAACAGGCTCAGACCATGCTAAATCTTCGAAGCATACCGAACCTTCATCCAAGGATGAGCCACGAAAGGTGTCTAAAAAGCGTAAGGCAGGAAATCAGGAAGCTGCCGAGAGGAAGAAATCGAAGAAGCATAAATCTAAACATTCCAAGAGGACACACAAGAAAGATCTCACCGAAGAAGTAGCGGACGATAAATGTGAAGGAGCCGAATCCTCACATGGGAAGAGGCTAAGGAATCACGAGAAGTAACCAAGAAGAGGAAGGCCAAACAGCTCAAAAGGCCGAAAAAGAAGCAACGAACTGATCAAATAGTTGAAGTTGAAGAAGATGATGAGACTCAGACAGCTGCTGTCTTACCAGCAGAAGAGGAACCAAGGGAAGTCCCACTCGAAGTCAGTCACCGAGTCCTTCCACCTCCTCTTGATCTTTCCAGGGAAGATAGCGATGAGGAAGATCACACGCCGCTCACTCGGCTTATGTCAAAATCCACTCATATTGGACCTATCTCTGCTCCATCTGTTTCCGAAAGAGTTTCATCTCCTGAACCCTTGGTCGCTGAACCAGAAAGTTCTCTTGCTCCCTCACCCGAAGTACAACAACCGGTAATCACATTCCCACAAGATAGAAATGATTCAGGGTCTGAATCAACCATGATTGAAGAAGAATCAGACGGTGATGATGTGGATGCAAGTAATCAGTCCTATCGACCGATGTTTGCCACTGTTCAACGACAAATCACCGAGCACATGAATCCTTCGTTAGCCCGAATTATGATTGCTCTTGATTATGTCAGCCGACATCTTTGTTTACAATGGCCAAGTGTATCAACCATCCGAATTGAAGAGCTCCCATCTGTTGAACCCAAATCTACTGCTCCTGAATCAAATCAACAACTTGTTCTTCATCCTGATCCCGTTGCCAGACAAATTAGTGCCGATGCAACACTCGCTCAACAATTAACTCTTGAGGACGCTGAAACTGATTTACCGCCTACCGAATCCTTGATGGATGAATATTCTCACGAGGAGATACTGCGACGAGAACTTGCACGTGTTTACAACTGGCAGGAATGGCGTATGTCAAGCCTTCGTGTCATAGCAAGTACAATCAGTGAAATGGCCGAAGAAGAAGAATGGGCATTGGATTGGATGGGGACAAGATCAGTTTCTGATGCCACACGGCCGGATGAAATTGAAAGGGTTTTTGCTGAAAAACTCCAAGGAAAGACCACTCGGTATGGCAAGTCTGTTGACTTAAATGTTGGCTACCGAACTCCTCGGGAACGCCTTATGTTAGAAGACATGAAGATTGCCAAAGTTCACAACATCTCTCGAGCACAAACTGAAATAAGGGATCTACGACCAAATGTTGGACCGAGTCGTCAACACAATGACGATGATGCTGAGGATTCAGATTCTAATCAGAATCAAGGATGTCAAGAAGCTAAGGATAATAACAACGATGATGATGATGACAATGATGATCCTTCTGGAGGTCAACTTCCTCCTTCTCGAACCATACATTATTCTAATGCAGGAGTTCAGACTACTCAAGTGATGAGCCTGATCAGCAACATTCTGATGAACCGAGGTCTGCTCCTACCGAATCCATGGAAGCACAAGTTCTGCTGAGTCCTAGTTCAGCCCGAGATGAAAACATGGAAGCATCTCGAGGAGCGAATCATGATGGTCCGCAGATTGTTGATGAAGACATGATTGTCTCTGATCTTAATCTTTTCGATGTTGAGGTAGAAGTCCTTCCCGACGACACTTCGGATGGAAACCTGGAAGCATCCAAAAGTGCGAGTCCCGAAGCCTTAGCCTCACCAATCGAAGATGTAAATCTTGCAGAAGGCACTGAACTTGTCTTAGTTCAAGGTGAAAACCTGGAAGCACCTTCTAAAGACAGTCATGGCCCAGCTGCTGATGCATCAAAGAGTTCGGATTCTTCTGAGGTAATAGTTGATACCTCTTCTGCTTTTACTTCTTTACTGAATGCCATACAGGGATTGGCGAAGACTCACGATGCAAACTTCAAGTCCCTAAATGAGTCTATCACCAAAATCAAGAAAGATATCCGAAGGCAGAAGAAGAAATCTTTCAAATCCAACACAGACGAAAGGATAACTGCCCTTGAGAAAAAGATTGATGGTGCCTTCGCTGAAAATCTCATGTCACTTGGATCTCTGAAGGATTCGGTAACTGAGTTCACTACCATACAGCGTAACTTGGTTACGAAGCGTGCCTTCATCAAAGAGCGTCTTGACTTGAACTGTTCGAAGCTTGAGACAGTCTCTGGAAGCCAAAATGCGACAGCATCTCTTGTATGTGAATTCGAGTGGACCCTGAAGGAATTGCAAGTCTGCATAAACCGCCTGAGCAACAAAGTTGACGTACTCATCGGGGTTAATGATGCCAACAAGGGGGAAGAGATGGAAGGAAAGGAAATTGTTGTAAGGGATGCTGATGACCTCTCACAACAAAGAAGAGACATTCTCAACTTAAGGAAAACTCCATCTCCCTCACCGTCTCCGAAAAGAACACAAAATATGCCCACAGGCGGTGAACCGAGTTCAAAGAGACAGAAGAAACAAAGCAAAGGCCAAAAGTGACAACCCGAAGAGTTAATGGAGAGCCTATTGAATATATCCCGTATGAACATGGATCTGGGAAGAAATGGGAAGAATGCAACATTCCACCCTTCTGGAATAACAAGCAACCCATGGATAGGCTCAACTTCTTGCGAGATCACAATGAGCGAATCTATGAGCAAAGGAAGAAAGACGAAGAGATCTTCCGAATTCATCAAGAAGAACAAAAGAAATTTGAGAAAGTCATGAAGGAACTTGAGGATGCAAATAAGATAACCAAAGCAGCCGAAGGGCAAACCAAAATGCATGGCATAAATCAGATTCTAAGTGCTACACAACAAAGTTTTTCTGATGGAATGAATGATCCCGAACTGATTGCTTGGTGGGACTGGGGAGTCATAAGGGGAGAAAATCTTGGTGAAGTAGTCCAAAACTATCTGATGCTGAAGCTGCACCGAAAGTATGCCTTCAAAATTCAAGGACTCGACACCGTGAAGGCAAGGAAAGAAATCAATGATTTGATACAACTCCAACAGTATGAAATTTGGGAAAAAGAGAAGAAGAAGAAGACTGGCGAGAGCTCAAAATAAGAAGACCTTTCCTTATGTTTTTAATTTCTATCTACTTTAAATTTCTGTTTTTGCAAAGTTGTATGAAACTCTTCATAAATAAAAGACCTCTCTCTTTTGGATCAGCGTGTGTGTGTTATCTAGTCTTTACTCCTCGTTTAAAAATGTAAAACCTCAACTATTCGGGCTTACTTAATGAAAATCCATTTAAGGATAAAAGAAAACCGAATGGAATGAGTATGGGGTGTTGGCATCATCAAAAAGGGGAAAATTGTTAGGAACCCCGAGTTGTTGATTTTTATGATACCAAGCTATACGAGGAGAACCCTAAATTTTCGTAAGTGTCTTAGAATAGTTTATGCTTATTTCTGTCAATCTTGTAAGGCAAACAAAGTCTTAGTTATCTAAGGACTCGGGTCTTACCGAGTATATAAAGATTTCAACAGAGGAATATTTCATCCGAAGTATTGAAGACTCGAAGACACGAAGACATGAAAAACCGAAGACTAGGATCTTAGGTCAAAACCGGGAAGGGCCAAGATTCTATAACCGAGCAATCAAGGATGTGATTGACTCGAGGAGTTTAAGAAAGAATGATAAGGTCAATCATTCTTTCTCACAACCAAGGCAAAGACATTCTCTGATAACTTGTCTCATCTATTGCCTTGAGAATGGGTATAACTGAATGTCATTTTGGGTCCTATGCAACGATCCCAAGGAGCATTTAATGATTGTCACCTTTTTGAGGGATAAAAGGCATTTTGTCCTTATCTAAAAGTGGACAAACGGCTAGAAAGTACTGACATTCTGAAAAAGGAGAAAACTTTACCCATTGGATATTATCAACTGGATAATAGGTTTTGAATTTCAATCTCCCTCCAACGGATCTGAAATTCTACCTATAAATACCCTTGTCCCATCTCACTTTAACAAGGTTGAATTGCGCGAAATATTGTCTTTCAAGCGAAAAATTTCCAGTGTGATATTCAAAAAGCTTACTAAGTATTATTCAGTTTTATTTGGAAGTTCTTGTGAAATTAAGAAGTCAGTCGACGAAGAAAAGCACAAGAATTCCAAGTTGGAGATTTATCTTACTTATTCAACCATCTCTACAAGTGAAGTAAAAAGAGGCAGAGTAAACTTGGAAGAAGTTGAAAAACCTACCACAACAAGGCTGCCGGGCTTAGTGATCAAAGGAGCTTGTTGTAACGGAGATTGTACTATAAGGGGAATATAGTGCAAACCTTCACGTGTTGTGAAGAAGAGTGGAGTAGGCTTAGTTAACAGCCGAACCACTATAAAAACTCTCTCTCTCTCTCTCTATCCTTTTTATTTACCTAACGCATTGCATTGCATACATAACTCAAACCTAACTTTTACAAAGAAAAACCTCGTGCAAAGTAAAAGATAAAATTTTGTATAACTCTTTCCGCTGCGTTTATCTCAAAAAGGTTTTAAAAATTCCTTGAGTCTATTCAACCCCCCCCCCCCTTTCTAGACTCATATTGTTATCACCGGGACCAACACTCACATTTTCACAAAATCATTTAAACATAATATCACATAAGCACATATTAAATATTTTGATTTGGGGTAAAATAAATTTTGGATAGACATAAATCTTACCTATAACCAACTCTTCTACTACCCTTGCCCAATTCTTCTCCCACACATATATGATTTCTCTCCTCACTTCTCCTGATTTATCCTCCCCACACAACCCATCTATTTATAGGCAAAAGGGAAAGGAAGACAAATCTTGAAGAGAAAGACATATGGGATAAGAATGAAGAAACTTGGAGATCAAGTCTCTATTTATAGCAACTCTAAATTAATTTAATACAAGCAAGTGGTGTAGGGAGTTGCCAAGTGTCAATTTCCTATGGTAACTCAAGGAAAATATCTTTGGCTAGACTGTTAAGGGTTAAAACAGATATAGTTACGGTAGGAAATAATTTAGGTAGGGGTAAATTCGAAACAAAAATTATCCCAAACTCAATTCTAACCTTAATTTCTAAATTCGGGCAAGGTTCAGTACATCGCGAAATACAGCAATGCTACGATCGAAATAAATTTTCACTATTACGGGCTAATTTAATTAAATAGGAAATTCAAGGTTAATAGTACGGTGCCTAATAACCCACTTCCTAGGACAATCAGGACAGAACACATACTTTAAAAAATTTTACGGTAGAAAAATTAGAGAATTATAAATGGGCCAATAACAGTGGGCTAAAATAATTAATTTAGAATTGGGCTAAAGTTAGGTTCAGAACATTACGAAATAATCACATTTGGGCTTAGGGATTTAAGTAGTAAAATAAAAAAAAAAATAAGTTGACCCAATGCCCATAACAAAATAGTTAGATTTATATAAAATAATAATAATAATCCATTTTTGAAAATATTTATTAAAATAATAAAGTTAGGAAAATACGGGGTATTACACCTCTGTATTAATTGAAACGACATTTCATCAATTAGCTTCAAACACCCAGAAAAAAATAAATTTACGAAAAAAAAAAACCCTAACAAAAAAACCTAAAAACAAAATGAGCTTATAATACCACCGGGGCATTGCCAAAACCTACGCCCTCGATTTTCAGTTGTCCATGAAGTTCGAATTTTCAGTTGCTCCCCACATCTACAATGGACAATTGGAAACCTTTCCCCAAATGCATAGTACTCACTACCTTCATTAGAATAACAAGAGGAAAAGGAATTAGACATACCCAGGACGAGTAGATGGAGAATCAGTTGTGCGTCTTCTTTTTTTCTCTTCCTCCTTCTTTTCTTTTTTCTCTTCCTCCTTCTCTTATTTCTGCGCTATTCCATACTCATTCCTGCTCCATACGCATTCCTTCGCATTACAGTTATAATAGTGTGAAATAATAGTTTAATCAATTTTCCCCCTTCTTTTAAAAACAGAGAATGATCGTTATGCCCTCAATATTATGTAATTAGACTTGAGTTAAGTTTTTCCGGTTGGATTTGGGTGGGAGTACCAAATCCAGTAAAAAAAAAGCATAGTTAAAGGATGAATTCGTTTAGCTTTTAAAGTCAAGTGTTGCAATTGGCACAGGTCCTAAAGTCAAGTGATATCCATTACCTGATTGGGTTAGTGGGTGACTAGCTAGTGGATAACATTAGCAGATTGTAGAAAGATGTTTTGAAAAATTAGTTGTTAGCTGATAGTTGATTACATACAAAATTTTGATAAATTAGTTGTTAGCTGATAGGTGATTACATACAAAATTACTTCTGAAAAACCTAATAAAAAAGCAAGCTTTAATTTGAATCGCTTTTTGAAATTTAACATTTTCGAGCAATAACATGTTAAAAGAACTAATTAATCAAGTACTTGATTGTTTAACCAAGTCAAATAGTTAATAGTTGTTAAA
>CP025659.1:16122332-16140018 GCA_003576665.1 Ipomoea trifida | reverse complement strand
TCTGCCTCTCTCTTTATGGCTATAAATACAAGAAGAAACTCAGTCAACCACTACACCAATTTTCATATCTCTTAGTTAGGTTGTTTTTCGTTTGTGAAAGCATCCATGTACATAGGAAGAACCACCCTCCTCCATAGAAGTGTGACATATTTACTGTTTTTTTTACTATTTTTATGTTATCTTTTTTAATTTATTTTATTTTTTTAGTTACATTCATTGCAGGTTCGTATATTTTGTAACCACAATCGTTGGGGTTAATTGCAGGTTCGTATAATATTAATTCTTTTTATGAAGGCAAAAGAAAATGAATATATTCAAAAGGAAATGAGATATTAGGAAAAATGAAATGAACATATTATTATTTCACTGAAAATATAACACAGCTTTTTCTATGAACAAATTAGTAACCAACAATTGAAATATTAGGAAAAAATTAAGAAAAGAAAAATGAATGACAATAAATTATTCATTTTATAAAGGAAAAAGGAAATTAATATATTCAAAAGGAAATTAAAGTATTAAGAAAAATTAAATAAACATATTAATATTTCATTGGATATATGATTGACAATTATATTATTATAATTATATGAATTAAATATTAATTAATTATTTATATTAATAAATACAGCTCCATATGCACTAGAACGTGCTCTTTTTGGTCGTAGACTCGTAGAGTTAACCAAAACTCCCTCCAAAACAGCTAACTTATCACATAATTAATATTTATTAACTAGAAGGTTGAGCAATCCTCTCACCAACTTTAGATGTCGTTGGTCAAATTAATTAGTACACGTGTGACATTAACACTGCAGAAGGTCAAACATATTTAATATATAATAGTAATAATAATTTTTGTATATACAAATTGATATTCCTGTTAACGAAAAATAATTAATTTTGTGTAATTGACTAATAATAATTGCCTAATAACTATTATGGTAATTAAGCTAAATATTGGTCGTTCAATTTATTTTTATACTCCGTAATAATTAAAGTTAAATTATTTCTCATTTTTCAATATTTATTTTTGTAATAATATAATTACATAATTTATACGGAGTATTAAATATTGATCATTTTTAAGATAATTGTAAACAAACAAGTCATATATTAGTTAATTAATTGAGTGATACTTTTGTACTAATCTTATAATCAAATAAATGTACATGTTCAATAATAGATTTTTTAAAATAATTTTATCTTTAATTTTATTATCTAAATAAATAATAAAAACTTTATCGGTGAATTGCACGGATAATTGGACAATTATTTGCTCTAGTTCAAGCAAAGAAAACATAAAAAAATATAATCAATCCAACCAATTTCGTGAATTGCGCTATATAATATTCGATGTTATAATTTATATAATTGTATATCAATCCAAATATTCTTAAAATATTATAACAAATTCATTCCGTGCAACGCACGTGCGAAAATACTAGTATTTTAAATATATTCCCCTTAAAATTGCTTCCATATTTGGAACCAAAAACTGAAATAGAAATTTTTTAAAATTTTTCTTAATACCATATTTCATTTTAAAGGTAGAGCTAGAAAGTGAAGAGGAAACGATAGTAGGTATAGTACAAACTACTCTCTACATACACACTATCTAAAAACGTTCCTTTCATGGCCGGTGACGGATGCAAGGGTGGTTCTAAAAAGTCTTTGTCCATTCTGACGAAGGCATCAACCAACTCAACCCCCCACCATCAACCACCTACCCAGACCATTCTTCTAACATCCTCTACGACATACTAGCAATGAATAGGTACTACCATTCTTCTAACATCCTCTACCACATGCTAGCAATGAATAGGTACTATGAATGAATGCATGAGGAGGAACTAGAAGGGTTTCTTTCAGGTGTTACCCTTTTCCTTTTTGTATTTTCCCCCCTCTTTTTAAATGTTGGGGGTGGGGACAAATGAATTAAAAAGGAATCAAATCAAGTTCCCTGCATTGTTTCTATGCAAGGAATCAGGGCCGGCCCTGGAGCAAGTGCAGGGTGGGCACTTGCCTAGGGCCTATCTCTATAAGGGGGCCCATAGATATATATTAGTTTATATATACTTAGTATATATAAAAAAAAAAAACAATACGGTTAATTGTTTCTATGTCAGATTCGAGAAGACTGTCTAACTTCTAAAAGAGATGTTGTCGACTTTAATAAACCGTGCACACCCACTGCTCACACCTCACAAGTCACACCGAGCCTTCGCAAAATTCGAAATGCCTTCACCCTTCGCAATTCGCAGCGTCTTCGACAGTTTGACCCTTCGCAATTCACAATTCGCAATTCCCAAATTCCAAATCACAGATTCGCAATTGCAAAGCCAAAGGTATTTAAGTGTTTTAATAATTTTATGAATTGGCTTTTTGTCGAATTGCCCAAAATGGACAAAATGCATATTATGTATATTAAATTATTAATATTAATTATATTATATTATGTATAATGTATTGTTGACTTGTTCTAATGTTTGAGTTTGGTTGAAAAGGGGCCTACAATCTTGATGTAATTATAGATGATTTTGCATCGAGTAAAGCACGAAGAAATTTTTTGTAATGGTTATTTTTGTATTTAAAAAATTGTTGCAAATTTTCTAATATTATTTCATGTTATTTGATATTATTATTTTTTTAATATTATTAAATTTAAATCTTAGTCTGTTTCATATAGGGGTCCTTTTTTTAATTTCCCCCGGGGCCTATGAAATGTTTGGAACGGCCCTGCAAGGAATCAGTATTTCTTCAGCTCTTCTCATCAAAATTTCCCAGAGGTTAGGGAGGTTGACCTTGAAAGTTCAAGCCGAGAATAAGCCATCACCATCCGATACTGCCAAGAAACAGAAAGAAAAGTTTTAGGCTTTCACCATATGTGGTCGTGCCCACAGGACTCGGCTTTGATAAGCACTCCTCTGTTAAGCCCCAACGTAACAGTGATTTCAGTTTTATCCAGTGCAGGGGTGCATTATCGCAAAATTCTCTGCTCCTGCATGTCTTGTGCTAGACCTCTTGTTTTTCGCTTGCCTTGTATTAGCTGTTTGACTGGTTAAATAGAAGTGTTTGATTACTTTAACAACTTATTGTTCTAAAACACTAAAATTTAAAAAGTTGTTCGAAGTAGTTTTTTCCATAAATTTTTTGAAAAAGTTATTTTGCATGTAACGGGCTAACAACTAATTTACCAATCATCTTTCTACAATCAGCTAATGCTATCAACTAGTCATACCCACTAAATCAACTAACAACTATTTACCAAACACCTCATTGTCAGATCATAGATTACACAAATTTAATGTACGAGTGTATAAAAAACAGTTGCCACCTAATATTTTAAATATGAAAACCCTTAAAATTGCTTCCATATTTGGGACCAAAAACTGAAATAGAAATTTTCAAATTATTGCTTATTACCATAATTCTTTTTAAAATGAAAAAAAAAAACTTTTTTCATTCTCTCAATCGAAAAAGTGAAAAAATGTTCTAATATTTTCTTCTTCTTTTTTTGATAGAAAAATCATAAGAGTAAAATGTATTGAATCCATTCCCCTATTTATTTTTTTTAATAACAAAAAAGCTAATAGTTGCTACTCCTTGTTCATTATATATTTAAAATTTCAAAAGTGGTAGATAATCATTTTAATTGATAATTCTAATACAAATTTTGTACAACTTAATGTGTGTTCATTTATTAGTAAAATTGACAATGAATATAAAACATGAAATAATGATGCTCCAATCATCTCCATTGTCTATAAAAAGAGGATCCCAAGCTTAGAGAGGTGATGTTGGTATGATAAATAGTGTTCAAGTTTAATTAAGCTCTCTTAGCTAAAGTGAATCTGAGGGATTTCTAAGTCAACACTCAACAAACCAACAACCATCTTCCACTGGAAGAAGTTTTGAGATCAACCTAGCAAAGTGACTTAGTGAACGACCCTTAACTAGCTCTTATTGGATAGTGAAGAGTAGGTCGACTTAATGGTTGGCCCTTATTTAAATAACTATCAATGGTAGAAACTGAAGCTTCTTATCACTTTATATTCTGAACAATGTTTAGTGGAACATTTTTTGAATTAAGGAGAATAGTGGAGTAGGAAAGTTTCGAACCACTATAAAAATATTTGTTTCATTTTAGTTTGAGTATTTACTTGCGAACTAACCTCATACTTAACACACGCTCATCCAAGCTTAATTGTTCAAACTTTAGCTACTCACTTTTAAGGCAAGCTAAAGACATCTGCTGTGAGGAAACTTGTTTCCAAGCTTTATTTTAAAATTCTTATTTTGAAATTCAAGCTCACTTAGTGCTATTTAAAAGATTTTTAAAACATTGGAAAGTCTATTCAACCCCTCCCCTTCCCTCCCTCTTTCTAGACTTTCTGCTTGCTTGAGACCAACAAAGAACTTGGGAGAACTTTTTTATATTGTGCCTTCTTGCTAGTCTCAAGCAACTATTTATTATTTAATTATTTGGTGCTCCATTTATCGTTTAATATAATCATTGTTTATTGGGTTGGACCCTCTTTATAGGTGATACACAAGATAAGAGAAATTTTGTGTAGTCTAAGTTCTTGTATAGTGATATTAGGTTGGTGTTACAGTAGGTATAGTACAAACTACTCTCTATATACACACCGTCTAAAAACGCTCCCTTCATGGGTGGTGACGGATGCAAGGGTGGTTCTAAAAAGTCTTTGCCCATTCTGACGAAAGCATCAACCAACTCAACCCCCACCATCAACCAACTCAAAGCCTTTTCCCATACCCAGATCATTTTGTGTGGTCTAAGGTCTCGTATAGTGATATTAAGTTGGAGTTAGAATTGGTATATGAGTTTTTACAATTATGTAAACTAATTATTTTGAATCTTATATTTTAAATTTGCTATAGTGGATTTTGCTATCACCTTAGAGTGTTTGCCCTGCTGAGTAGAAGTTTCGAAATTGCCATAAAATCTGGTTTTAATATGCTATCTCTTTATTCTTTGTGATATGATTTTTTTGTATTCTTTATTCATCTTTGGTCGCCTATGTTTCTTTTCTTACTATTTTTGTTGGTGTTAGATCGGATGCTAAAACAACTATTGTAACAAAACAAAAATTTCAGAGTTCAAATTTTAATGTCAAAAGGTGTTTTTCTTGTCTAAATTAAATTAAGTTAGAAATCTTACATTTATGATGTTAATGAAAAGATACATAAATTTTAAAAATATTTCGAAATTTACACAATTGTATTTTATTTTAAATTGACTTTGTGGTAGTTGATATATAATATTTAACTATTAGTGATCTGGTGGACTACATTTTTTTTTTTTGAAAAGATTTGGTGGACTACTTTAATTTTATTTATGAGTGTAATATTTTCAATTATGAAATAATTAATATTTATTTATGCATATTAATGAAAAATTATTTACAAATATACCCCTATATATTTTTATTTATACGTTTTTTACACGTTTCATTTCCTATTTTGAATTTTACATTTCCCCATTTCTTTTTTCTTTTTTTTTTTTTGTTGCTACATAGGTACTGAATAAATAGGGAGTATTGTAAACTTTGCTATACTTCATATTGTTTGAGATAATATTTATACAAAAATTTGATACCAATAACATACTTTGAATTTGATAGAGTTATAGAGACCAAAATATTTCACCATCTAAAATAGAAATAAATCTCTTTTTATTTATTGGCTTTCATAAATAATTAGCTAACCCAAACTATGGTATTAAAAAAAATAGTAATCTAGTTATATTATATTGCACATCAGATATATAATAAATGATTTTGGTGAAAATTCTTAACCCCTATAGCGTGATCATTTCAAATTCTAGAATGCTAAAAAATTTAGTAATTCAATTCTTTCTTTTTTTTTTTTTTGGTAAATTCATCGTATCTTTCTCCATACGTTTAACTGTCCGGGTCCACCACGTTATTAATTCAATTCTAACGTACAAGGAATTTGACCCTGTTTGGTAACATAATTCAATTCTAACGTACAAGGATCTTTCTTCAATTTTAATTTCTCTGACCACTATTAGCTGTTTGATTTGGTTAAATAGGGTGGTTCTAAAAACTCTAGTCCCATTCCGACAAAAGCACCGCCACAAGCTAATCAACTTCCGATGGTGGAGGGGGAAGATTGGTCTTCAGAGGGAGAGTTTGAGGAGGAAGACAAAGTAGACGAGAATGGTGAATCAAGCAATGAGGATGAGAGAGAGCAGGGAAAAGGTGAAATTGAACAAAACAGGCTACCAGATGGGTTTTACCTAGTTGAGGCCGTGAGGAAGAAGCGAGTTCGACAGGTTGGGATTCCCTTTAATTAAAAAAAAAAAGTGTTTTTCTTATTTTGTTTTTACATTTTAAAGTTTTAAATTTTCATTTTTATTTAAAACGTAAATAGACATTAACAAAATGCTTAGTTTATGGAATTGAATTTTGCCTTCGGACACAACAGCTATATTTTATTAAGATTTCTTTCCTGAAATATTTTCGGCATGCATTCATCATCTGTTTGTACAAATTAAAGTTATTTTATTAAGATTTCTTTCCTCAATCTGTCCATATATTAATCTGCTTTTGGTGGCTACTTGACTTGGGTTTGCAAATTTTTGGAACTCCGGGCAAACCAAACAGGGCGAACCCCAATACTTAATCAAATGGTATGTAAAGAATCGGATTTTAATTTGAAGAGAAAGAATAGTTCTCTTTTTTTTTTTACATTAATTTTGAAATTTATAATTTAACATTGATTTATGGTGGGTGTTTGAATTGTGCGAAGGGTGGGTTACCCGGAGAAGTCAAACACGTGGGAGCCGATGGAGAATTTGGCATCTATCACCGATATGATAGATGATTTCGAAGAAAGGTTGTCTTTTCTTTAAAAAGAAAAAAGGTTCATTACTGAATAGAAGCTGTAATTCTGACTTGTTTTTTTTTTTTTAATTGTATATGAAGTTTGGCTAAAAAGAAACAACAGAAGAAACCTTTACCTTCCCCTTCCCCTGTGGTGATCAAGAAGAAGAATGTATGTTGTGCCAATGCTGGGAAGACAAAGGAGTGTTCAAAGACAATGGAATCCCCAACAAATGGGCAACCTCAAGATCAATTTGGTACAAAGCTAATAATAATTGAACCTACAGAAGAATTAGTTGTACCCAAAACCAATATGGCTAGTGAGGATAAATCCTTACAACGAGGGGCTAAGAAGAAGAAGAGTGAGTCTGGTCCCTCGGCTAAGAAGTTTAAATTTCCTAAACGTGGTGAGTGTGTGGATCTGTGGAACCTTGGGGATGATCACTTTGCTGATAAAGACCTTGACTGAGGTGGGATTTTTAGTTGGCTTAAACTTCATCAGTGTTCGCTGTTATTTCAAACGTTATTATTTTATGAATTTTCCTTTGCTATTGCATATGATAAAAACCCTAAAGGGCATCTCATTGATATGGTTTTTGAGTGGGTTTTTTGTAGCCCAATTTTTTAAAAGATTAATCATTTTATGATTGACAAAATCCTAAGCATTAATTTTTTCATTTTTTTAAAAACTTTACTAACGTTTACGATTTTTGGGGTGTTTGGTAATTTGGTAAATAGTTGTATAGAGAAAATTGGACTTTTGTGTTGATTATATGTCAACCAATATGTTGATTATTGTTTATTGTAGGATGTAGATTCGTATGTTTTAATTTCTGTGGGGACCATTTATGTCATGTGAATATTGTAGTGTGTTCTGTGGGGATCACTTAGTTTAAACTTTTGTGATAATATCATGTGTATATACTGGGATTAGGAAGCATTATTGTTTTTTGTTCTATGGGGACCACTATGTTGACTATTGCATGTAAATGGTTGCTTTACAAGAGATGAAGTTGGTCCATTTTCATATATGCTTTTTCATAATGGGATAATAAATAGGGTTGGTGAAGTAAATTAAAATATTTGGGTGGTGATTATGAAATATATGAGAGAATGGAAGCTAGCTAAGGAAGTGTGTCTAGATGGGTTGAAAGATAGGATAAAGCAGTTAGGGTATTCTGAAGTAGGAGTTCAAATTGATTGTTTTTGAAATGAAAGATTGAAGTTACTACAATCAGACAATGATGTAATAGCACTATTGAATGAGGATAACTCGGGAAAGCATTTGGAGATTTTGGTAGAAACACTAGATGGGGGTAGATGATGAGGTTGGTGTAGAGGAAGTTGAGAGCAAACCAAGAAAGGGAGACTAAAGTACAAACATTAGCTCAAACAAAGAACATCCCAAAGAATTGTGATGAAATCAATTATTATGATAAGGAGTCACTAGTGGATTCTGACAGTGATTGTGAGGGTAAGTGGCCTATATTTAGACCTGCAACAGACATGAAAGACCTCCATTTCACTTTAGGCATGACATTTGCATAAAAAAAATAGTTTAGAGAAGCTGTGCAGAATTATACCTTCAATAATGGCAAAGAAATTAAAACACTAAAAAATGACAAGGTTAGGGTCATTGTTAAGTGTACATAGGAGGGTTGCCCATGGAGAATAGGACTAAGGAAAGTAGTTAACTCACTGTCATGGAGGATTTTAAACATGACAGATGAACATGAAGGGTGTCCTTGGGTTTGGGAGAATATATAGAATGGTGAAATCTACTGTTGTTGCTAAGAGGTGTGCAACTGAATTAAAAGACCACCCAGATTGGATGATGAAGAAGTTCAACGATAAGGTGTGCAGTAAGGAGGGATTTTATGTCAGTGATCAACAAGCTTATAGGGCAATTTGGAAGGCAAGAAGCTAAGAGTTTGCAATGAGGAAACTATCCTTTCAATGTGTAATCTCACAACCTTTATAAGTTTTTTGTTCCTATGCAAGTTGGGAGGCCAAAGAAACTAAGGAAAAAAATCAGGCTGGTGAATTGAGTCAAGATGGGTTGAAAGTTTCTAGAAAGCATATTCCGCTCCACTTCATTGTTCTTTGTGTTGAGAAGCTGGAAATAATAGCAGAAAGTGTCCTTCAAATCCAAATAAAAGGTTTACTGTCATACTACTGTTGCAATAAGCTTTTAGTGAGGATTGTTTGGAATTTATAGTTTTTTATTTTCTAGTTGAATTGAAGCCAAAGAAGAGGGTCATATATGCCACCAACCAAATTCCCAGCCACTTGCCTTCAGCTTCAGGACAGCAGCAGCATGTTGACAGCACTGGATCAGGAGAACAACATCAACAGGTTGACACCACTGGACTAGGAGAGCAGCAGCAGCATGACACCACTAGACTAGGAGAGCAGCAACAACAGGATGAACTAGGTAACTCCAGCAGCCAATACAACTCCAAGAGGGGAACCAAAGTGAAGCAATCCAACCGCAAGAAGCCATATTATAAAAGGAGCAAGACTGTGTTCAAGTCTAACAGCACAAGAAAAATCGCGAATTGGGACGGAAAAATTCCGTCGTGAATGGGCCAAATTCCATCACGGATCCCGGATTGCGACGGAACCTATTCCGTCGTCTATCGCCTTGTTGTATTTCGATAGACGACGGAATAATAATGTCGCCAAATTCGCGACGGAATTGGTGATGGAAAGAGGCGTCACGAATTGGCGACGAAAATATTTTCGTCACAATTTTGCAACGAAAATTACTCCGACGCTAATTCCGTCGCCATATTCGAAACAAATATTCCGTCGCCGTATTTTTATTCCATCGTAAATACCGTTGCAAAAAAACGACGGAATTGTTTTCCGTCGCGATTCAGTTGCAATTATTATAATTTTCGAATTATTTTTAAAATTTTTTTATATAAAATTAATATTAATATTTTAAATAGTAATGCCTGTTTTTAAATTATTAATATAAAACTACAATAATATAAAAGACACTATTAATTCTAAAATAAAATATAACATCATTTTAATATATTATCAAATCATATTAACTTCAAGTAACAATACATTATCCATCCACATTTAATACATAATAATAGTCAATTCAAGTCTAAACAACAATGCAATAGTCTTCAAAAACAATCCACATGGAAATAAAATATACAAAAAAATATCGCGATGGAATAAATTATGTAGTTAATTCCGTCGCGATATTTAGTGAACAAATCGCTTTCAAATCCTTGCGATTCTTTCTGTGAAAGATCGGCGTATCTGGATTCAAAGAGAGAGAATATCTGGTCTCCGCCCCTTCCATCTCAAGTCTCACTTCCTTCTTCTGCTAATGCTACTCCCACTATATTATTTTAAATATACTAAACCACTATTATAAATAATATAATGGGACTTATCCTGTTACAAGGTGGACAACTACAACTAGTGAGACTCAGTCTAAAAGTAAATGAAACATCCACTCTCAGGCATGCCAGTTCTTTATATCTTTGGAAAGCGCATTGAAATGTAAAGGAATGCAATGAGAAAAACCTTGGAGTAGAGTAGATTATTATCTTCATTCGATAACCTAAAATTGTTTGATCTTTGTAAAGAGTTCGTAGGCTATCTTTGGATGAGAATACTAACGACAACACTAGTGAGTCTTCGTCTTCTGCAAATCAAGTTCAACCTTCGTCTATGGTAGTATTACTCGTTTCTTACGAAGTTGGAGACATACTCCTTGGAACCATTGCGACGCAAAAAAAAAACCCGTCGCAACATCCGTAGCAACTTCGCGACGGAAGAAAATCGGTATCCTTTTCTGTCGCGACATGGGCGACGTAATACAATTGGTCGCAAGTTAGGTCGCGAATATTTGACCGCCAATATTTCGCAGGTTTTAATTTTTCTTTTTTTCCAAAATTCGCGACCGAATTAAATTCTGTCGCCTTATCATTCGCAATATGGCAACGGAAGCTAGTCGATTGCAAAATCGGTCGCTATATGGCGACATATTAATTTTCGTCGCCACATGGGTGACGTAATTCGATTCCATCGCAAGTTCGGTGACGAATATTTTCCTGCAAATATTTCGCGGGTTTTGTGACACTTGAGATTTTTGGTTCCAATATTACCTATTGAACTTTCAAAGTTATTCCCTATTATTCCTCAATGTTCATCTAATCTCTGTACCATATTCATTGGACTCTATTTCTATGTTCAATTTCATTTGAACCTTGAGCTATATTCATTTGGACTACCAATCCTTATATTAATTATTATATTATTTTTATAACTATATTACTATTATATAGTATTGTGAGATATAGTAATTATATTTAATTATTTTATATATAAATATGATATGCGTGTGTGCATGTGTGGTGTAACATATGTATATATATATTTATTAAGTTTGTGTAGTGTGCGTGTATATTAATCTATATATGTGTATATATATATATATATATATATATATATATATATATATATATATATATATATATATATATATACTCAATCATTATTATTATATATTATATATGTAATTAATTAGGTGATCACTATTTAGGATCTTATATTATATAAATTATATTTTGATGTGTATATATATATATGATAGCCGTGTGTATATATATATATATTATATATGTGTGTAATATATATTACTACTATATATAGTATTATATGAGATCAATATCTTTAATACATAATAAGGGAGATTGGAGGTTACAAAGTCTTTATTTGGAGAATTCTAATTATTAAAAGATGACTACCTATTTATCTTCCTTCATATAAGGGATTGATTTAGTCTTTCCCTTTAGCCTTCCTAGTCTCCTAGCCGACATATTCATCTAAAAAGAAGGGAATTTTCTTCTTCATCTTTTCCTTCTGATTCGTTCCTGCGTAAAAAAAAAAAAAAAAAAAAATTTCTTCCATCATTTTTATTCAAGAGTTGGAACTTCATCTTCTCAAGTAAGTGTTGGAAAAAATGGCAATAAATGGCATTTTAAGTGGCCATTTTGTGGTATAAATATATGTAGGGTCCACATCCGATTTGGGTCGGGTCAAAGTGGATTCGGATTCTTCGTTCTTAGACGAAGAGATCGATATATTATACGCTCAAAATGGATAATGGGTGAATGAGAAATTGGTTCTCAAAGTAGACCCATTGAGATGGAAAAAATGTGGAAAAGCTTAAGTAGCTTTGTCCCACATTGATTTGGAATGAACCTTTGCACCACTATATATACAAGAGTCATTTTATGACTAATTAACTTGTATAGCATAGATGCTCTCTCTCGCGCGCAGGGGGGGTGCAAATCAAATTCCAAAATGAGTTCGAAAGGCTTGAACTTGTGTGCGCCGGCACCTGCGGGCACGAATGTCGTCCGGAAAACTGGCTGGCCCTGCGGGCTAAGTTATGTCATGTCTCGCGGCGCATCTGGGCAGCGCGCGAGACATAGTCTTGCGGCACGGCAGTTCGAGACATCAAGTGATGTCTCGACACTTCGAGACATCACTTGATGTCTCGTGCGGGTTGAGCTCGCGCGACTCGAAGTGTAATGCGAGACCATGTCTCGCGGCGCATCTGGGCAGCGCGCGAGACATAGTCTTGCGGCACGGCAGTTCGAGACATCAAGTGATGTCTCGACACTTCGAGACATCACTTGATGTCTCGTGCGGGTTGAGCTCGCGCGACTCGAAGTGTAATGCGATGGAAGCTTGCGATAGCGATGATCTCCTGGTCGCACCGGTCGATCTCTCGCGGCTAAGAGTTAACTCTCGAAGCTTGCACAAGTCGATCAATCGTAGCTCTGAGTCACCTCTCGAAGGCGATCTTCCACGCGTAACTGCAGTAACCTCTCGCAAGAGACTTTGGCCAACGCGGTTCAATTCCAATGTGACCGTTAAAGTCATTAACTCAATATGTTACGGAATTAATTTCAGATTAATTCCAATATTCATTTTAGAGTTAATTTCTTGTTAATGGCAAAGTTAATTCTTGGTTAGTGGGTGGAGGTTACCTTGCCAGGAATGAATGCCATGATAAATGCCATTAATCCTTCATCTCCTATATATTTCCAGGTGAGCAGCAGATTTTAATATAAACTGAACAAGTAATACGTGATATACACGAAATACTTTCTACCTCGAAACTCTGCTCTCCTTCTTTCTAGCCACCTGTGTTCATCCCACGTTCTCGTTCGCCGGGTCCAAGTTTGAGTGCTCAAACGGCGGATCGAAGCACGTTTTATCCTGGGAAGCCTAGGCCGCAACGTTCCAGCACCTCGGGAAGCGGCAAATAAGGTTTTAAGGACAGTGACAACACGACTCGTGCTTACCACTACCCAAAGTCCGTTATACATCGTCCCTTATTCCAGGTTTATCTAACCTTTGTTGTAGGTTTAAATTCCTGGAATTTTTCCTTGTATTTCTTTTGTTGTAATCCTTGACAAGCCCAACCTTATTCAGGTAGGATTCATTCTAGAATGCACAGGCTAACCAACAAAAAAAAAACAAGGATCGTGTTTCTTGGCGTCAAAATTCAAGCAACTTTAGAATAGAACTGCATCATATATATATATATATATATATATATATATATATATATATATATACGTCATCAAGAGGCGTAGCTAACAAGCTACCAAAAACAAACGAGGGTTTAATAATACAACCCATCCGGAGAGTTTAGTGAGACCCGGCTAGGCAACCATTCAGAGTTAGTACCTCAACAAAAGATACATGTACACAAAACACTGACTGAACCCCCTCCACTCTAGACTCTACCTAGTCTAACGAGTGGTACACTGGGCCCGTATAGGTGCCCCAAACCACGTGCCACTCACCCTCGAACCACATAATATGGTCTAGAAACCGACAAGTGTTCATGTACATCATCCACTCGTCATGGTAATCCGAGGGGCTCGGATCCCATGGGTACGGGTAATGAACTACGAATTCTAGAGGACTGCTACCAGGAACGATCTCTATGGGGTAAAACCCATGACTGGCCTGTAGGGCATCGAAGGGACACAGGGGCTCGACAGGAGCAGGGGTCCACACGGGTACGTCTGGCGAGACTGGAGCAGGAGTAGGATCGGGAGTATGAATCAGCGTCGGTGGGTCAGGTGCATAGCCCGGGGCATAGGGATCTCCGTCTAGTAGGTACTGTGCATAATCGTCGTAGTCATATATAGGGAACTCGAACTCAGAAGGATCTGAGTCCGGTGGACTACAGGAACCTATGCTAGATTTGTTAGGACTCCTAGTGTTAGTCACGTTAGGACTCTTCTTGTTAGCTACTTCTATTATTATTATACTTCTATAGTTTGTACATAGGTGTTACAGATTACGTTGTATAGTTAACACATTCAATTATACAAAATCCTAATCCTAATCTGGTATCAATCGCCGGGTGATCTCTATGGCCGATGCTTCGTCTGCGGCTGTTTCATCAGAGAGGACCGTCTCCGACGGTGCTCCGGCTTCGCTACCGGCGCCGAATGCTCTTTCCTCGGCTCATCATTACGTGAGTATCAAGTTAACCTCGCGTAACTTTCTTTTTTGGCGAGCTCAGTTGGTTCCGTTTCTTCACGACCAACGTTTGATGGGTTTCATTGATGGTTCGATCCCCGCTCCGCCAGTTTTGCTTCCGCCGCCGGCAGCGACGTCCACTGCCGCTCCCACCGTCAATCCGGCCTATGCTCCTTGGTTTCATCAGGACCAAGCGATTTTATCGATGATTATTTCATCTCTTTCTGAGGAGGTCATCCCAATTATTCTCGGAAAACAGACTTCCATGGCGGCTTGGAATGCACTCGAGCTTGCGCTGGCCTCTACGTCCCGTGCTCGTGCTGTTCATCTCCTCGGGCAGCTCCAGACATTGCAGCAGGGTGAGGTGTCTGTTGCTGATTATTTGGGACGTGTGAAGGTTTTGCTCGAAGACCTTGTGTTAGCCGGCCGACCGGTGACTGACGATGAGATGAACATTTACGCCTTTCGTGGATTGCGGGCGGAGTTTCGCTCATTTGCTGCCTCGTTGTCTACTCGGCCGGTGCCTCTGACCTTAGAGGAGATGGCGGACTTGCTCGGCGCACAGGAGTTTGCGCAGGTTGCCGAGTTCTCGCCTGCTGGGGTGTCGCCGTCGGTCGCGCATGCTGCTCGGCGTGGTAATGGTCGTGGCGGTCGCCGCGGCTCGCAGCAGTGGCGCGGAGGCCAGTCGCGGTCTGGCGGTGGTTCGCCGGCGTCGGCTGGGCAGTTCGGCCAGCAGTGGCGCGGGGCTGGTTCTGGAAGCCGGGGCCGTGGGCAGCAACGTGGCGGTCGTGGTGGCTCACGGTCGAATTTGAGATGTCAGATATGTGATATTCCCGGTCATTCGGCTTTGACGTGTTATCGTCGCAATTCAGATGGGTCGCAGGCTCATATGGTGTATCAGGACTCTACTGACTCGGGCACGATGGGATCTCAGACTTGGTTCCCGGATACGGGGGCTACTGATCATGCGACTCCGGATGCTCGTTCTTTCACTACGGCTGAGGACTACATTGGTACTGACTCACTCCGGGTTGGTAATGGTAAGGCTTTGCCTATTTCTAGTGTTGGTTCTACATCGTTTACTACCCCGTCTCGTTCTTTTAAGATGTCTCGAGTTTTGCATGTTCCTGGTTTGTCTGCGTCCTTGCTTTCTGTTCAGAAATTTTCTTCTGAAAATTCTGTGTTTTTTGAGTTTTACCCCACTTGTTTTGTTGTGAAGGATATTCGCACCAAAGCGGTCCTCCTCAAGGGTAACAGTTCGGGTGGTTTATATTCTTTGCCGATTTCTGCACCTTCTGCTTTCGTTTCGGCTCGGGCTTCGTCTTCGGTGTGGCATGGACGTCTTGGCCATCCTCATCATCGTGCTCAAAGTCATGTTTTGAAGTCTTGCTTAGTTAGTTCGTCTAGTCGATTAGATTCTATTTGTACTGCTTGTCAGCTTGGGAAATCTGCGCGTTTCCCTCTTTCTAGTGTTCGTTCTTCTAGTACGCATGTCTTAGATTTGGTTTATAGTGATATTTGGGGTCCTGCTCCAGTTTCTTCTGTTAATGGATATCGTTATTTTGTTATTTTTGTCGATGATTTTACTCGCTTTACTTGGTTTTATCCTATGCGTTTAAAATCTGATCTATATGCTGTGTTTGCTCAATTTCGTGCTTTGGTTGAGCGTTCTTTTGGCTGTCGTATTAAGTCTATTCAGTCTGATCTTGGGGCTGAATACAAGAAGTTACATTCTGAGTTTCTTCGTTTAGGTATTTTCCACAGGCAGTCCTGTGCTTACACTCACGAACAAAATGGTCATGTTGAGCGTAAGCATCGTCATATTGTTGAGACAGGCCTTACTTTACTTGCTCATTCTTATGTTCCATCGCGGTTCTGGGATTATGCTTTTGAGTGTGCGGTTTATCTTATTAATCGTATGCCTACTTCTGTTTTATCTAATAAGAGTCCCTATGCTGTCTTATATCGGTCACCACCATCATATTCTTTTCTGCGTGTATTCGGTTGTTTGTGTTTCCCGCACTTACGCCCGTATAATCGTCATAAGATGAGTTTCAGGTCTGCTCCCTGTGTGTTTCTTGGTTATCCTGATTCTTTTAGGGGGTATCGATGTATGGACTTAAACACTAACAAAATTTTCATCTGTAGGCATGTTCGTTTCGATGAGCATGTGTTTCCTTTTGCTGCTAAGTCAGATGTGCAGCCTGATGTGAGTCCTCAGTCGCCGCCGTGGGGTGTTGCCCAGTTATCTCCTGTTCCTCCTGACGTGGAGGTGCTCCCTACTTCTGATTCTCAGCAGGTGGTTCTGTCTCGGGGTCGTCGTGCTCGTTCGGTGCCTCAGGGTCCTGGTCCCATGACTCGGAGTCGGGCTCAGAAGGAAGGTGCGGTATTGGTTGCTTTGTCTGCTGAGTTGAGCCCGTCAGAGCCTACCTGTTATACTCAGGCTGTTCGGTTTCCTGAATGGCGTGAGGCTATGGATGCTGAGTTCAATGCACTGCTGCAGAATCAGACTTGGAGACTTGTTCCGTTTAAGCAGGGCATGAATGTTGTAGGCTGCAAATGGGTTTATCGAACCAAGCGCAAGGCGGATGGTTCGATTGATAGGCACAAGGCCAGGCTTGTGGCAAAAGGCTTCAATCAGGTGGCAGGTCAGGATTTCTTTGATACATTATGTCCTGTAGTGAAGCCTACTACGGTACGTCTACTTCTGTCGTTGGCACTATCTTCAGGTTGGGCTGTGCGTCAACTTGACGTGCATAATGCGTTCTTGAATGGGAATCTTGCTGAGACTGTGTATATGGCTCAACCTCCTGGTTATGCTGATTCAGATTTTCCGGGCCATGTGTGTTTGTTGCAGCGGTCTCTGTATGGCCTTAAACAGGCCCCGCGTGCGTGGTTCACGCGTTTGCATGCTTTTCTTTTGTCGGTTGGTTTTAAAGCTTCTAAGACTGATGTGTCTCTGTTCATTTATTCTCAAGGGGACTTACGTGTGTATTTGCTTGTTTATGTTGACGATATCCTAGTTATGGGGAGTAGTTCTGATTTGGTGTCTGTGTTGATTTCTAAGCTCTCTGTTGCGTTTAAGATTCGGGATCTTGGCAGTCCGTCTTTCTTTCTGGGTATTGAGACCGTGGCTGTGGATGGTGGTCTGCTGCTTTCTCAGAAGCGGTATATGCTTGATATTCTTAAGCGCGCAGGTATGACTGACTGTAAGCCTTTGGCCACTCCTATTCCTGTGTCTCGTTCTTCTGGTGTTTCCTCTGAGCCATATGCAG
>CP025659.1:16101210-16119073 GCA_003576665.1 Ipomoea trifida | reverse complement strand
AAAACTCCTCTTTGTGTTTTTTTTTTAATTATTATTATTATTATTCCTTTTTTCTTATTATTGATATTAATATTATTATAAGTTTTATTTTATTATTACGTAATAATAATAATATTAATATTAATAATAACATGAATGTCCTTATACGTCATTTTACATATTAACCGCTAACCTAAACAACTAATTTTACCAAACATTTTTTACAAATCGCTAATACAATCTGCTGGTCAAACCAGGTATTTATTATTATTATTATTATTATTATTATTATTATTATTATTATTATTATTATTACATATTTTATAAGGGTATTTATGTCTTTTAAAACATATATATTTCATTTCTATTCCTTAAACCAACTAAACATTGTAATATAATTCCTAAAGTCTATTTCTCTCGCGAACCAAACAATAGAATACAATTCCAATTATATTCTTTGCCTATTCCATTCCTTATATATAGAATATCATTTCTATTAT
The DNA here is from genome assembly GCA_003576665.1 of Ipomoea trifida. Classification (NCBI taxonomy): domain Eukaryota; kingdom Viridiplantae; phylum Streptophyta; class Magnoliopsida; order Solanales; family Convolvulaceae; genus Ipomoea; species Ipomoea trifida. The sequence goes on along the minus strand of CP025659.1, from coordinate 16,118,594 downwards.
CTCAAAATTTATTCCGTGAACCAAACGTGTTGTAACTATGTCAAATTACAAAGTGGTTGTCTTTCCCTCCGCTCATTTCCTCTTTCGGACAACTAGCTTTAACTACTAGAAATTGGTCTTTTGTTCAGCGAGGCGTTTATTTTCCCTCAAATTTAGAACTAAAAAGGCAGGTGTTTTGCGTATAATTTTATTTTTATTTTTTATTTTTTTTTCTGTTGGTACAGTGCTACTTAATCTTTTTCGTTTTCTTTTATCAAGTTTAAATTGAGTTTTTATAAATTTTTGTTAAATCATTTCAATAGTAAACATTTTTTTTTTAAAACTTAACTATACAATACAATTCAAGTTAGAATTGTATATTGACCAATGTGATCATCTATTTACAAAATGAACTTAAAGTCCAATCTATCTTAATAAATTGTTACAATTTCCATCTTTGTCAATGTATAACAAAAATTTTTAGCTACTAAAGAATATATATGAACACTGTGGAATGCCAAATTTTATTGTGAACCATGGTCTATGTACAGTGGCGGAGCTAGAAATTTTGTTCAGTGGGGGCAAAATATAGTCAATATAAATTACACATCTCATTATTATTTAATATAGGCGAAAAATAAAATACATCAAAATTTTATAAAAATATTCATAACAAAATGTGAAACATAATTAATTTGATAAAATAATGCAAATGAAAAATCGCATTATAAATTACACATCTCATTATTAATTTTTTAAAAAGTTATAAAAAGGTTTGAAGAAGGTACGGTGTTTATAAAAAAAAACACTTAAAGAAATATAGTCATAAAAATTGTTGGATATAAGCGAAAAATAAAACACATTAAAACTTAATAAAAATATTCATAAAAAAATATAAAACATAATTAATTTAATAAAATAATTCATAGAAAACACATTATAAATTACATAATTCAAATATAGTCATAAATATTATTGGATATATAGACAAAATATAAAACACATCACAACTTTTTAAAAATATGCATAACAAAATATGAAACATAATTAATTTGAAAAAATATTATATATTACATATATAAAAATTTAGTTGATAGCAGCAAAAGGGATTTAACCATTTGTTTACAGCAGATTCGAACCCTGGACCATACTGTAACCATATACGCGCCACTACCAACTCAGCTAAGTAACCATTTGCTTACATTTATTTGTTTTTATATACTTATACCTAAAACTTACCTATATATACATATATACATACAAAGGCTATATAGGAGGTGGGAGTGGGGTGAGTGGGGGCAGCTGCCCCCACTGCCCCCACTGTAGCTCCGCCAGTGTCTATGTAGCAACGTGGACCATGAAGTATGTATCATTTTAATTACACTTTACCAACTTTGAATTTGATAGAGTTATGGAGACAAAAATATTTCTACCAGCGAGCATAGCAATAAATCTCTTTATTATTGGTTATCATAAATTTGCTACCCCAAACTATGGTGTTAAAAAAATTAATCTTGTTAATTGCACATCAAATAATAAATGATTTCGATGAAAAATCTTAAACTCTATCAGTGTTGTAAAAGTCATACCTAGGCACCGGTAAGCCGCCTAACGTATCACCATAAGTCCATAATCAGTGGTCTAGGCGGCCGATTAGGCTGCCTAAACGCTTGCGCTGACCGCCTAGGCCTCTTAGGCATCGACTAGGCCGCCTAGTCCACCTATTAGCTATTATTATTTTAATGGGTTATTTCACTCAAAACGACATCGTTTTGAGCGAAATAACCCGAAATGTTCAAACTAAAGATGTTTTTAGGTTAATGTTTAATATATTAGTATTAATTAATAAAGTATTAAATAGTTTATAATTATTAGTCTTAAAAAAATTAAAAATTTAAAATTTAAAAATATAAAATATAAAATATAAAATATAAAATAAAATATAAAATACATAGGCGCCAAACAATTTTTTCAACCCTAACTCATATAGCGTGATCATTTCAATTTTAGGATGCTAAAAAATTTAGTAATTCAATTCTAGCGTACAAGGAATTTGTCAGATTTTTTTTAAAGCAGGAATTTGTCAGATTTTTTTTTTTGAAAGCAGGAATTTTTCAGATTAGATTACACAAATTTAACAATGCAAGAGCACAAAAACAAACTGTTGCCACCTAATATTTTAAATATATTCGCCTTAAAATTGCTTCCATATTGGGAACCAAAAACTAAAATAGAATTTTTTAAAAATATTTCTTATTACCATATTTCATTTTAAAAATGGAAAAAATATTTTATTATATCAATCAAAAAAGTGAAAAAATGTTCAAATATTTTCTTTTCTTGATACAAAAATCATAAAGGTAAAAAGTGGTGAAACTCAAACCTGAGACATTCTTTATGAAAAGAAACAATGATGCCATAAAATCAAAAGGTATTTGATATAAAATTATTCAATTGGTTATTTTTATTGTATTTGGCAATTATATGATAAATTTTAACTTAGTGAAAATTAATAAAAAAAAAAACCAATAAGATTATAAATATAATGTGTTTAATGTCTAAAAATAAATATTATGATGTAAATCTAGAAGAGGAAAATAACCTTTTACAATATTGTCAATAGAATTAATTATGCTTGACACTTTGTACTTCATTATACCCTACTTATACATTATGTTATTACTACTGTATAAAACATTTATAGTAATGTTATAATAGCCAAAGAATGTGGTCAAATAAAAATGCAAGAAGCACAAAATACGATCATGATACAAGATCATGGATGAGGTTTTATTTAAAAAATTTTTTAAAATTAATTAGAGTAATCTATTAAATATTGATAATTTTAATAATTAACTTTAAACGTTCACAAATTACATACAGCTTTTTCTCCATTTAAAAGGCCATCTTCTTAAGAAAAGTGCAAAAAACGTAAATCTAGAAAGTAAAGAGGAAACGATTGTAGGTGCAGTACAAACTACTCTCTAATTCACCATCTAAAAACGCTCCCTTCATGGCCGGTGACTGATGCAATGGTGGTTCTAACTGAACAAAACGGGCTACCAGATGGGTTTTACCTAGTTGAGGTCGTGAGGAAGAAGCGTGTTCAACAGGTTGGGCTTTCGTTTAATTAAAAAAAAGTATTTTTCTTTTTTAATTTTACATTTTAACGTTTTAAAATTTCATTTTTATTTAAAAAGTAAATAGTCATTAACAAAATGCTTATTTTATGGAATTGAATTTTGCCTTCAGACACAGCAGCTATATTTTATTAAGATTTATTTCCTGAAATATTTTCGGCATGCATTCATCATCTGTTTGTACAAATTAAAGCTATTTTATTAAGATTTCTTTCCTCAATCTGTTCATATATTCATGTGCTTTTGGTGGCTACTTAGACTTGGGTTTGCAAATTTTTGGAACTCTGGGCAAACCAAACAGGGCGAACCCCAATACTTAATCAAATGGTATGTAAATAATTGGATTTAATTTTGAAGAGAAAGAACAGTTTTCTATTTTCCTTCAATTTTGAAATTTATAATTTAACATTGATTTATGGTGGGTGTTTGAATTGTGCGAAGGGTGGGTTGGCCGGAGAAGTCAGACACGTGGGAGCCAATGGAGAATTTGGCATCTATCACCGATATGATAGATGAATTCGAAGAAAGGTTGTCTTTTATTTACAAAGAAAAAGGTTCATTACTGAATAGAAGCTGTAATTCATTCTGACTTTTTTTTTTAATTGTATATGAAATTTGGCTAAAAAGAAACAACAGAAGAAACCTTTACCTTCCCCTTCCCCTGTGGTGACCAAGAAGAAGAATGTATGTTGTGCCAATGCTGGGAAGACAAAGGAGTGTTCAAAGACAATGGAATCCCCAACAAATGGGCAACCTCAAGATCAATTTGGCACAAAGCTAATAATAAGTGAACCTAAAGAAGAATTAGTTGTGCCCAAAACAAAGATGGCTAGTGAGGATAAATCCTTACAACGTTCTCAGGAAGCCCAATCTGTTGGAGGGGCTAAGAAGAAGAAGAGTGAGTCACTTTGCTAAGAAGTTTTAATTTCCTAAACGTGGTGAGTGTGTGGATCTGTGGAACCTTGGGGATGATCACTTTGCTGTCTTTGCTGATAAAGACCTTGACTGAGGTGGGATTTTTAGTTGGCTTAAACTTCATCAGTGTTCGCTATTATTTCAAACGTTATTATTTTATGAATTTTTATTTGCTACTGCATATGATAAAAACCCTAATAAGGGGCATCTCATTGATATGGTTTTTGATGAGTGGGTTTTTTGTAGCCCAATTTTTTAAAAGATTAATCATTTTATGATTGACAAAATCCTAAGCATTAATTTTTTCATTTTTTTTTAAAACTTTACTAACGTTTACGATTTTTGGGTGTTTGGTAATTTGGTAAATAGTTGTATAGAGAAAATTGGACTTTTGTGTTGATTATATGTGGACCAATATGTTGATTATTGTTTATTGTAAGATGTAGATTCGTATGTTTTAATTTCTGTGGGGACCATTTATGTCATGTGAATATTGTAGTGTGTTCTTTGGGGACCACTTAGTTTAAACTTTTGTGATAGTATCATGTGCATATACTGGGATTAGGAAGCATTATTGTTTTTTGTTCTATGGGGACCACTATGTTGACTGTTGCATGTAAATGGTTGCTTTACAGGAGATGGAGTTGGTCCATTTCATATATGCTTTTTCATAATGGGATAATAAATAGGGTTGGTGAAGTAAAATATTTGGATGGTGATTATGAAATATATGAGAGAATGGAAGCTAGCTAAGGAAGTGTGTCTAGATGGGTTGAAATATAGAATAAAGCAGTTAGGGTATTATGAAGTAGGAGTTCAAATTTATTGTTTTTGGAATGAAAGATTGAAGTTACTACAATCACACAATGATGAAATAACACTATTGAATGAGGATAACTCGGGAAAGCATTTGGAGATTATTTAGGTAGAAACACTAGATGAATTAGACTTGATTGATGCATAAATGGAAATACTTGAGCTAGATAGTGACTGGGAAAGGGAGGTTGAAGTTTACTTTATGGGGCTAGATGATGAGGTTGTTGTAGAGGTGGGGGATGAGTTGAGAGCAATCCTCTCACCAACTTTAGATGTCGTTGATCAAATTAATTAGTACACGTGTGACATGAACACTGCAGAAGGTCAAACATATTTAATATATAATAATAATAATAATTTTTGTATATACAAATTGATATTCCTGTTAACGAAAAAGAACTAATTTTGTGTAATTGACTAATAATAATTGCCTAATAATTATTATGGTAATTAAGCTATATATTGGTCGTTCAATTTATTTTTATACTCCGTAATAATTAAAGTTAAATTATTTCTCATTTTTCAATATTTATTTTTGTAATAATATAATTTCTTAATTTATACGGAGTATTAAATATTGATCTTTTAAAGATAATTGTAAACAAACAAGTCATATATTATTCAATTAATTGAGTGATACTTTTGCACTAATCTTATAATCAAATAAATGTACATTTTCAATACTAGATTTTTAAAAATAATTTTATCTTTAATTTTATTATATAAATAAATAATAAAAAAATTTATCCGTGAATTGCACGGATAATTGGACAATTATTTGTTTTAATTCAAGCAAGAAAACATAAAAAAAAATATAATCAATGCAACCAATTTCATCAATTGCGCTATATAATATTCAATGTTAGAATTTATATAATTGTATATCAATCTAAATATTCTTAAAATATTATAACAAATTCATTCCGTGCAACGCACGTGCGAAAATACTAGTATTTTAAATATATTCCCCTTAAAATTGCTTCCATATTTGGAACCAAAAACTAAAATAGAAATTTTTTAAAATATTTCTTATTACCATATTTATTTTTAAAAATGAAAAAAAAAATTTATTATATCAATCAAAAAAGTGAAAAAATCTTCTTAAGACAATGAAATATAAAAAAGTTAGAGCTAGAAAGTAAAGAGGAAACGATAGTACGTATAGTACAAACTACTCTCTAAATACACTATCTAAAAGCGCTCCCTTCATGGCCCGTGACGGATGCAAGGGTGGTTCTAAAAAGTCTTTGCCCATTCTGACGAAGGCATCAACCAACTCAACCCCCCACCATCAACCTCCTACCCAGACCATTTCCTATTTTGAATTTTACATTTCCCCATTTCTTTTTTTTTTTTTTTTTTTGCTACATAGGTACTGAATAAATATGGAGTATTGTAAACTTTGCTATACTTCATATTGTTTGAGATAATATTTATACAAAAATTTGATACCAATAACATACTTTGAATTTGATAGAGTTATAGAGACCATAATATTTCACCATTTAAAATAGAAATAAATCTCTTTTTATTTATTGGTTTTCATAAATAATTAGCTAACCCAAACTATAGTATTAAAAAAAATAGTAATCTATTTATATTATATTGCACATTAGATATATAATAAATGATTTTGGTGAAAAATCTTAACCCCTATAGCGTGATCATTTCAAATTCTAGCATGCTAAAAAATTTAGTAATTCAATTCTTTTTTTTTTTTGGTAAATTCACCGGATCTTTCTCCATACGTTTAACCGTCCGGGTCCACCCACGTTATTAATTCAATTCTAACGTACAAGGAATTTGAATGAGTGACTTGCATTACTCTTCTCACAACATCCTTTCCCCTGGTGGTGACGAATTAACAGTGAAAAAAAAACAACACCAGAAACTAAGACATGAGTGTGTTTCTCATTCTTATTTTCCTCAAACTCAAAACCCTCTTGTTCTGCCCCATAGAATGTAGAGTGAAACTGTTGAGGGTGACCTGTAATTCCGGCCTAATTTAGAAGCATGTGGTGTGTGTGCTAGCATGAGGTTGGGAAGTAAATGAGTTGTAGGTTGCTGAAAGTAGTGTGGAACCATACATTATTGAGGCATTTGAGAAGTGGTTCAATGTTTTGTGTGGTTATTTTTAGTGGTTTTTACTCCGGCAAATAAAAAAACTTTGTGTGGTCCACTCAATGGGGAAAGGAGAGAAAGCAATTGCGTAACTTTTGCGTGTGGGAAAATCTGCGCCCAATTGGGTGCGTGCAGTTCAGGCGCCAGCTGAATGCATAAAGAAACTATTTTTTTGTCAGAATTTGTTTTTTTTTTCTCAATTTTCCTCTTCTATCTTTCCTCCTCTCTTTTTGAACTTTATTCTTGATATCTCCCTGACCCTTCCGACGAGCGGTCCATAGAGCTGCATCCCTACTCACCTGGTCTATGCACATCGCTCTCTCCAGGAGGTTAGCCGCCTATCCTAGATATTCCCATTTCTAAGAATATCCCTGGCTCGATCTGGGACAAGTACTTTGTAATACCTCGTATTTTATTAACATTATTATTTTATCCTAAGGTATTGACATACATGAGTTATGATCTCCCGATACTTCAAAAGGATTTTTATAAGTGAGACTAGTTATTAATAAGCTGCGATCTACGTACCGGTCATGAACCGTAAGAATTTTAGGAGCTGGTATTCGGACCCGATTATCCTAGGAAATGAATTATTAGACATCACACTATTATTCTTGAATTTCCTATTTAATTAAATTAGCCCATAGCAGAAAAAATTTATTTTTGATCGTACATCGCTAAATTTCGCGGTGTACCGAACCTAGCCCAATTTTAAGTTTCAGTCTGGGATAAATTTTTGGTTTCGAAAATTATTTGATTTAAATTAGTTTCTAACGAGAATTCATCTGTTTTAATCCCGATCAGTCTAACTTAAGATATTTTTTAGATCCAACCATAGAATTGTGACAATTGTCACACTATTTCACCATGTGAATAAAAAGGGATTAATTAAATGGGATGTTTGGATAAGTCTTGCAAGGAATTAGATGACTAAGTCTTCATTTTTCCCATTTCCCCTTGCTATTGCCGAAAAAAAAAAGAGAGAGAGGGTGGAGGGAATTCTTCATCATCTTCATCAAGCTTCAAGACTCCATAGCTAGTAATTCTTCATAGATCTCCAAATATTTGGTAAAACTCCAATTTTATTCGGTAAATAGCTTTATTTTCCCTCCTAGAACATGAATCTAAGTTAAGATTTCTTAAAATCATGTGTTATGTTGTTGATGGAATTTTAGGGTTTTAAGGTGAAATTGGGGAAAATCAACTCCAAGAGTCTTCTACGGAATTAGTAACCCGGTTGAGGTAAGGAATCCCTTAAGTCGGTTTAGTCACTTGAAATTGGATAATTGATTGTTTGGTTGAAATATGATGATATCTAAGTAAAATTGTTATGTACATGTGGTATGTATAATATATATATGTAATTGTATTTTACATAATACATATGTACAAAATGTTGTGTTGGTGAGTTCTCATTAATGGTGTTGTTAAAGTTGTTATGAATATGGATGTTGGCAAATAGATTATGAGATGGTGGTTCTTGGATGATTAATAGCTTATGAGTATATTAACGATGGATTTAAGGGGTACTTAAAGTTTAATGGTGATTTATGGGTAATAATGAGTTTTGTTAATCGATGATGGTGGATTAAGGTGATGATCAAGACTACTTAATGATTAATTATGGTGATTTGGTTCACGTTGAAGCCTAGTGATGAGGATAATGTTGGACTAAGGACTAAAGATTTATGTTAAGTATAGATGGGTAAGTTGTTGAAGGTGAGAAATTGTGGACTAAATATGAGTTATGGGCATCATAAACAAGTAAGGATTACAATATTGATGGGTTAAGACTAATGAGGGTAATTATGCATATGGGTTATGATTTATTGATTTAAGGTGGAAATCAATTATGAATTATGGTTAAGGGTGGTGATTAGTGATTAAAATGGTGATTAGGAACTATTATTCTTATTAATAAATAAGGAAAGTTATGAAGATTATGAGCTTATAACGATTATGATTAAAGATTGGATTAATGATGGAATTAAATAAGGATGTTGGAATGATGGATAACGTTATTGATGATGGTGATGTCATTATGTTGTTGAGCTAAGATGTTGAATTGTAATTATGGTGGTGATACATAATGCTATGATTATGGTACATGAGTTATGAATTGGTGATTATGAATTAATGGTTTAGATTAATGGATAATTATGGATTATGGTTAATAATGGTATTAATGCTTTCGAGGACTTGATAATGAAGTTATAATGTTGTTGACTTGTTGTCGATGATGGATTACAAGGTTAGTAGTTACTAATGACAATAATTAATGCTTAAGAGTGATTAAGGTCAAGTGTTGGATTATGGGTGACTAAGTATCGATTATGGATGTGTGATTTCTTTAAGTTATAATGGTGTTGATGATAGTGGAAGTTGTTGATGACGATAGTGAAAAGAACAACTATCTATTAGTAGTTAATGGTGGAACCGTGATTATGGATTACCGATGATGATTGGATTGTAAGATTGACTGAAGTTCATGATAAGGAATAAGTTTTGGGAATAGATATATGTAGTATTAGTAGAATATATAAGTATCCGATAAGTGACCAGCTTGTATTCAGTTGTGTTTTCTTCTAATTTTTGCTCGTACTTGAGCTATGCTTGAAAAGCCTTTGGGCAAGTAAAAATGTTTATGAAAACTTACGTTGAAGAACGTATGCTATTTTGGTGAACAGGCTGTCAAAACCTTATTTTTGAGGCAAATACCATTTTAGTGAGTGTGTACCTTACTTGATTGATGAGAAAAGGGTGTTTGAAAAGCCTGCGGCACTGAAAGTATTTTGAAAATCCTTCAGGGACTAATGAGGTAGCCAATTTTAAGTACTGGACTCAATTGTGAAATATGTCCAAAGAAATGATTTAAGAAAGAAAAACTGAAGGAAGGAAAATGTTTTCAAACCCTTAGTTTCTGGAATAAGGTGGGGACCTACGGGAAGGCTTAAGTGCCACGGCCCGGGTTGGAATAAGGGTGGACCTACGGGAGGGCTGGAGTGCCATGGCCCGAGGTTGGGATAAGGAGACCTACGGGAAGGCTGGAAATGCCACGGCCCGAGGTTTGTATGATCAATTCATACTGCAGAGCGAAGTCTATTCGCTGAGAAGAGAGGGAGTTATGAAAATACTCCAAAGATGGGGAATTGAGAAATATTCATAAAGAAAGCCTCGTGCTTACTCAGGGAAACTAAGTTAATTTCTGAACATGAAAATTATAGTTACTCTGTAACTATGTCGAAAAGCGAAATGTGATGAATTCCGAGCACTGAAGTGTGCTGCTGAACTCTCTTTGAGACAAAAATGATGAAATTCCTGGAAATGAATGTTTTGCAAACTTTTCTGAAAGGACATGAAAATGATTTTGAGCGGCAGTTATGCCATTACATTTAACAGAGAAAAACTTTACAAACTTCTAAACTATTTATGTTTTCAAACCTTTGTCTACTTTTAAGTGACAATGGATTTCCTTACTTAGCCGTCGTGCTAACTACACTTCGATGTGTTCCTTATTAGATGCAGTCTAGCGTCGGCTCCTGCAGCCCGAAGAGCTTTGAAATAGGAATGGAAGTTGAGGTTGGGTCTACTCTTTGATGTAGACAAGGATTATTGTTAATGTTGTAAGTTTAGCCTGTGCACTTAGAGTGGAGTTTGTGTTAGGAACCCCGAGTAGTTAATTTTGATGATACCAAGCTATACGAGGAGACCCCTAATTTTTTGCTGTCTTTGTTTACTCTAGTGTATGAGGTTTGTTTGTGTCTATGATGCAGCAAGAATTCTGCTCTTTTCATTGGTTCATAGTCCATAATCCAATCCTCATCACTCGGTACAACATTCCTTCCCTGCCTTTATGCTTGCTTGGGAACTTTTTGAAACTCTTGACATTCCTCGGGTAAGAATTCGGTCTTCCCTGAGGCATACCCTTGCGTTGCCTCTGTGAGTAATGTTGCCTCTTATAGCCATGAATTTCCCTTTGGATCGGTTATTTCCAATTGGTTGACCATTTGCGATTTGACCATGATGGTTCGATACCGCGTGGTCTATACCGAGGGGTCTGATGACTTCTCGGGTTACCGTTTTGGAAATTTCCTCTCGTAGGTTCCACAATTCGTTTTTCAGTCAGATTATTAGTCCGACTCGTTGATTGTGGCTCTGTTTCATTTGTGGCATTAATCACTGGCTCAAGATTTTCTGTCTGTCCTTGGACAAACATGGAACTTAATCCTCCACTTGTAGAAGGATCAGTTGGTCGAGTCAAGATAACATGTTGATAGGAGCTGGAGTTGTAACCAAGTCCGGTTCTACTCCCAGATGGTCTTTGATCATCTACCATTCGATCCATTAGTCTGGATGAATTAGTGAATGTCGCAAGTACCGCACGCAAATTTTGCTCTCTATCATCTTTCGATTTGCACTCTTCTTTAAGAAGAAGAACTTGCTTCTCAAGCTGGCTTATAGACTCAAGCATCTCAGCATTTTTGGACTTTAAGTCCTCGAGATCTTGTCTTTCTGCCAATAGCTTGGCATTCTCTTCTTTAAGTTTGAGATGTGAATCTTCAATGCCATAAAAACTCTTCATCATTTTCTCAAATGTTTCCCTAGGGTTTTCATGACATATAGATTCGGAACTATAATTAGAAGATTGGTCTTGTGAAGTTACCTCTTCTTCTTCAGCCATGAGACACATTTCTTCATCTGAATCTTCTTGGCTGAAAAGACATAGAAGTCCTTTTTCATCTTCCGAGCTGTCACTTTCTGAGCTTGAACTTGAGGTACATGACTCTTCGTTCTTTTCTCCTGTCTTCTCTTCTACCGCCAAAGCTTTCCTTCGTTTATCATTCTTTTGGATTTTGTTTGGCTCCTCATCAGCATCATTTGGATTACTCTTCGGGTGATGATATCTTCCCGTATTCTTCTTATAGTTGTGCTCGTCCTGATGCTTTTTGACGATCGGATACGGACATTCGGATTTGTAATGTCCAGGCTTTCGGCAGTTGTAACATAAAACTTGTGACTCCTCCTTGTCATGAGTTCTAGATCCGCTTGCTTTGTCACTTCCTTGATACTTCATTCTTCTCATCTTATCCGAGTTGTCAAACGATTGATTCTTTCGCATGAATCTTTTGAACCTTCTTACAAACAAAGCCATTTGATCATCAGTGAAAAAATCAGAAGAGGGATTAGAAGCAGACCTTAATGTTGATGATGATGGTTGATGGTTCGCAACTAGAGCTATGTTTCTCGTTTCGGGTTCATCATCATTTTGTGCTTCCTTTTCGAACTCGTAGGCCTTCAGATCACTGAAGATCTGTGTAGTACTTGTGTTCTTGAGATCTCTATGATCCCGCATAGCTATGACCTTCATATCCCAGCTCTTGGGTAGTCCTCGGAGAATCTTCAAGTTTATCTCCTTTTGTGTCAGCTTCTTTTCGTCAAGATCATTGATTTCCATTTGCAACTTTATGAAACGAGCTTCCATCTCAGTTATGGATTCTTTTGGATTTAGCTTGAAGTCCTCGAACTTCTTCATGGCGATAGTCAGTTTGTTCTCCTTTTCTTGCTCATCTCCATCACCAATCAACATGAGCACATCCCATATTTCTTTAGCATTTTTGCATTTTCTCACTCTCGGAAACAAGGACTCGTCCAACGACTTGTAGAGGATGTCCTTGGCTATGTTGTCTAGATTTACTCGTGTTCTTTCATCAGTAGTGAGTAGAGCTTTATCCTTCGGTATCATTTCTGGCGACGTTGGATCAGTGAGAACACGATTGGTATTAACCTGTAGTATCTGGATGGGTCCATCAGTTATCACATCCCACATCTCATCATGCATGGCAGATAAGTGAGCCTGCATGCGCACTTTCCAGTCATCAAATTTGTCCAGGTTAAACATAAGAAAATGCCTATGATGTTCCATTTTAGACATGGTGCAAAGTTTCAAAATAGTTTTGATAAAATTTTAAAGAGGATCACCAGGCAGTATACACAGAGTGTTTTACCGTTCAAGGTTACATGCTCTGATACCACTTGTTGGTCCCGGTGAAGACGTTATGAGTCTAGAAGGGGGGGGTTGAATAGACTCAAGGGAATTTTGAAAACTTTTTAAAGAGTTAAATGCAGCGGAAAGACTTGTATCAAGTTTTTAACTTTTACTTTGCACTAGGGTTTTTCTTATCAAACGATTAGGTGAAGATGATGTATGTAATGCAATGCGTATAGTAAATAAAAGGATAGAGATAGAGAGAGAGTTTTATAGTGGTTCGGCTGTTAACAAAGCCTACTCCACTCTTCTTCACAACACGTGAAAGGTTTGCACTATATTCTCCTTATAGTACAATCTCCTTTACAACAAGCTCCTTTGATCACAAAGCCCGGCAGCTATGTTGTGGTAGGTTTTTCAACTTCTTCCAAGTTTACTCCGCCTCTTTCTACTTCACTCGTAGAGATGGTTGAATAAGTAAGTAAATCTCCAACTTGGAATTCTTGAGCTCTCCTTCTTTAAGGTCACAAGAACTTCCAAATAAAACTGAATAAAGCTTTGTATGCTTAAGAATATCACACTGGAAATTTTAGCTTGAACAACAATATTTCGCGCAATTCAACCTTGTCAAAGTGAGATGGGACAAGGGTATTTATAGGTGGAATTTCAGATCCGTTGGAGGGAGATCGAAATTCAAAACCTATTAACCAGTGAGTATTATCCAATGGGTAATATCTTCTCTTTTTCAGAATGTCAGTACTAGCTAGCCGTTTGTCCACTTATGGAAAAGGACAAAGTACCTTTTGTCCCTAAAAAGGTGACAATCATTAAATGCTCCTTGGGATCGTTGCATAGGACCCAAGATGACATTCAGATATACCCATTTTCAAGGCAGTAGAAAAGACAACTTATCAGAGAATGTCTTTTGCCTTGGTCGAGAATGATTGACTTTATCATTCTTTCTTTAACTCCTCGAGTCAATCACTTCCTTGATTGCTCGGCTATGGAAACTTGGTCCTTCCCGTTTTTGACCTAAGATCCATGTCTTCATGTCTTCCAGTCTTCATGTCTTCGAGTCTTCGAGTCTTCGAGTCTTCGAGTCTTCATGTCTTCGAGTCTTCATGTCTTCGAGTCTTCGAGTCTTCTTTCATGTCTTCAAGTCTTCAAGTCTTCGGGTCTTCATGTCTTCAAGAGAAACATCTCTCGGTTTACAGAATTGGTGAGATCCAAAAACAAAACAAAGACAGACAAAAATTAGGGGTCTCCTCGTATAGCTTGGTATCATCAAAATTAACTACTCGGGGTTCCTAACACAAACTCCACTCTAAGTGCACAGGCTAAACTTACAACATTAACAATAATCCTTGTCTACATCAAAGAGTAGACCCCAACCTCAACTTCCATCCTATTCAAAGCTCTTCGGGCTGCAGGAGCCGACGCTAGACTGCATCTAATAAGGAACACATCGAAGTGTAGTTAGCACGACGGCTAAGTAAGGAAATCCATTGTCACTTAAAAGTAGACAAAGGTTTGAAAACATAAATAGTTTAGAAGTTTGTAAAGTTTTTCTCTGTTAAATGTAATGGCATAACTGCCGCTCAAAATCATTTTCATGTCCTTTCAGAAAAGTTTGCAAAACATTCATTTTCCAGGAATTTCATCATTTTTGTCTCAAAGAGAGTTCAGCAGCACACTTCAGTGCTCGGAATTCATCACATTTCGCTTTTCGACATAGTTACAGAGTAACTATAATTTTCATGTTCAGAAATTAACTTAGTTTCCCCTGAGTAAGCACGAGGCTTTCTTTATGAATATTTCTCAATTCCCCATCTTTGGAGTATTTTCATAACTCCCTCTCTTCTCAGCGAATAGACTTCGCTCTGCAGTATGAATTGATCATACAAACCTCGGGCCGTGGCATTTCCAGCCTTCCCGTAGGTCTCCTTATCCCAACCTCGGGCCATGGCACTCCAGCCCTCCCGTAGGTCCACCCTTATTCCAACCCCGGGCCGTGGCACTTAAGCCTTCCCGTAGGTCCCCACCTTATTCCAGAAACTAAGGGTTTGAAAACATTTTCCTTCCTTCAGTTTTTCTTTCTTAAATCATTTCTTTTGGACATATTCCACAATTGAGTCCAGTACTTAAAATTGGCTACCTCATTAGTCCCTGAAGGATTTTCAAAATACTTTCAGTGCCCGCAGGCTTTTCAAACACCCTTTTCTCATCAATCAAGTAAGGTACACACTCACTAAAAATGGTATTTGCCTCAAAAATAAGGTTTTGACAACCTGTTCACCAAAATAGCATACGTTCTTCAACGTAAGTTTTCATAAACATTTTTACTTGCCCAAAGGCTTTTCAAGCATAGCTCAAGTACGAGCAAAAATTAGAAGAAAACACAACTGAATACAAGCTGGTCACTTATCGGATACTTATATTTCTACTACACTACATATATCTATTCCAAACTTATTCCTTATCATGAACTTCAGTCAATCTTACAATCCAATCATCAACGGTAATCCATAATCACGGTTCCACCATTAACTACTAATAGATAGTTGTTCTTTTCACTATCGTCATCAACAACTTCCACTATCATCAACACCATTATAACTTAAAGAAATCACACATCCATAATCGATACTTAGTCACCCATAATCCAACACTTGACCTTAATCACTCTTAAGCATTAATTATTGTCATTAGTAACTACTAACCTTGTAATCCATCATCGACAACAAGTCAACAACATTATAACATCATTATCAAGTCCTCGAAAGCATTAACACCATTATTAACCAATCCATAATTATCCATTAATCTAAACCATTAATTCATAATCACCAATTCATAACTCATGTACCATAATCATAGCATTATGTATCACCACCATAATTACAATTCAACATCTTAGCTCAACAACATAATGACATCACCATCATCAATAACGTTATCCATCATTCCAACATCCTTATTTAATTCCATCATTAATCCAATCTTTAATCATAATCGTTATAGCTCATAATCTTCATAACTTTCCTTATTTATTAATAAGAATAATAGTTCCTAATCACCATTTTAATCACTAATCACCACCCTTAACCATAATTCATAATTGATTTCCACCTTAAATCAATAATCATAACCCATATGCATAATTACCCTCATTAGTCTTAACCCATCAATATTGTAATCCTTACTTATTTATGATGCCCATAACTCATATTTAGTCCACAATTTCTCACCTTCAACAACTTACCCATCTATACTTAACATAAATCTTTAGTCCTTAGTCCAACATTATCCTCATCACTAGGCTTCAACGTGAACCAAATCACCATAATTAATCATTAAGTACTCTTGATCATCACCTTAATCCACCATCATCGATTAACAAAACTCATTATTACCCATAAATCACCATTAAACTTTAAGTACCCCTTAAATCCATCGTTAATATACTCATAAGCTATTAATCATCCAAGAACCACCATCTCATAATCTATTTGCCAACATCCATATTCATAACAACTTTAACAACACCATTAATGAGAACTCACCAACACAACATTTTGTACATATATATTATGTAAAATACAATTTCATATATATTATACATACCACATGTACATAACAATTTTACTTAGATCTCATCATATTTCAACCAAACAACCAATTATCCAATTTCAAGTGACTAAACCGACTTAAGGGATTCCTTACCTCAACCGGGTTACTAATTCCGTAGAAGACTCTTGGAGTTGATTTTCCCCAATTTCACCTTAAAACCCTAAAATTCCATCAACAACATAACACATGATTTTAAGAAATCTTAACTTAGATTCATGTTCTAGGAGGGAAAATAAAGCTATTTACCGAATAAATTGGAGTTTTACCAAATATTTGGAGATCTATGAAGAATTACTAGCTATGGAGTCTTGAAGCTTGATGAAGATGATGAAGAATTCCCTCCACCCTCTCTCTCTTTTTTTTTTTCGGCAATAGCAAGGGGAAATGGGAAAAATGAAGACTTAGTCATCTAATTCCTTGCAAGACTTATCCAAACATCCCATTTAATTAATCCCTTTTTATTCACATGGTGAAATAGTGTGACACTTGTCACAATTCTATGGTTGGATCTAAAAAATATCTTAGCTTAGGCTGATCGGGATTAAAACAGATGAATTCTCGTAGAAACTAATTTAAAATCAAAATAATTTCGAAACCAAAAATTTATCCCAGGCTGAAACTTAAAATTGGGCTAGGTTTGGTACACCGCGAAATTTCGCGATGTACGATCAAAAATAAATTTTTGCTGCTATGGGCTAATTTAATTAAATAGGAAATTCAAGAAATAATAGTATGGTGTCTAATAATTCATTTCCTAGGATAATCGGGTCCGAATACTAGCTCCTAAAATTCTTTAC
>CP025659.1:16016916-16080173 GCA_003576665.1 Ipomoea trifida | reverse complement strand
AGACTTTTCCCGACCCTATCGGGACAGACACTCCGTCTCACTACGAAGAATCCGAATCCACTTTGACCCGAACCAAATCGGATGTGGACCCTACATATATTTATACCACAAAATGGCCACTTAAAATGCCATTTATTGCCATTTTTCCAACAATCCCCCACATGAATGAAAATTGTTTTCAAGATAATTTTGGAATTGAAAATGGAAACAAATGTGTTCAACAGTTGATTCCTGCATAGCAAAGGTAGGTTTACCCCTTTGAACCTTGCCTTGTGAGATCTATGTACTCTACTGGCTGTACGGTAGAACGCGATGTCTTTGAACCGACTACCGTTTGCGTAGACATTGACAAATCTCACACAGGAACCTTCCAACCACGTCCTATTCTCATGACTGTGTCCATTTTGGTCGTGGGACACCTGCCTGGTTCTGCAAGAGTTTCTAAAGAATTGAGCCCAGTTTGATTCTCCTTTGAAGCGACCCACACTTCTCTCTCACATAGGTGATTGTTTCTCGAGTTTCCTGCAACTCAACACATGTCCATTTGACATTGCATACACTGCATATGTCAGATGACAATCGAATCATTAAAGCACTAGTGTGCTAGCCTCGATCAGGAGTCACTATTTTAACGAGGAGTGGTAGGGGTCGGGGACCCCCACAGTGACGCCCTCATTCCATAATTTAGTTGTCCCATTGAAGCTAGGTGCCAGCTAAGTTAGGTATCCACTATGGAATTTTAATACCAAGGGCTTTAGACCCATACCTCGTATCAATTTCTCAACAACAATTTGTAACCCTCGGGTTAGCAGCTGCTAAGTTATCCTTTTGACCTTATAGTCAACAGAGACAACACCAGTTGAGAGAAATTGTTTAATGGTATTATGTCTAAGACTTATGAGTTTAGACTTACCATACAACTCTATACACTACCAATTTGGCTTGACAATCGCAAAGCAACAGCATTGGAGGTATGAGTTTTTCCAACTCAGGAACATTCTCAACAATAATGGCATAGCCATTCAACCTCTCGAGACACATGTGTCTTAAGGCTTTCAGTGTAGATTCCAACACGGATCTAGCTATCACGAGAATTTCCACTTTGACTGACTACTCAGGCTCACATCAACCATGTAGCCACTCATGGACTTACCGTCCTTTAGATATCCGATTAACATGCTATACTTTCCAAGTACGGCTGGATATCACTCGTAGTGCAGTCCAAAATCATAAGTACCATAGGTATCTCATAATTTTTCACTATTGACTTCTAGTGTGTAGCACTAGGGTTACTCGTATAAGTACAGAGTTTATAAACCGCAAGGCAATATTTGGCTAAACACAACACATTAGATACAATTAAACTTACCAAAAATCTGAGTGCATTCTACTCGAGAGATACAATCTCTAAGTTTTTGGATAGTTAGTATCTATTGTTGTCTGAACCACTTGATTATCATCCTTTTGCAAGGAATTACTCAACGCAATGAGATTGGCTTCACACAAGACCATCAGGTCTTCTCATGATTTTAATCCCGGAGATTGAAATCTGCCAATATCATTCATGTCAAATCTCAATGTTAACATGATCTTGGTAAACTTGACCAATCGATCGTTTCTACCCACGATGAGTTTATCGTGTATAAACATATAGTAACGTCATTGTCTATCGTATGCCATACATAGACATTTTGTCACTTTGTTTATACTAAACAAATTGATTTATCATTGTATGATCAAACATCATGTGCCAATATTTCAGGCTTATTGTTTTACCATACCAAGGATTTTACCAAACTACACACTTTCTTTCATAGCGTGGAACCAACAGAACCCTTATGTCATTCCTTGTTTATAAAGATAGTGGCTTTTCCATCCACTTGATGAACTTCCAAATCCCACACCGTGGTCAAGGCAAGTATCATCCTTATGGATTTTTATTCTCATCACGAGAGAATACACATTGAAGTAACCAAGGCACTCACAAGTAATCTTCAATTACAGGCCTGGCCTTGTACTTCAATTAGATTAACTAGTTTTATCTTCCAACCGATGATCCACCTAGGATCCAAAGGTTTTACAACCTGGAGGAAGAACAAACAGTTCCAAAGTATGATTCTCTAAGACAGAATCTACTTCACTTTATAGCCTCTTTTTGGTATAAACCAAATTGAAACCTACGAACCAGCCCACCACTAACAGGAGATTAATTCTTAAAATTTGTATTGGACTTAACTTGAAGTTAATTCCGTAATGTTCAGAATTATTCCTTGAATAGCCTTGTAACACCCCGTAAATTCGTTTAACTCTTTCAGCCATCCACTTGATGAACTTCCAAATCCCACACCGTGGTCAAGGAAAGTATCATCCTTATGGATTTTTATTCTCATCACGAGAGAATACACATTGAAGTAACCAAGGCACTCACAAGTAATCTTCAATTACAGGCCTGGCCTTGTACTTCAATTAGATTAACTAGTTTTATCTTCCAACGATGATCCACTAGGATCCAAAAGGTTTTACAACCTGGAGGAAGAACAAACAGTTCCAAAGTATGATTCTCTAAGACAGAATCTACTTCACTTTATAGCCTCTTTTTAGTATAAACAAATTGAAACCTACGAACCAGCCCACCACTAACAGGAGATTAATTCTTAAAATTTGTATTGGACTTAACTTGAAGTTAATTCCGTAATGTTCAGAATTATTCCTTGAATAGCCTTGTAACACCCCGTAAATTCGTTTAACTCTTTCGGCCGATAATTAATTCCTTGGGCAATTTAATTATTTTAATTGGGCTAGTTCTTTCAATTTAATACATAGATATATATATATATATATATATATATATATATATATATATATATATATATATATATATATTTCTTGAGCCTAATTTAATTATTCTAATCAAGAGCCCAATTCTTGAATTTATTCTTGTAAGGGATTTTTATTTAATTTGGATCCTTACAATTCTTGTAATTAAAATATTCTTACATGGCCCAATTTCTTAATATTTATAAGTATAATGTCCTTAAGACATCTTATGGGCTTCTTTATTCTATTATATGTATTTAATTGTAAGGGATGAATTCATTAGCCCAACTTATTAATCTTGTACATATTAATTCTTGTAAGTAATATAATATATGATTTGAGCCCATTCCACATTAAAGTCTTTCACCCTAATACATTATATGTATTGTAGTATATATATTCAAGACTAAAAATCCCTAAAGGTTTTCACTCCCTCTCTTCCCTACACACTTGCCTTTCACGCCATTTCCTCTTCATTTATTTCCCAAATTTGATCTTCATTTCTCCTACAAGTTTTCAAGTCAAGATTGCTCCTTTAAGCTTGTTTAGGATTGGGTAAGTGCATCTAGCTAAGAATCTACCTTGCATTTTATGGTTTTGCTAGTCTTTTTGCATATTCTTATGTGTGTTCTTTTGGGGTTCTTTGGGTAAAAGATGATCAAGAAGGTGGTGGGGCTTTGTGATCATTGTTGAGGCTTGGCTAGGTGGAAGAAAGCTCTTTGAGGTAACCACTATGTCCATCAAAATCTATTTTTACACTCTCATTCTATATGATATTTTTGGTGTTGGAAATCCTGAAATTTCTTGGTGTTTAGCCCTATTCTTGGTTGTATTTTGTTGGAATTTATTGATCTTGTGTCTTGATCTTGGCCTATTGTTGTTATGATCATTTGTTAGTTGGATTTCCATATTTTTGGCCTCTAAATAGATGAAAGGTTGGTGTATTTGGATCTGATTATTGCTCTCTGAATGATTTATTCGTGTCTGAGCGTTTCTGGAAACTGGGAGGGTGAGATGACCTCGCGGAGGACCCTAACGGAATAATGTCACCCGTTGGAGTGCTCCGCAAGGCCATCGCGGAGGAGAGCGACGCGGAGAGGTGGTCCGCCGAGGGGCTCCGCCCCCTTCGTGCGGAGGTGACTAGCGGTGGACTGTGTTCCGCCGAGGTGTTCCGCACTGTTTCTGGGAATTTGATTCCAGAGGCTGTTCTGAGTGGTTGTTGTCTGTTGTTTCCCCTTTTGTTCTGATTATTGTTGAAATGTTTTGTTGGGTATTTTACCATGTCTTTGGAGTATTTATTCATGCCGTTTGTTGGGTATTTATACCATATCTTGGAATATTGATTCATGTCTTTGGTTTCTCTTTTTGGACTCATGGTTTGTTGATTCTTTGAATTCATTACCTGGGAGTTGGTTTGTGTTCATAGTTGAGATGAACACTTTGTTTGGTTGTTTTGGGCTGAGTTTGGAGTATGAGTATGTGGTGGTGGTTTTGTTGGTATCGTTTGGAGGTTGTTGGGTGGATTGACTGTGCTACTATTGACTATTGACTTCTGACTTTGGACTTCGGTCCCTGTGATTGGTTGATTACCCCTATGATTGGACTTCGGTCCCTGTGATTGGACTTCGGTCCCTGTGATTGGGCTCATCACCCCTGCGTACCAGATTTCTGGATTCTGACTTTTGACTTCTGACTTCTGACTGTGGGATTGACTTGGTATGATGGTTGGTATGAGGGTTTGGAGGTTGGAGTTGGGATTTCTTTCTTGGTTTATGTGTTCATGAGTTCCTTGTGTATATTCGGTTGATATCTCGTTGTTCTCGTTGTGGTTGGTTGGTTCCTTTTGGTCGTTGTTCAGTTGTTAACATTGCTTATGGAATTGTTGTGGTCTTGTACTCTCGTTATTGGATATTGGCCTTGTTTGGATGAGTCTTGGTTTATGATTCGTTCAGCTTATTGTTGTTGAGTATCTGTTTTGAACTATTGAACCGTTTGTTGGTGTTTATATTCTATACGGGTGGGTAAACCTATTTACAAGCTTATGTATATCTATATCTCCTTGCGGGTGTGAATGGTGGTTGCTTCGCAGTCTTTTGCTAATGGTTCTTTGCGTGTTTTCCAGGTATGGAGTAAGTCTGAGCGCGAGCGCGTTAGAGCCTACCGTTTGATGATGCTTAGACTTAGTTTATGTTGTTTAGACTTTGGTTTTTGGGCCTGTGTGCCATTTGAGATTTCTATATACTCTTGACTAGTTGTTGGATATTGTTGAACATGATTTGAGGATTATCTATGCATGATAGTTTAGTTCGGTTCTTATGGTTAGCCTGTGCATCTAGGCTGTGTTTTCTACCTATATGTGGCATGATGCCCCTTAAGTTTTAAATTCGCTTCCGCTATGTTATGTTGTTGGTTGAGATAGGCAGCTATTGTGTTGAGATTTATCTATCTCAGCTTGTGTAAAGGTTGGGGTGTCACAAGCCTGGCCGGTCACGAGAGGTGACTTTGTCCAAACACGAGAGGTAAACTTATTTTACTACTCATGGACATCCGTAGAAAACACAATTTCTACATCTATTTGAGGCTTTCTTTTCTAACAAACCATGTTAGAAAACGTGATCCATTTTCTAGTAAACAAGTTAGACTATGCATATCGCATTCTAACAAGTACGTCAGAAAAATCGGACCACATGATTTTACAATCCTTACCAAATCCATTTCATTTTCTAGTTAACAAGTTAGATTGTGCTCATCACATTCTAATATGTAAGTCAGAAAATCTGGATTACAGGACTTTCCAAATCATTACTCGCTACATCTAGCTTTGAGTTCGGGTTTTAGGTCCTTCAATTGACCTTCTCAAAATAACATCTTCATAGAACGATGAAATTCTGTTTCGTTATGTTCTTACGTACGCCCGAGACATGGACTTTGAGTACTAAGAACAAAACACATTTGGCAAGCCACCCCCACATTTCAAGTATCAATAGGATAGCTCAAATCTATCCACACTCGTAAGGAACCTTATCGAGTTACTTTGTAGGGAACCTTCGTTAAAAGGTTTTTGCTTGTCCAAGAGACAATTGTCTCACCCCCACATTCTTGAGGTAGGCCCGAACATATCAACGTATTGATAATCGTGTTTGGTAGCATCATTCGATTGAGGTGAAACCAAATTATACTCTTAAGTATAATAACAACATAGAAATCACCCGAAGGTGTTTCTTGTTCACCACATCGATCGCTTTTAACCGCATTAATTCTACAAATTAATTTGGTTTCCACTTTATTCTTATAAAGAATAACATACCGCTACTGCGGTCCTGAAAGCAATAAACAACCTCTTCTCGCAAGGTTTAGGTAGTACCAAACTGCCCCTCACGAGAGGTGAAAGGGGAAACACCTTTTGCAAGGTGTGAATACCCCCACGAGAGGTGCTCGAATTACCTCTCCGGAAGACTAACACTCTTCCATATGCTTTCATTTCAAATGATTGTGACAACCATTTCAACGCCCCACTAGTTTAAGTTTTAATTCCATTTTTAATCCCGTTAAGCACTACAATTCGTGCCTTAACTAATGGATTAATCTTGGTATTAAACAAGCCGTTTAGACGTTAGTGCCATAGTGCACTTTCTTAGTGAATTTAATTAGCCCTTAAACTGCTAATAATACACTCGTCCATTAGTGTATGAAACACTATTACGTTGGTACGTTAGTGGTTCATAAAACTCACTTTCCCAGTACTCAATACAATTATCATTAAGCGATTAAGCTTTATAATAACTGTACATAGGTACTATCACGTACCGTCTTGCTAAATAATTAGCAACTCATTGAGCATTTCGTCAGTGCTACAACGTTAGCACTTAAGCTCAATCAACAGATTATTGACCCAACATTCCATCATTTGTCTCAAATTAGTTTCACACTAGTAAAATTAGGAATTTCCGATCAAGTTAATTCTAACACAATAAACGAGATCGAATCAACCAAAATTCCAACTAGTTGAATCAAACCATTATAATCGCATTAAGAATATCACTTAAAAATATTCAAAACAATTGAGCTGTAATGCTCACGATTATAAGGTTATCTCAATTTTTGACAATTGATTTTCCCATGAAATCCAGAACCGAGGTTCGTTATGTGATTTCGATCATGTAACACACGAGTTACATTTTTTTGTTGGTCATTAACCATTTTAGCATTTCTCGAACAAATGCTACACATGCACAAAGCATATACATATTGAATCATACATCAAACATTATTTCACAAAATAATTCGCATGTATATCATGATTCAATAAAACTTCCTAATCCCTATCTCGTAGTATCACACCGTGTGCCTTGTTCCACTTGATCAGCAGTCCACTCCCTCGGGGTGGTCTCATCACAGCACATCGGGTATCCGGTTGTGACTTTCACTCGTCCAACCATCAACCGTACCCATTACGGAAGTGAACCATTTTGGCCAGAGTCTCTTGCGAAAGGTCACTGCAGTTACGCGCGAAAGATCGCCTTCGAGAGGTGACTCAGAGCTATGATAGACCGATATGTGCAAACTTCGAGAGTTCAACTCTTAGCCGCGAGAGATCGACCAGTGCGACCAGGAAATCACCGCTATCGCGAGCTTCCATCGCAACTACGCCTCGAGACATCAGCGATGTCTCGAACTACCTAGCTGCTCGCCTGCGAGAGATCGATCTCTCTCGCAGGCAGTGGCCTGAGATGGAAAAAGCCCTCAAGGGCCAGCCAATATTCCGGACAACATTCGTGTACGCAGGTGCCGGCGTACACGAGTCAAGCCTATCCAGGCTCATTTTGGGAGAGTGCATCTATGCTATACAAGTTAATTAGCCTTAAAAGCCTCTTGTATATATAGTGGGTGAAATCCTCTTACCAAACCAATGTGGGACAAATGCTTTCCTTAAAACTTTTCCCACACTTTTTCCATCTCAATGGGTCTACTTTGAGAACCAATTTCTCATTCACCCATTATCCATTTTGAGCGTATAATATATCGATCTCTTCGTCTCACTACGAAGAATCCGAATCCACTTTGACCCGACCCAAATCGAATGTGGACCCTACATATATTTATACCACAAAATAGCCACTTAAAATGCCATTTATTGCCATTTTTCTAACAGTGGCAACACGACTCGTGCTTCCAACCAACCCGAGATCGTCAGGTTTCATCCCTTTAGCGGTTCCAGGTTTATTCAACCTTTTGTGGGTTATTTTCCTGGTTAATTTCTGTATTTTTTCATTTTCTAGGGATTTCCAAGAATCATTTCCTTACAACACCCAAGGATATTGCTCTCTATTCTGTTTAATGGAAGAACAATTAATAAGATGGTTTTTGGGGCTAAATTCTTCTCTCTACTCCATATTTACATATATTGTTATACAAATGAATACATGAGGAGATTATTCCATTTCAATACTAATGGAATATGAGGATTTTAAGGGAACAAAATAATATAATAGAGGGTAAACACGGAAAATCATAAAAATTTTCTAAAATCAAAATAATATGAACCATTCGTTTAATAAGTAAATAATTACCACCGACATTTTTTTCTTCCCGTTAGAGTCGTAACTTTATTGGTTCTTATTAAGATTTTATGTACGTAGATAGATGTAGATATATAAACCATGAACCTAACTTACATATTCTTTTAAGTATAGTAACCCATTTGTATTTTTATGATACGTAAAAGGATGTAGTTCTCGATAGATGGAGACATTTTAGCTTTGTTAGTGTGCAGTCGATTCTATTATAGCAATTTATTAACATTATTAAAAGGGAAAATGATAATTTTTTTCTGAGTTTTGTGCATAAAACAATTCTTTTTCTGCTAGTGGGTGGAGGTTACATGTATTTTATTAATGCCATGATTAATGCTATGATCCATTTCCCCTACTATATATTCGTAGGTGAGCAGCAGTTTTTTAATACACCAAGTTACAAGCTTACAACACACGAAAATACACAGGTTTTCTCCCTCAAAACACTGCTCATCATTCCTTTAAGCAACATGCGTTCATCCCACGTCCTAGTTCGTCGGATCCTAAGTTTGTGTGCGTAAACGCAAGGATCGTAGTACGTTTTATCCTCGAAAATCTAGACCGCAACGCTCCAGCACCCCGGGAGGTGGTAAATAAGGTTTTAAGGACAGTGGCAACACGACTCGTGCTTCCAAGGTAACCACCCTGATATCGTCCGGTTCCATCCCCCTGGCGGTTTCAGGTTTATTCAACCTTTTGTGGGTTATTTTCCTGGTTAATTTCTGTATTTTTCCATTTCTTAGTGATTTCCGAGAATCATTTCCTTACAAACACCCCAGGATAATGCTCTCTATTCTGTTTAATGGAAGAACAATGAATAAGATGGTTTTTGGGGCGAAATTCTTCTCTCAACTCAATATTTTACATATATTGTTATAGAATTGAATACATGAGGAGATTATTCCATATCAATACTAATGGAATATGAGGTTTTTTAAGGGAACAAAATAATATAATAGAGGGTAAAGCAGGGAAATCATAAAAAATTTCTAAAATCAAAATAATATAAACCATTCGTTTAATAAGTAAATAATTACCACCCACATTTTTTTCTTTCTGTTAGAGTCATAACTTCATTAGCTCTTATTAAGATTGTATGTAAGTAGATATATGTAGATATATAAACCATGAACCAAACATACATATTCTTTTAAGTATATATAGTAACTCATTTGTATTTTTATGATACGTAAAAGGATGTAGTTCTCAAATAATGATGATAGATGGAGACATTTTAGCTTTGTTAGTGTGCAGTCGATTCCATTCCAGCGATTTATTAGCATTATTAAAAGGGAAAAATGATAATTTTTTTCTGAGTTATGTGCATAAAACAGTTCTTTTTCTGCTAGCGGGTGGAGGTTACATGTATATTATTAATGGCATGATTAATGCTATGATCCATTTCCTCTACTATATATT
Source organism: Ipomoea trifida (assembly GCA_003576665.1). NCBI lineage: Eukaryota > Viridiplantae > Streptophyta > Magnoliopsida > Solanales > Convolvulaceae > Ipomoea > Ipomoea trifida. Next base: position 16,070,364 of record CP025659.1, on the reverse strand, counting down.
CGTAGGTGAGCAGCAGTTTTTTAATACACCAAGTTACAAGCTTACAACACACGAAAATACACAAATTTTCTCCCTCAAAACACTGCTCATCATTCCTTTAAGCCAACTGCGTTCATCCCACGTCCTAGTTCGTCGGAGCCTAAGTTTGTGTGCTCAAACGCAAGGATCGTAGTACGTTTTATCCTGGGAAACCTAGACCACAACGCTCCAGCACCCCGGGAGGTGGTAAATAAGGTTTTAAGGACAATGGCAACACGACTCGTGCTTCCAATGTAATCACCCTGAGATCGTCCGATTTCATCCTTTTGGCGGTTCCAGGTTTATTCAACCTTTTGTGGGTTATTTTCCGGGTAAATTTCTGTATTTTTCCATTTTTTAGTGATTTCCGAGAATCATTTCCTTACAAACACCCAGGATAATGCTCTCTATTCTGTTTAATGGAAGAACAATGAATAAGATGGTTTTTGGGGCTAAATTCTTTTCTCTACTCCATATTTTACATATATTGTTATAGAATTGAATACATGAGGAGATTATTCCATATCAATACTAATGGAATATGATGTTTTTTAAAGGAACAAAATAATATAATAGAGGGTAAAGAAGGAAAAAATCATAAAAAATTTCTAAAATCAAAATAATATGAACCATTCATTTAATAAGTAAATAATTACCACCGACATTTTTCTCGTCCCGTTAGAGTTGTAACTTTATTGGCTCTTATTAAGATTGTATGTACGTAGATAAATGTAGATATATTAACCATGAACCAAACATACATATTCTTCTAAGTATAGTAACCCGTTTATATTTTTATGATACGTAAAAAGGTGTAGTTCTCAAATAATGATGATAGATGGAGACATTTTAGCTTTGTTAGTGTGTAGTCGATTCTATTCTAGCGATTTATTAACATTTTTAAAAGGAAAATTGATAATTTTTTTATGAGTTATGTGCATAGAACATTTCTTTTTTTAAGTTATAAACATTGCAGTTTTTCCACTCAGTTATTCTAATTAAAAGTAGCGATTTTTCCCCGGCCTTGTAATGTCAAATTGACATATTTTTCCATAAAAATAACTATTTCATTTATTTTTCTTCTCCAACTAATTATATATTACTAATATGTATGGAAGATCACGGTTCGATTCGAACGTAATCGGACACTGTAGCAATTGAACCTAATTAGTATGGACGGTTACGGTTATGATTCCGGGAAAAAATAAAATAAAATACTTATTGAATTTAAATTATTTTAAAAATAAGAAATAAAATTTACAAAAATAAATAATTTTTGAATTGACAGTTCAAAATCGAAATTGGAATTGAACCGAACCGATTTATCAAAATAAGTATTTGATCATATTTAACTATATATATGACTACGGTTCAATTTCGGTTCACGATTCAACAATTATTTTATTTTATTTTTTTTGGATTATGAATATCCATGTTGTTGGTCCGTTGGATCACCACCGTGATCGATGACGACTAATACTTGTTTGAGGCCATGAATAATTACAACTGGTTGAGATTAATTGAAACGCCATTCTCCGGTTAATGAAAACAAACAAGTAGACATCATAAGCATGTGGGGTTGGACGACTTCTGTACTAGGACTCTAGCATCAATAATGTTTTTGGTCTTATTAAGATTGTATGTACGTATCATAAAAATACAAATGGGTTACTATGCTTTAAGTATAGTAACCCATTTGTATTTTTATGATACGTAAAAGGAAGTAGTTCTCGAATAATGATGATAGATGGAGACATTTTAGCTTCATTAGTGTGTAGTCGATTCTATTCTAGCGATTTATTAACAATATTAAATGGGAAAGTGATTGACAGAGTAATCAGGCAAGCAACATCTGACCCAAATCACCAGTACTGACCAGAAGGCCAACAAACGGCCACCCGTTACACAAGGACGACACATTGAAGAGGGGTGGACAACACATCGAAGAGGAGTTACTCCTTGTCGTTATTACCAGCACTTATACAACATTAAGCATCCGTTACTTACTCGCAAAGAGTCATTGGCACTTATGGATATAAAAGAGGAGTCTTGTTGGAGAGCGGGGGACGTTTCGTTTTATTACACACTACACTATTGTATTGACTACTCATTGTACTATCATACTTCAATAATAATACTCAAATTAAATTCCGGTAACAATACTTACCGTCAATGATAATTTAACTATACAAATTTTGAATTGTCAGTTTAAAATCGAAATTGGAAACGAACCGAATCGATTTATCAAAATAAGTGTTTGATCATATTTCACTATATATATGACTGCGGTTCAATTTCGGTTCACGGTTCAATAATTATTTTATTTTATTTTTTTCGATTATTAATATTCATGTCGTTGGTGCGTTGGATCACCACCGTGATCGATGACGACTAATACTTGTTTGAGGCCATGAATAAGTACAACTGGTTGAGATTAATTGAAACGCCATTCTCCGGTTAATGAAAACCGCCAAGATACACAGCATATGCATGTGGGGTCGGACGACTTCTGTACTAAGACTCTAGCATCAAAAATGTTGTTGCTCTTTGTCTTTTTCCTTTTTATTTGTAACCCTGTTGATGAGAAGGATGTAGGTCACATTTGGTGTGCCACGGGGAAACGTTATCATTACCAAAAGCGTCAAGGAGATTGTCAGTGACATTTTGCGTGAGTGCCTGAGTGAAGACATTTATTCTTGAAGACAAATATTGTTGTATTTGATAAACTTTAAACGATTTTATGGATAAAGGATCAAAAATGATTATGCCACAATAATAATATTAAGACCAAAAGGAATGTTCAGAATTAAAATTACTAAAAGTGGGATGACACTTATAAATAGAGTCATTTTCATTTTTGGTTCTACTGTTATTGGGGCATTGCCAATTTTAGTCCACTTTATTAATTTTTGCCACATTACGGCCAGTCTTATTTAGTCCTTGCCACTTTTAGTCCACCGTTAAAATTTTCGTCAAATAACCATCCAAAACAGTGGTATTTTGATCTTTTCATGCTTTGATCATCTCATTTACCCTTTGTAGTAGTTTTTCTTACAGATTTTCATTCAATAAAGAGGTCCGGTAAAAGCCATGACTTTGTAATGTTGCTCACATAGCTTTCGTCGGACCTCTTCAATGGATGAAAATATGTAAGGAAAACCACGGGGTCAAGGAGATGACCAAAGCATGAAAATGTCAAAAATACCCATATTTTGGACGGTAATTTGACGAAAATTTTAATGGTGGACTAAAAGTGGCAAGTACTAAATAAGACTGGCCGCAATGTAGCAAAAATTAATAAAATTGACTAAAATTGACAATACCGCAATAACAATAGAACCAAAAATGGAAATGACTCCATATAAATATATGACTAAAAATGAAATTAACTCTTTATTTAATTTATAAAGCTCGCAATGTTAAAGTATAGAGTAATGATTCATAAAACTATATATATATATATATATATATATATAGAGAGAGAGAGAGAGAGAGAGAGAGAGTTAATACCATCTAAGGTCTTCCGATTATAGCGATTTAGCCACGTTTAGTCCTAAACTTTCAAATTAACAGTGTTGGTTCTTCGATTTTCAAATTGTTACCATCCGTGATCCAATTCAAGTTAACCACCCAAGGTCTTTCAACTATCAAATTTTAACCACACATGGTCCATCAACTATCCAATTTTAACCACCTATGGTCCTTACAAGAGGACCATGGATAGTTACATTTTGAAAATTGAAGGACCACGGGTGGTAAATTTAGACCACGGATGGTAAAAATTTGAAAATTGAAGGACCATAGGTGGTAATAATTTGAAAGCTTAGGAATAAACGTGGTTAATTAAATCACTATACTCGGAGGACCCCTTGTGGCATTAACTATATATATATATATATATATATATATATATATATATATATATGCATATGCAAATAAGAAAGAATTGGTTTGACCAATGAATAATAAACATGATAGACAAAATGGGATAGAGGGGGTACTTTTTAATAAAAATGTAAAAGTTACATTTTTCTTTAAAAGTATTACACTTTCTCTTATAAATAACAAACACTCCGTACTTTATTCTTAATTAGTACTCCATCTGTCCTATTTTATCTGTCCTACTTACTATTCACTGGTCAAACCAATTCTTTCATCTTTGTTTATTTCCTTTAGTATTCTTTACTTATTTTTAAATTTGATTTGTTGTGTTTAATAGTACTTTTTGTGTAGTTTCTAAATATATAAATTTTGTATATTAATACTAAACTTAATATTATAAAAAATTAGATTAAAAATAATTTTAGTCAAGCCTCATTAATTAAACCAGACACATAAAACGAGACGGAGCGAGTATTACATTTTTCAGTATAAGTATTACATTTTCATCTTGACCCGACATGTCTCACAGATCTCACGGACAAGGATCTGGGAAATGGTCTCACACAAGTTTTTGTCTTAAATTATAGATATAATATTTTAAAAAAAAATTGTTATATATCAGTTACTATGTAGTGTAATGACACCTCTGTTATCATTCTAAATGAGTGATTATATGATCGAAACCCAGTGGTGATATTATTGATTCTTTATGCTCAAAAGATTGAGAAAATATGGATAAGATATTACCTGGTAAAAAATAATGAATGTTTAAAATAAAATATTAACTATAACTTTCATAAAATTTTAGTTATATCCTAATCCAACTCCATTCAAACTAGCTTACCAAGTATCATGTCCTCCACCTTTTTAAGTCTTCTCGCATATAGCTCTTCCAAGGATGAAGTCTTCCACCTTTTAAAGTCTTCTCGCATATTACATGACCGGTAAATTGTTCCATACAATGCTCTGATGACTATAACACAAAATATATTTTTAATACATTAAAAATACATTATTCGTGTATTGAATTACATTATATAAAATAATATACTTTCATTATTCAAATAATATATTTTTTCTTAAATATAATGTACATTTTTAATATACTAAAAGTATATGATTTGTATACTGAATATACATTATTTGATAGACTATGAATGTGTTTGGTTCACGAGGTTCGACACAAAAAATGAGACTAATAAAAAGTTATAGAATTTTAAAACATATATATATATATATATATATATATATATATATATATATATATATATATATATATATATATATATATATATATATATATATATATGACTTGTCAATTTGATTATCCCTATAATTAAAAAAAAATTATTATCTAATTGAAATGAAGTATCATTCCATTTATTCAGTTACTCTTTTCTTTTCATTGTCTGCTCATAGTCGCCTCCTCACTAAAATAGATTAGTGCTTTTAGATTTTTGTTTTGATTTTTGATTTATATTGCTGCTTTGGATGTCATCATATTAAGATCAATTGTATCGATTTTTTGTTTTTTTGTATTTTTAAAACCTGTATTCCAATTATATGGTTATACATACATAAACAAATAACAATATTAATAATCATTTCAACTTAAAATTTGTTAGGAATATTTGTAATAAGATTTTGATGGGTTAAAATGTACTTTTGTTGAAAAATTAGAATCAACTGAAATTACTCTGAGACCGAGTCCTTGGCCGAATATCCTTGTCGTTGGTCCGTTGGATCACCACCATGATCGATGACGACTAATACTTGTTTGAGGCCATGAATAATTACAACTGGTTGAGATTAATTGAAACGCCATTCTCCGGTCAATGATAACCGCGCCAAGATTCACAGCGTATGCATGTGGGGTCGGACGACTTCTGTACTAAGACTCTAGCATCAAAAATGTTGTTGCTCTTTGTCTTTTTCCTTTTTATTTGTAACCCTGTTGATGAGAAGGATGTAGGTCACATTTGGTGTGCCACGGGAAAACGTTATCATTACCATATCATTTAAATGAAATTGTCAAGACCCGTAATATCCTAATTTGTGGACGGCTAATTGCAAGAGTGAGACCGACCATTATTGGAGTGAGACCGACCATTATTTTGTGAAGGGATAAGGATACAAGACCACCCTCAACTACTCCAGAAATTTCAATTACTACATTGAACTGAAAAAGCATACAAATAGCACTCTTTATTATTCAAAAAAGTTTAATTAGCACCATTAACTCAAAAACACTCAATTAACTACTCCAACGCTTTAGATAAAAAATTTAATTTTCATTTTTTTTTTATGTTTATATGAGTAACAATTTTAATTTTTTTTTAAAAAAATTTAAAAGTAATTTTTAAATTTTTTTAAAAAATCATATTAGAGACGGATATGTTTTTTTTATAAATAAAATTAAATAATTATTTTTAAAATTTATTTTTTTACAAAAAATTATATTAGCATTTTTTAATATTAAAAATTTTACACATGTAAAATAAATTTTAAAAAATAATTATTTAAAAAAAAAAAAAAAACAGATTCGTCTCCATGGAGACGAAATCTGTTTTTTTTTTGTTTTTTTTTTTGTTTTAATTTAATAATTATTTTTAAAATTGTTATCCATATAAACATATAAAAAATGAAAATTGAATTTTTAAAGAGTTGAAGTAGTTAATTGAATGTTTTTTTAGTTCAAGGTGCTAATTGAACATTTTTTAGTAGTAGAATGTGTTATAATGCTTTTTTAGTTCAAGGTGCTAATATACTTTCTTGAGCAGTAGAGGGTACTATTTAGACTATGTTTGGCAAACCTAGCTGAAAAGGTAGCTGAAAGCTAAAAAGTAGCTGAAATTTGAAGAGCTGTTAAACTAGCTGTTAAGTTTAAAAGTGTTCGGTAAAATTAACTTTTTGATAAACTGATAAATGTAAAAAAGACTAAAAAGGACATCTTCATACAATTTAAATAATTTTAAATTTAAATAGGTTTGTTTATATATTAAAATATAAAATAATGAAATCAATATATTTAAATAAAATATAAAGTAAGAACATATATTTGAAAATATATAAAGTAAAAAAAGTGTTTATAATTCATAAGATTATTTCATACAAAAATTAATGTTCAAACACAAATATCAAACTGAAATTACAACAAAACATAATGAAAAAAAATGTCAAAATGGTTTTAATGGAGAGGGGTAAAGGATGCCATTTATTTAAAATAATAAGGATAAATATGGAAAAAAAAAGTTAAAAAACTAATAGCTTATTTTTGAAAAGCTATCTCAAGTAGCGTTTGAAAATAAGCTCTTATTTTAAGTTACTAGCTTATTTTGAGAACATTACCAAACAAAGCTTATAGCTTATTAGTATATTAAAATAAGCTATAAGCTCCTAAATAAGCTCCTTTTATGAATGATGATCTACATAGCTGTGTGGACTGTGAACCATAAATAAAATTATTTGTGTACATAAAGTAAACTGTTTAAAAGTACACTATTTAAATATTGAAAGTACATTATTTGAATACTGAAAATATATTATTTTGTATATATATACTATCAAATATGTGCATAAAGTACACAAATAATGTAATTTTAATATATTAAAATTGTATCTTACATTCATGAAAAGTCTATTATTTTATATATTATATCAAATAATATATATTCAATACATAAATAATATACTTTTATTCGTTCGTGCCTTTTTTCGTGGGGATCATCCTTAAAGCATATCTATCGAGAGACATACCAAGTGGTTGATGCCTTCTCCACGGAAGGCCTTAACAAAAGCTTGCCCACCTTTTTTTGCTCTTTCAATTCTCTCCCTCTAAAGGTTCTTCTTGCTCTTTGGCTTGACTGTAGGGTTTTAATTTGTTTCCCCCAGACTTATTGCTCATCAATAAAAAATTTCAGTTAATATATATATATATATATATATATATATATATATATATATATATATATATATATATATATAGTCATGATCATGTGTGGCCGTGCTCTCCCGTGCGGCCGTGCGGTTCACACCACTCAATGTTACGAAATACACAACTCAATGTTAAGTAACATTGAGTTGTGTATTTCGTAACATTGAGTGGTGTGTGACCGCACGGGAGAGCACGGCCGCACCTGAAATAATTTATATACATATATACTTTTATTATATTAAAAATATACATTGTGGTCATGTTCACAGAATTCTTGATGTGATAGAAAAATTTGCTTTGTGAGATCGAGTCCATGGCTGAATATCCATGTCGTTGGTCCGTTGGATCACCACCGTGATCGATGACGACTAATATATACTTGTTTGAGGCCATGAATAATTACAACTGGTTGAGATTAATTGAAACGCCATTCTCCGGTTAATGAAAACCAACAAGATACTACACAGCATATGCATGTGGGGTTGGACGACTTCTGTACTAGGACTCTAGCATCAATAAAATATTAATTATTTTAAAGATGATAATAATTATTATTTATATTAAAATAAAATTATAAATTTAAATTTATACGGAGTAATAGTTAAATAAAGTTTGTAAATTTAAATTTATACGGAGTAATAGTTAAATAAAGTTTGTAAATTTAAATTTATAATAGTGAAAAGATGTATATAAATAACTTTTCTTTAGTACACTCTAACCTAACTAACTAAAGTATATGCTTTGTTCAAAAAAAAAAAAAACTATAGTATATGCTCAACAAATTATGGCGATACGTAATTGGGATGAGACTCGAACTTGAGACTTTCTTTATAAATAACAACAATAATGTCATCAAACCACACAAGGTATTTGACTTTTAACTAATAACTTATTATAATAAAAAATACATGAATTATTATAAATATAATAATTATTAGCTAAAGAAATTTAACAAATAATTATTTTTTGGAGATTTGGGTTCAGCCAGGCAAAGATTTTGATTGTTTGGTTCGACCCAGCTCGATTTATATTTAATTACATTGATAAATGTAATAATATTGAACTAAAGAAATTGAATACATTTTTTTTTTGGGTTATGGATCAAGCCAAGATTTTTATTATTTGGTCAAATCTAGCCCAATTTATATCTTAATTAATAATTGATAAATGCAATAAATCTAAACTAAATAAATTGAATAATAAATAAATAAATACTCTGCCAATCGTTATACCCTGCACCACGGTGCACATAGCAATGTACACCATGTACGTAAAACGACGTCGTTTTGGTGTTAGTAGACGCGGACGCGAATGACTCAGGGAATTCATTATCTATAATACACATAATCATTATCTATAATACACAGAACGTTTGCCTAGAATACACAGAATGTTTGTCTAGAATACACAGAATATTGACACAAAATACACAGATGTTAGTGGACGCGAATGACTCCAGGGAATTCATTATCTATAATACACATAATCATTATATAGAATACACAGAACGTTTGCCTAGAATACACAGAATGTTTGCCCAGAATATTGACGCAAAATACACAGAACTCATCCTCCTAACATTCGAATGCACAAACACATCACAACTTGTGTTAATAACATGAATACACATAATATTTACACAAAATACACAGAACTCATCCTCATAAACATTCGAATGCACAAACACATCACAACATGTGTTACTAACATGAAATCATAACATGTGTTACTAACATGAATATACATAACGGTTGCCTATAATACATAGAACGGTTGCCTAGAATACACAGAATATTAACATAAATACAGAGATCGGCCGAAACGGGAAACATAATTTTGAAAAAAAAACGGACGATTAGTTTACAATGCTCAAAACGACGTCGTTTAGGTATGTGGTGCACATTACTATGTGCATCGTGGTGCACAGTATAATTTGCCATACTCTGCGGTATGGGTTGGATCGGGCCAATTTTTTTTTTTTTAAATTGTTTGGCTTAGCCGGATAGAACTCATATTTAAAAAAAAAAAAAAAATACTTTTTTGAGTAAAAATCTTAAAACACATTTTTGACCAAAAATGAATTAGTTTTATTATATTTCTTTTCTATTGATATTAAACATTAAAAAATTACGAGATAATACCCGATGTATGTAGTCCTCGTGTATAGTGATTTTTCTCGATTTAGTCTTAAATGACTTTTTGTGCTTAATTATGTCATCGACTTTGATTGTTTTACCCAATTGAGTCCTCGACTATTAGAATCAAGGACTAAATTGAAAAAAATTCTTTATAGTTGAAGACTAATTTGGGTAAAACTACTATAGTCGAAAACTAAATTAGGTAAAAAAAAATACTATAGTTGATGAAGACTAAATTGAGTATTAATAGATATGAAATTACCGAATTATTTTAACAGAGGACTCAATTGAGAAAAAAATCATCAAAGTCAAGGACTTAATTAAGCACAAAAAATCTTTTAGGATTAAATTGAAAGCAAATTGATATAATCAAGGAATAAATTAAGGGTGTGTCTGGTTGGTGTGTTTAGGCATAAGGAATGTGTATAAAAGTGATTGCTAGTGTTTGGTTGATAGGTTTTGAGAATGCTACTATGGTTTGGAATACCCCATTAATGAGAAAACTCATACCTTTATTGAATAAGGATTTAATTCATTTCCTCATTTCTTCCCCAACTATTAATAATCATATATTCCCATACCACCCAACCACCAAACATGCTAAATTACTAAATTTATTTTTCTGAGTTTCTCAATAAGCCTTAATTTTACTATATAAAGTACAGTGGAGACCGAATTGAGAAAAGATGAATTGCTTGCCCTCAGACTTTCGTCGAAGCAACTCAAGCTAGCTTAGTACACAAAGTAGTTTTGTTAGTTGTAGACTGTAGTTGTAATTCGAGTCAACAATGATAAAGATGACTTTCGATGCCAACGTGGAAGATTTGTATAATTTCATATTGCATTGGGTATGCATGATAAATTCAATTATCTCCTTTCATTACATGACTTTTCAATATCCATCCTTTTTTTTTTTAGCACCTCCGATGCTCGAACCTACTTTTTTTTTTAGGTGGACCCACTACCATAATTATGTGAGAGTGTTTTTCAGGATATCGGGTGTCACTAGACCACAAGGTCTTTGACAATTTCCACCCTTATAAATATTTGTGCTAATCTAGTACACAAAGCAGTTCTGTAGTTGTAATCCTTAGTAAAAGTAACCCATTTCAGTTCTCCTTGTTTTCATTATTTTCTAAAATCTTGTTTTGAAATTCTTTGGTTTTATGTTACTTTTGTACCAGATAGAAATATAGAATCCATGGAAACCAAAGTCCTATCCAGCGGAATCCGGTACAATTCCCTCCCTGAAAACTACGTCCGCACTGAATCCGACCGGCCAAGGCTATTGGAGGTCGCCGACTGCAACAACGTTCCGGTCATCGATTTGGGCTGCGGAGAACGAGAGTTAATGGTCAAACAAATAGCGCAAGCCTGCTCCGAATATGGATTTTTCCAGGTCAATTTTCCAATTTCCGACAGGCCATTTAATTTTGGACCGACAATGTCGCATTTTCTTGTACTTATCGCTAATTAGTACCATTATTATTTTAAAATTAAGGTGATAAATCATGGGGTACCAAAGAAAGCGATAGAGGATATGTTAAAAGTGGCCCAAGAATTTTTCCAGTTGCCAGTAGAGGAGAAGATGAAGCTCTACTCCGACGACACATCAAAAACCATGAGACTTTCCACTAGCTTTCATAACTGGAGAGACTATCTCAGACTTCACTGCCACCCATTGGACAAATACTCACCAGAATGGCCTTCAAACCCCTCTTCTTTCAGGTCAGTCCTCTCTCTATCTCATTACAAATAATTTTCTTCATTTCCTGTTTCCCAATCCAAAGGGGTTTATAAGGGTGTGTTTGGTTTGCACATGAAATTGGAATCGGTATGAATATCAAATACTTGGTAAGGTTGATGAGTTTTGGTAAAAGTATTTTGCATGTTTGGTAGTAGGGTGGAATGAAAATGATTATTAATAGCTGGGGAAGAAAGAATGAAGCGAAATGAAACCCTTATTTTATTAGGGTATGAGTTTTTCAATTAATGGAATATTCTATAGTAGTATTCTAAAAACATATCAATCAAACAATAACAATCCCTTTGATACCCATATCTTATGTCTAAACTCACTAACCAAACACACCCTTCAGTTTATTTTATAGACTTTGATGAACTTTAAAAGTTTAAAAGGATTCAATTCAAACTTTCAAAGTTTTTAAAAGTTAGACAGTATTACTTTGAAGGAAAAGTGTTGGTGCATCCATATGCAGGGATATCGTGAGCAATTATGTGAAGGAAGTTCGAGAACTTGGATTTAGGGTAGAAGAAACCATATCAGAAAGCTTAGGCCGGGAAAAGAGTAGCATCCGCAAGGTGTTGGGCGAGCAGGGTCAGCATATGGCCGTCAACTTCTACCCTCCGTGCCCGGAACCGGAGCTCACTTACGGCTTGCCGGCGCATACTGACCCCAATGCCCTCACCATTCTCCTTCAAGACACGCAGGTTTCAGGCCTCCAAGTCCTCAAGGATGGAAAGTGGTTGGCTGTGAAAGCTCACTCAGATGCCTTTGTTATCAACATTGGTGATCAACTGCAGGTAATTAAGTAATTTTGTGGACTCTGATTATTATATTATTGTAACAATATGAAAACCAATATATAATAAAAATGCAGGCACTCAGCAATGGCAAGTATAAGAGTGTATGGCACAAAGCTGTGGCGGACAAACACGGAGCAACAATGTTATTGGCCATGTCTTTCAAAATGGAAGTACACATACCAAACCTTCAAGAAACTGAACTCACTAAATCCGATAATCAAACTACTAGCAGCAATGTCACTGCAACGCCACAACAGCGCCCAACAAATTATCTTCCGCCACCAGCATCTGATCACACTCCGCCGCCACATCGAAGGTCTCGCTTTTGGGGCAGAGTTGGTAGAGTTGCGAAATATATTACCACTCTTGCGGCTGGATTAATTTGCAATGCTCTTGCTGATGATGACATGGATACATAACATATACTAGTACTCCACCCTGAATAGACAACAAATGATTTAAATACATACCATTTAAAACTATTAATTGGTTCGTTGTATGGATTATATCTTGATGAGTGCGATTTTCATACTTTATTTTATAGTGTTTGATTTACTAATTGTTATTATCTAGTAATGTTTTCTATTTAATCTTATTAAATTGTTACACTTTTTATATGCGAAATAATATTTATAAATAGTAGTAATAACGCTTACTAAAATAATAATAATAATGGTAGTAATAGTTTAGTCCATTACGTAGTGATTATTTATTAATAATGACTTAGGCCCTGTTTGATAAATAATCAGCCTATCAACCAATTTTGGCTTATTTGACCACTATTAATTATTTGGTTAATAAGCTTTTTGTAACTCCAAAATGCTAAAATTCAAAAGGCTACTCAAAGCAGCCTTTTCAATTAGCTTTTTGAGAAAAAAAATTATACCAAACAGCTATCAGCTAACAGCTAATTTATCAAACAATTTCCTACAATCAGCCAATATTATCAACAAATCATTCATTCTAAACCAAACAACCAACCCAATCAGCCAACAACCATTTACCAAACAAGGCTTTAGACTAATTCTATTTGGGTTCTAACTTTTAAGTGATTATTAATGCTTTAAATAAATAAATGTTGATTATTATATGTATATATATTAATAAAAAGGAATTACTTTGCGGTCGATTCTTCTGCCCTTTTTGCGGTAAACCAGAGCTCCGTAAATTTCAACAGACTCAGTCTTCTTGGATGTCCGATCGGCTAGCTAAAACTCTGAACGGAAGACTTCAATGGCTGGAGCAATTTTAGGGAGGAAGCGTTGAGCCTGAAGAGTATAAATAGAGGGCGAATTTAAGAAAGGGATCACCATCAATTTACCCTGGACCAGGAGTTCTGGTTTAGCGGGCGTTGAAGCGGATGACAACTCCAAATTCAGATCCGGTTGGCAACAATTAACTCCGACGCAATAACTCTATTCTCGGTAGCAACGAATTAACCTTCAGCATTGGCGGGCAGTTTCTGGTTCTTTTCTTTACTTTTCTTGAATTGCATGGTTTCTTGGTTTCTTCGTTTTTGTTAATTACAAACAAGGTTGTAATTCCTTTGATTTCAATTATGGTGAATTGGCATGTGTTGCTGCGTAGTGTTTATTGATGATGCTGAGTACAATGCTTAAAAGATTAACTATGTTGTTAATGACAATGATTAATTATAATGCGCTGGTAGCGTTTGCCAAGGTCTTGAAAAGGTTAAAACATTTTGTTTTTGATTGTTGATTATCATGAGTTGCTAATTACCAGTTTAGGGACATGATTAATTTACCATGAACATTGTGTAGTAATTATTTAATTTTACCAATTGAATTAAGCTTTACCCTTTGATCTTATTTTAGTAATCGATTGTGTTATTGGGTGATCAACTTTAACATAATTGAATTTTATTGGGAGAATTATTATAGTAGACATCATACCTAATAATTCCATGCTCTAAAGGGTAAATGAATAAATAGTTTGATTTTCTTATTAAACTGTTTGTTTGGTTCATAACCCGGGTATTCCGTAAGTTCTCTTTGCTTAATGAGTTTTAATCATCCGAATAAGTATCTTAAGTACATGAATGGTTGAAGCACGTGATTTTCTTTGGACGCCATACAAAGTTATCATATTAACGAAAGAACAAACACTTAATTTGATTGGCAAGTTGATTTAATCTGCAAAACTTTTAGTGGTAATTGATTCATGTTCCTAGTCTTTTTCCTCTGCTTTGGTTTCGTGATTATTCAATTGTTTTTACTAGCCTTTATTTTCTACCTGCAATTTCATTTGGTTAAGTTCATTTACATTTAGTTTTTAGCACTTTAAATTGTCAGTTAATTATTTGCAAGTTATTCAATTGCATTGTATCAATTCCCTGTGGCTATATATATATATATATATATATATATACATACACACACACACACACATATATATATATACACACACATATATATATGTATATATATATATGTGTGTGTGTGTGTGTGTGTCTATGTGTCTATATCTGTGTGTGTTTGCCTATAATTGGAAACAGAGTATTTGTAGATAACTTGGAGACAAATAATCTTTGCTAAATCGCAAATAATTAAGTAAAATTTTTAAAGATTATTAAACACTTCTTTATATACAACATTCGACGTTGAAGACACATACTCTCCATTGTATACACATACTCAAAAACATAAGCATGCAGTGTATTGTCTGCATAACCACAGCATACCAATGCAGTGTAAAAAACATAAGCTTACAAAAATACCCATCTGCATAACACAATGGCTAACACTGTTACACTGCATTGGATATATTCACTACACAAAAAATCGCGATTCGCGATGTAAAATTGCGACGGAAAAAATTCCGTCGTGATATAGCGACGAATTTGCGACGAAATTAACTTCCGTTGCAAATTAACGACGGAATTCGCGACGGAAAATAATTCCGTCGCGAATTTTGGCGCTAATAGAAAATAAAACCCGCGAAAACTTAGCGGCAAAAAACTCACGACCGAATTTGCGACTGAATTTAATTCCGTTGCGAAATGACAATGGAAATAGCAATGAAATTTGTATCCGTCGCGATTTTTTTTTTAAAAATAAAATTAAGTATTCTTAAATTTTATTTCTAAAGTTTTTTTTTTAAAAGTTAACTTAACCTAGGGTTTACAGTACAAACATTTCCCTCTTCTCTGCCTCAAAGCCGCACGCTGGTCGCCACCGTCCAAGCATCCTCTCCGCTGTCGCAATGTCCACCTCGTCGCCATCCAAGCCTCCTCTCTTCTCTGTTTCATCAAACACGCACGCCCTCTCTTCTTTGCTTTTTAAATCAAATTTCAGCCCTAATCAAATTTCACTTGGGAATTTATTTGCTAATTCCGTAAATAGAGTATAGAGATTGAGTCACGCAGCGCGCAGCCACCGCCAAATCGTCGATCCCTTTTCCCTCAACAGCCACTGCAGCAGTCACGCAGCACTCCGGTCGCGACACAGAGCGACCGCCGACCAGACCGCAAGCTAACTCCATCGCCGAGCGACCGCGGACCACGAACAGCCCTGTCACAACCGGCCACCTTCTCCAGTGTTCATTTGAAATCGTCAACAGCAGGTCAACCTTCATTCAATTCTGTTTATTTATGTTTTTTTTTTTACAGTACTATGGTATGGAATAATACTCCTTAGTAGTTTATGAAATTGAAAACTATGGCGTGAGATAGTGGGTTTATGAAATTGATTACTAGCTAGATTCAACCCTGGGTTTATGAAATTGAAAACTATTAGTTAGGTTAAATTGGGAGCTTATGTCGAAATATATCAAATTGGCAAGTTATCAGATCAACGGTATGGTCATTAAATGAGAAGGTATGGCCATCAAGATCAGATTGGAATGGCCAATCAGATCAAGTGAACGTTCAAAATTTGAATGTTCATAACGGGCAAATAATTCTTTGAATTATAAGAAGCCCAAGAAGACTTGAAGAAAAAAAAAGGAGGCACAACGAAACATAAGGGGGAATACAGAGATAACAAACAAGTGATATTGAGCGGTGAATGCGATAAAATACAAAGTGCTGAGATATTGAGCTATACACGAGAGAATTCAAGTCTTAGAAAAGAAATCTTTATTTCTTTAAAACAAAAATTGTATCTTTACCGAGAGTAGAAAGGAGTGTAGCTGGCTGCGTAACACTCGGGTGAACTAAGTGCAGCTTTGTGCGTACCACTTAGTTGGGAACGTAGCTTTGTGCGTAGCGTTCGGGAACGTAGCTTTGTGCGTAGCGTTCGGGGAGCGTAGCTTTGTGCGTAGCGTTCGGGAGCTTAGCTTTGTGCGAAGAGCTCGTGGTTGAGTGTAGCTTTGTGCGTAGCACTCGGGAGTTTCACTATTGTATCTGGGTGATTGAAGATAGTGGAAACCTTCCTTGGAGCAAGGAAGAAGTGGAGTAGGAGAATTACACCATCACCATCTCCGAACCACTATAAATCTCTGTCTCTCATTTACTTTACTGCACTTTACATATTTGCATGTTTTAACATACTAACCCTTTACGTACTGTGTTGAGCATATCTTTTGGGTTTGTGTGTTCCCACGTTCGCATGTGGCTCAAGCTTTGCATACATGTTCTTTGAGCTGTTTTGAGAATTTCCAACGTTTTGCATGCGAGTTATCTCTTCAGTTTTACGTAGTTTCGTCTTATAGCACTTTACCGTACGATTTTCCGCTGCAGATTTCAAGTTGAATTTATTCACTTGGAATCACTCTGGTTGAAGTGTTATAAAGTTTTTAATTGTTTGAAAAGTCTATTCACCCCCCCTCTAGACTTTTCCCACCCTATCGGGACCAACAAAGAGGAAGACTTAAAATCAATCAATCGAGAAGAGGCTGACTTTCCAGAAATAGAAAGAAAATCGGGATGAGGATGACCTCAATTCCAAATCAGGTTGAGGACGACTTCCAAATTAGGAAACAGGATGATCTCAATCCAATTTAGGATGAGGATGACTTCCGAATCTGGAAAAGAAAATACATGCACCAGCGAGAAGAAATTCAAATGAGGTAAATCAAATACTTTATACTTGGAGCTGATTTAACTTACGAAAAAGTCAAGGATTTTTTTCGGTGGAAATTATTTATAGCTCAAGCAAGAGTCACGGAGTGAATTATTGAAGAGAAGTGTTTGATTTGTCAAAATAAAAAATGAACAAGTCAAATGTTCACACTACCAGAAGGTGCAAGAAGTCAAAATTGGAGGCTATAATTTACAAGGCCCATACTTGTCAGATTGATAGAAGACTTTTTGAAGGGATAAGCAAGCAAAATTCAAATTCATCTGATAGAGCCTACCAAAGACATTCAATGATACAGATCAAGCTAGAAGAGCTATCAAATCAAGTGAACGTTCAAGTTTGAATTTTCACAACGGGCAAATAACTTTTTCAAGTTATAAAAGGAGACAGACTTGAGGATGAAGATAAGAACTTGTGATAAGAACTTGCACGAACCAGTAAGGAAAAATACGAAGCATTGCAAAACACAAGAATATCAAGTTCTTGAGCTACTAACGTGAAAATACAAGTCTGAGAAGAGAGAAGAAAAATATTTTCTTTGTGAAATCCATTTCTACTGTGTGTAGAAAATTGAGTGTAGCTTTGTGCGAGACACTCGGGAGTGTAGCTTTATGCGAGACACTCGGGAGGACTAAGTGTAGCTTTGTGCGAGACACTTGGTTGAAGGAGCGTAGTTGGGTGCGAGACGCTTGGGAACGTAGCTTTGTGCGAGACGTTCGGGTTGGAGTGTAGCTTTGTGCAAAACACTCGGAGAAGTGCTTGTGTAGCACTTGGAGTTTCACTATTGTATCTGGGTGATTGAAGATAGTGGAAACCTTCCTTGGAGTTTAAGGAAGAAGTGGAGTAGGAGAATTACACCATCTCCGAACCACTATAAATCTCTCTGTCTCTTTACTTTACTTGCAGTAGCTTTATTTTTGCAAACTGATCTGAGCTAACCCACTTACTATTCATTGCATATTTATCTTATCATCTGGGTTTGTGTGAAAGCTCTTTTGCATGCAAGATATATCCTTATCCTGACACATCTTTTATCTTGCTATCTTTATTTCACAACCCACTCCATACGTGTAATTCAATTTACACATCTGGGTTTGCATGATCCCACGTATGCATGTGCACCAAACTTCATACACTTATTATTTGATATATTCTAAGTGTTTCTAACGTATTGCATGCATATTATCTCTTCATATTTACGCTGATTATCTTATAGCACTTTACCGTATCGTTATTTCCGCTGTGCAATTCAAGTTGAATTTATTCACTTGAATTATTTTTGTTAAAATGTTATAATATTTTGAATTGTTTGAAAAGTCTATTCAACCCCCCCCCCTCTAGACTTTTCCCACCCTATCGGGACCAACAGATCATTATTAGTACATAAGCGTTGGTAATTAAGGATGTGGACTCAATTTGGTTATCAGGTTCATAATTGTGGACTTGCTTTTGAGTAAGGCTTAGGATTGATGATTGCTTTTGGATTGTTAAAGCTTCAAGAGGTAATCTTTCATGTTACACTAAAACCTACTTTCACTCATGAATCTATGGATATTATTTGGTGTTGGAATCCTGTGAAATTTCTTGGTGTATTAGCCTTTGTTTTGTTGATCTATGAACCTATCTTGTGGATTATTGAACTTGTGTTCATTATCCTTTCATTGTGATGAGTATGAGTATTTATTGTTATGGATTCCATGTATTGTTTGACCTCTGAGATGTGTAATCTGATCATATTTCGTATTCTGGAAATGAGTATCGTGTATTTTATTCTGATTTTGGAATCTGTGTTGGGGTTGCACTTGCAGTGCACTTGGACGGTATAATGTGTCCCGTCGAAGAGTTCCGCAAGTGTCTGGTGGAAGGGAGTGGCGGAAGGTGATGTTCCGTCAAAGGGGTCCGCCTCTTCATGAGGAAGAGAGCGGCGGACCCGAGTGTGCCGTTGATGTGCTCCGTTAGGTTGGACAGTGGGGTATGGCGGTTCAGTGTGTTCCGTCGATACGTTCCTTCAGTTCATTTCTGGTTCTGTTCCAGTAGCTATTTTGCTGGTCTGTTGACTCTGTTGATTCATCTTTGATTCTGGAATGTGTCTTGAAAATATTGTTGAGTATTCCACTTTGGTTGTTGAGTATTCATTCATGATCTTTGGTCATTTACCATGACTTGTTGAGTTAGTATTATTGGTTGATTCCTTGGTATTATCTTGAGTTTGTACTGTGTTCATACTCTGAGTTGAGCACTATTGGTGGAGTAATTCATTTGGGCATGAATCTGAATTTGGTATGTGGAGACCTTGAGTCTTTTTGAGTATCTCTTGGCTTGTTGAGTCTTTAATAACTTTGGGAAGTGGTTGGTGGAATTACGGTTTATTTTGTACGTGGTTGGTGTTATGAGAGGAATTGTTTGTGCATTGTATGCCGCTGTGGTTGGGACACATGCATGTGTGGTAATGGGCATTGTATGCCTCTGTGGTTGGGCTTTGCGCCTCTGTGGTAATGGGCATTATATGCCTCTATGGTTGGGCTTTGCGCCTCTGTGATTGGGCATTGTATGCCTCTATGGTTGGGCCTTGTGCCTCTGTGGTAATAGGCATTATATGCCTCTGTGTTGTGATATTGGTATGATGGTTTGGTGGTTGTGGTTTGGATCCTATCCTTGTATTGTGGTTTTGGGGTTACTCTGTGAGAGTGCTGTGAGATTGTCTTCGGTTGGTTTCATTTGTGGTTATTCGGTTGGACTTGTGATTCAGTTGGTATCTTGTTATAGACTTGTTGCCTTGTGCATTCGTTGCTTGATATAGGTCTCATTTGGAAGTGTCTTTGGTTTGTGATTCATTCAGCTTGTTGATTGTTGAGTCATCTGATTTAAATAAAGAATAGTTTCGTTGGTGCGTATATTCTATACGTGTGTGTAAACCTATTTACAAAACATACTATACTATGTATTTCTCACAAGTATGAGTGGTTGATTGCTTAGCATTCCTTTGCTAATGTTTTCCTAAACTGTTTTCCAAGTATGGAGTACACTACTAGAATGCTAACATTTAGTGACATTTTTTAAACGTCAGAAAAAATAAAAAAGCGTCACCAAATGTATTTACCGACGAAATAAAAACGTCACCCGGACCGTCGGGTTAGCGGCGTATGGAAAGGTATTACTGACGAAGTTATGTTTTCGTCACTAAATATTACTATTGCCGACGTTTTTGCATGGTCTTGATAATGTCATGGAATACATACATTTTGAGACGAAAGATTAACAAAAACGTCAGTAATAGTTAGTGACGAAATAAAATATTTCGTCAGAAAATGTATCTTTACTGACGTTTTTCATAAAATTATGTTTGTCATGAATAAATTTAATTGGCGACGAATATTGAAATGCGTCAAGAATATAACATTTATTGACGATTGTGTATATTATTATTCTTGTCATAAAAAAATTAATTGCTGATGAAATACCAATTTGTCAATAAAAATACATTTACTGACGTTTTTCCGTATTTATAGTCATCACTAAATTTTATACTTGGAGATATTTATAATTTTTTTATTAATTGATGAAAATTTACATATAGTTGTATGTAAAAAGGTTTACACAACAATTTCATGTAATTGAAATAAAATATTTTAGCATCAATTAACATTTCAAAATAGTGCAATATTTTTCATAGTAGAATATTGAATTACAAGGATGTAATGTGATATAAATGGTTCTTAAATAAGCTGGCCAGACTAGACATGAGAATATATGCAATTTTATGCACATAAAGATAGATAATAATTCTCATGTTTATCAAAATTATTGAGGTCGCCACTTTAGAAGTCCTTTGTCTTGAGGAGAAGGTCCGACCTGATGTTGGGGTAGAAGGTTCGATATGATGCCGGGTCCAATTTGATGTCTAGTTATGCAATAATTCTATGCCCATTAAAAACATATAGATGTTTTTTAAGCATGAATAATAAATGATTCAAAACTATATATTCAACTCAATCTGATAGTTGATTTGCATAACTTTTATACTTTCTTGTGCTTGTATTTAATTTCTAACATAACCTTCCTTTGCTAATATTTCATTTAGTTGCTTATAACATGTAATCATATTTCATTCTAGTAGTATACTGCCCAAAACCAAAATTGATATAACAAAGAAATCTTAAATAAAGTTTCGAACTATGGTTATACCTTCAAATGCTAAACATTACCTCCACAAGTTCTAGCAAAATGTTAAAAGAAAATCCATTTGCAATAGTATGTTGAACTCAAAACCTGAAGCTTTATATAGACAAATAAAACATGCTAAATCTATTAAAAATTTTCAGGAGAAAATCACTATAAAAGTTTAGATATTAAGTATTCCATCCATAACAATATGTACCTTGTTGTAGATTAAGTTGCAATATTGATGCTGCCATATATATAATGCAGCTCAAATTCATCGCAAATTATATCATGGACCGTGGTCCACAATGCTTTGTGGACCAAGGGCTGAAACGACGTTGTTTTGTTATTTCCTAATCGTTAGATTTAGACGGCGCTGTTAACTATCACCGGCGGCAATTTTTCTTTTTTCAGCTTTCGTTTGTTTCCTTTTTCAGTTCGATCTAATTTTTTTGGTTCGCAAAGGGAGCAGAGGAGATTACATTTGTTCATCGCGATTTGAGTTCATTATTTCGCAAATTATGGGAGAGATGTTAGGTAGAAGTAATCTTATCGATGATATTGATTTGAATGCGTTGATTGTTGAAGATTACAGTTCATCAACTCCTGGTATGTATCTTCGTTTGATTGTAAAATTAGCTTTCGTTTGTTTACTCGTTTGATTGTGTAATATTTCTAGGTTATATTTGATGCTATATATTTTCAAATTTTTATGCATTGCAGTTGAATGTAATCTCCCTAATGGTGTTGAATCGGATTCACTAGTTGTATGTAATGCTAGTTCTTCATGTTTTGATGGTGATCACGATGACATTCACTGTTTTAATCCCTACTGGTGTTGAATTATGCATTTGTGTTAGAATCATCATAGTTAGTATGAATTTGTTTTTGAAGTAGTTTTTGTTATTGGAAACACTTCAGTTACTTTTGAAAAACATTATAGTTTCTTTTGAAATACACTACAGTTTCTTTTGAAATACACTACAGTTTCTTTTTCATTTCTCTGTAGTTTTCAAATGGAATTGCAGTGGAATATTTGACACCACATTGTCAGTTCTAGTTAATAAACCCTTCAGTTTCAGTTCATGAACACTACATTATCATTTTAATTACTCTATAGTTTCATTTAAGATTTTTAGGAATTATGGAGAAACAATATACTTAAAAAGAATATAGTTTCTTTTTGAAAATACAACACTTTCCTTTACAAAACAATGCAGTTTCTTTTAAATTACATTACAGTTTCTTATTGCAAACACTGATTTCTTTTGCCTTGATTGGTTTTTGTTTGGTCAGATGGCTGTAATCCATCTGCTGGAGGTGGTGGTACTTCTACAGATGCCAATGAGGACGATTCATCTATTCCAGGTTCTTATGTTTAGTTGTTTGTTCATTGAGTTTGAACAGAGTAGTTATATTTTTTGTTGAGGAGCATCATACTTAGGTATATTTACAGACTACATTAGTATCCTTTTTAAGAACACTGTATTATCTCTTTGAAGAACATTATAGTATCAGGTCAATATGTTTATAGTGTCAATTGATTTCCCCAATTAGTATGAATTGTTAGTGTATACTTATCGAAAGTTCATTTTAATAACTCACAGCTAATCAAGAATTGGTAGGACATTCTGTTTATTCACTTGAAGAAGCATTTGATATGTATAATGATCTTGCATCTCGGATGGGATTTAGTGTTAGGAAGGGAAAACAGTACTACTTCCCTGGAACTCGGAATGTGAAGTCGAAAAAGTTCCATTGTTATAAGGCTGGGTTGAAAGCAAAACAAGTGAGTGCTAATAAGTGTTATACAAAGATAGATACTCGGACTGGATGTGATGCAATGTGTCAATTTGACTTAGATTCAAGTGGGAAGTGGGTAGTTACAAAACATGTAAAGGAGCACAACCATGAGTTGTGTCCGACATCTGCAAGCTATATGCTTAGGTCGCATAGGAATGTTTCTGTTGATCAGTTGACATACCTTAAAGATATGAAGAGGAGTGGAGTCCCATTATCTGATGGTATTCGGTTTTTAAAACATCAGTCTGGAGGTTCACCATTTGTTGGATTTACTGCCAGGGATGCTTATAACACAATGTTGTTAGATTCGGCGAAACATTTAGATGAGACTAACTCTAACACTTTGATTGAGATTTTTCGGAAGAGACAATTGAATGAGTCTGGTTTCTTTTTTGATTTCGAAGTTGATGATGATGCTAGGTTGTGTAGTGTTTTTTGGAGGGATGTGCAAATGAAGTCGGATTATTTGTTGTTTGGTGATTTGGTGGTACATGATACAACATACCGTACCAATATGTATGATATGATTTGTGGTCCATTTGTAGGTATGAACCACCATTGTATGAATGTGATGTTTGGTTGTGGCTTTTTATTGAATGAGAGGACAGAATCTTTTGTTTGGCTGTTCAAAACGTTTCTACAGTCAATGGATGGTAGACAACCACAAACAATAATGACTGATCAGTGTTCTGCCATGGCTGCTGCAATCATGCAAGTATTTCCAAATTCAAAACATAGGCTATGTATTTGGCACATTGGGGAGAATTCAAAGAAGCACATCAAAGGATTGAGAATGCAAAAGGGTTTCATAGAGTTATTTAATTTTCTGTTAAAGTATAGTGATACAGAAGCTGAATTTGAATTTTATTGGAACATGTAGTTTTTGCAACTTTCATCCTCAGATTTTGCTTTGTTTATATAATGATAATGCTGTTTTGATTAAATGATACTATGGTTTTGATCAAATGATAGTATGCAGTTTTGACTATATTTGTTTTCTACTGTAATTGGAATGATTTTGTTTTATTTATAGAAGGACAGTGCAGGCTTGAGTGAATGAAACTGCTGTTTTGATGAAAGGATACTGTGTCAGTGTTTGTGTTTTTATGTCTTTCCCCGTACATTGTATGAGTTGGCTTTGTTTATGAAATGATAGTACTGTTAAGAGAGAATGATATTTGGGGTTTGACAAAATGATAGCATGTCAATGTTTATTTATTTATTTATATATTTAGTATCGAATTTTCAGTTTGTTTTTGTTTATTAGTTGTAGATCCTATTTGTTTGTAGATCGCTCAACTGGATTTATTCGGCATACCCCACACCCTCTCTACTTACAAATATGGTATCCAAATCAGTTGTGCATATGAAATTTTTGTTTTGTCTTTTTTGCTCTTACAATTTATCTCTTATGTTATATTTTTTCAGGATGGTGACTGACTATAATATTCATAAGAATGTTTGGTTAGATAGATTATATAATATTAGGGAGAAGTGGTGTCCTGCTTTTAGCAAACAGTATTTCTCTGGTGGTATTTTATCCTCGCAAAGGAGTGAGTCTACTAATCATTCAATTTCTAGAAGACTTTCAAAAACAGCTGGATTGTGTGATTTTTATAATTCATTTGTTAGTGTGATTTCTGAGTGGAGGAGCAGGGAGAATGGTGAGATGTTCGCTGTTCTCAAGGTTTGCCATCAATGGCTATGGATTACGTGAAGTTACTTTCACATGCTAGAGAAGTTTACACTATTGAGATATACTTTTTATTTGAGGAACAGTTCTTGAAAGGTTCTTCATGCCATCAAGATTTGGTGGGGGTCAGTGGTGAGGTAATGAAATATCATGTTTGGCGTCCTGATGTTGATTTGATTCGTCATGAGGTTTGTTTTAGTGTTAAGGACTTGGATATATCATGTAGTTGCAGGTTGTTTTCAGAGATGGGTATTTTGTGCTCTCATTCTCTTCGCATTTTAAATATTCATTGTGTTGCAACAATCCCTGATAAGTATATTTTTAAAGGATGGACTAAAAGGGTTGTTGAAGACAGGACAGTAGAGAATGTTTGTGGTGTTGCTTCAGGTGGTTGGGTTATACAAATTGGTAGAAAGTTTCAGCGGTTGGTTTTATCTAGTCAAGACAATTCTAAAGCTCGGGAAGCATGTGAAGATGCCTTTCAAAATGCCAAGATGAAGATTGAAGCTGAAATTGGTCCTATTTTCTTTGTAGATGGTGAACAAACCACATATGGTGTTATACAAAATCCATCACGTAGTAGGCCAAAAGGTGAACGCAACAAACGGTTGATTAACACAATAGAAAAGAAGTATAAATATGCAAGAGGACGAAAGAATTATTCAAAGTATGTCGAGTTGAATACAAAGGCGGCTGTGCAATCATCTGTGCGAGAGTCTGTTTCTAGTATGGTGGGCAGTGGATATTTGGTCCATCCGTCTGGTGGTAGTAGCTCAAAGTTGGTTCACTTTAATCCAAATGAAAGTACTTAAAAAGAATATAGTTTCTTTTTGAAAATATAGCACTTTCCTTTACAAAACACTACAGTTACTTTTATAAAACACTACAGTTTCTTTTTCATTTAGCTGGAGTTTCAAATGGAATTGCAGTGGAATATTTGACACCACATTGTCAGTTCTAGTTAATAAACCCTTCAGTTTCAGTTCATGAGCACTACATTATCATTTCAGTTACTCTATAGTTTCATTTAAGATTTTTAGGCCTTATGGAGAAACAATATACTTAAAAAGAATATAGTTTCTTTTTGAACATACATCACATTCTTTTACCAAACACTGCAGTTTCTTTTGAAAAACACTACAGTTTCTTTTTCATTTAGTTGTAATTTCAAATGGAATTTCAGTGGAATATTTGACACCACATTGTCAGTTCTAGTTAATAAACCCTTCAATTTCAGTTCATGAACACTACATTATCATTTCAATTACTCTATAGTTTCATTTAAGATTTTTACGAATTATGGAGAAACAATATACTTAAAAAGAATATAGTTTCTTTTTGAAAATAAAACACTTTCCTTTTCCAAACACTGTAGTTTCTTTTAAATTACATTACAGTTTCTTATTGCAAACATTATAGTTCCACTTTGTCAGATTCATTTTATTAACAATGTAGGTTCTTTCCCAAAACAATACATTATCTTTTGAATTAATCTATATTTTCATGTAATAATTTTTAGGGCATAACAGGACATCATCTAAACTGTTATATTTTACAAACATACAGTTTCTCTTTGACAAACCTACAGTTTCATTTAGACAAACCACTAGTTTCTTTTAGACAAACCTTTAGTTTCATTTTGAAAATACAACGTAACAGAATATTTTGACGATTCATGTGTTTTCATACAGCTAGTTCGATTTTATAAACCATGTGATTTCATCGTTTTGAAAGATTAGTATCATTTCAAGTACTATACTGTTTTTTGAATGATACACGTGATTTCTTTTTCACATTTGACAGTATCCGTTGGTAAACACTACACTTTCCTTTCACGGACACTGTAGTTCCTTTTCATGAATACTACACTTTTTTTGTTTTGAATATATATCAGTTTCCTTTATCAAACACTACAGTTTCTTTTCGAATACATTCCAGTTTCTTAGTGCATATAATATAGTTTCAGTTGATGAATCACATATAAGAATATATGACACTTTATGAAATTAAACTAAAGTATTTTGTGAATGGAAATGTAGCATTTCATGAATAATATTCCATTGATTATATATTAACATGATAAGTCAAAAACATAAAAGTATTTTTAGCAAAAACTATGATGATTAAAACCTGCATAATAAACGTAGTGTAAAGCTACCTTGGCTTCACAATCAAACAGAATAAAACATTGTCAGGTGGTGCATTTATCCTTACATTCAAATTCAAAGTCACTGTAAGAGCCTTTTTCCAATAAAGTGTTCTTCGGCATTCCTTATGACATTTGCTTTGTGAACATTCACGGGCATCATGATGATCCTTGATGTGTACAATGCTCGTAGTGATGCCAAATATGGGTCCTGCATTAGTGTTAATTGTTTGTTATTTAAATTTTTATAATTGAATGAGCAGTATAAATGATTAAAGTTTTATGTAAACTTACATTTGGGTTTTTCGGAGTAAAACCACATTTCCATTGTGGATTGCCCATGTAGGTCTCCATGTGGCGCATGCAATACAATCCACAATCAGTCCTGTTATCAGCTGTTCTCCAATTCATTTTTACCAGCTCCACGGGCAGTTTCGTTATCCTCTCAGCTAGACTGGTATGTCCTCTTTTCATCAAATACTCCGAAAATGCAGTGCTCTGCAAATTAAAAGTAGTTAGATATGCATCATATATTCATAATTAGAGTGTCAGATTGAATTATTTTGAATATATATCAGTTTCCTTTACCATACACTACAGTTTCTTTTCGAATACATTATAGTTTCTTTTTGCATATACTATAGTATCAGTTGATGAATAATATATTTCTTTTTACACAGTTTCATAATGAACCACATATAAGACTATATGACACTTTATCAAATTAAACTAAAGTATTTTTTGAATGGAATAGGTAATTAGAATACTTAACAGTACTTTTGGACTGTCAGCATACTTTTGTTGAATTCTCATTCCTTTTGGAAGGGGCGTGTTGTCAATGATTTCAAGCATTGACGTTGTGAAATTGTAGCACATTATGTAGAAGTGATGATGCCGGAATATGCCAAAGAATATCTGTTAACAATTCATAAAATGTTAGTAGTTTGTTTAATTCTAAGTACAATATTTTTTTTGCATAGGGCATTATTTACCAGCTAAGCATCACTTATGTCCAACTTCCCGACGTTGTTTATTTCAGTGTTTAAGCACTGCTCAAAGTCTGTCTGGTAGGAGCTTTGTTCTGTATTTTCACCCCTTTCCTAATTTGTGGGGCTGTCTAGTTGGAGCTGTAAAAATTTATTTTATGTTATAGGATGTTAATTAAAAAATCAAGCATAACGTAAAAAAGTGTTGTTGCTTACAAAAGCCTGGGTTGAGAAGAATATTCGCTTGGGCTTATCAACCCGTTTGTTGAGATCCAACTGATTTAGTCGTAGACACCAAACATCTACAATAACACTTTCTAGCTCTCCGGCTCTCATAGACTGGAATGTTTCTCTATTCAAGTAATATCCAGCATACTCAAACAGTTGTTCACTGCAAAAAGAGCATGTATAGATATTTGAGTTAGTTAGGAAAAAATATGGAGATAATAATATAAGATGAGTGTCTTTCATATGTCAAAGGCCGTTCTTTTGTTGGGTCAAGGAAGGCATAATCAGATATTAGCTTTTCTTTTGGTCCGACTTTCTTCAAAATTTCATCGTTCTTTGTCCAAAAAGGTGATCTCAGATTCATTGGTAGATTTTTAAATCTTCGGGTCCTTTCAGCAACTACTTGCTTATAGTGGTCATCATCATCAGGTTCAGCAATCAAACTGCAGTTTAATTGTTCAAATATATAATCTGTGAGTCATGCTGGTCAGTTTCAGTTTATGTACACTATAGTTTCTTTTCACAAACACTTCAGTATCTATTTATTACAACTATATTTCCTATCAGATCTCATACAACATAGAGTAGGCATGTTCAGTTTCAGTTTATATACACTGCAGTTTATTTTCCCAAACACTTCAGTATCTGTTTATTACAACTATATTTCCTATCAGATCTCATACAACATAGAGTAGGCATGCTGTTCAGTTTCAGTTTATTTACACTGCAGTTTCTTTTGACAAACACTTCACTATCTGTTTATTACAACTATAGTTCCTATCAGATCTCATAAAACATAGAGTAGGCATGCTGTTCAGTTTCAGTTGATACACACTGCAGTTTTTTTTCACAAACACTTCAGTATCAGTTTATTAAAAATATAGTTCCTATTAGGTCTCATACAACATAGAGTAGGCATGCTGGCCAGTTTCAGTTTATATACACTGCAGTTTCTTTTCACAAACACTTCACTATTTGTTTATTACAACTATAGTTCCTATCAGATCTCATACAACATAGAGTAGGCATGCTGGTCAATTTCAGTTAACATACACTGAAGTTACTTTTCATAATGACCTCACTATCATTTCTATTCAATTATATGTTCAATTGTCAACATAGAATAAATATGTTAGACATGCTGTTTAGTTACATTTTATAGACACTTCACTGTCTTTTCATGAACACTACACTATCCTTTAAGTTAGACTATAATTTCTGTTGGTACAAAGATTATTGATTTTATGTACTTGTCATATATTGATCCATAAAAGGAAGAAATAAGTTTTGATGTAATTAACATGCATGCATATGTGTGTGGCACAAAAGAAAAGAAGAAGAAATATACATGCAAGGATGGATATGTGGCACAAAATGAAATGAAATAGGAAAATGCAATGCATGGATATGAAAATGTGTGGAGCAAATGAAGAGTGTGTGATGAGTTTGGCAAGTGGCATTCAAAGATTTATTCCTAAAAAACTTTGTGTGAACCAGATTATTTCTCTCTCCCATATTCATGCAAAGTGTCTGAACATGGGATGAATCTCCTAAAAACAAGGCTCTACAAACACTATAAAAGGGGAGCCTTGTAATGAGATCAAAGTGAAGTTTCAGAGAGTAACAATTCAAGAGTCAGTGACTACACAAAAGAAACTTCAAATGTTCGGGTCTAGAAACGAGTACTAAATTTGGAGAAGCAGCTCCGCGCAGTACTAGTACACCTTGTGTCGAAATCCAGGTTGGCATACAATTTGTGTAATTGATAGATTAGCTCAAATTGTATTTAAAATTTTCTTACTGAGTTATTTTATAAGGTTGGCGTTAAAATAGGTGGTAGGCCTAGTTTTGTAAATCGGTTGAACCTTGTAGTTGTAAAAACCAGCGGGTTGATCTAGTGGAAAATTTTGGGCGTGGCCCCGCAGATTAGGAGTGTTCTCCGAACTGCGTTATTAAATATTTGGTGTACTTATTTGGTGCGTTCATATTTTTACATTATATCTATTAGGAGTATTATCAGGAGTAATTGTCTCTTA
Source organism: Ipomoea trifida (assembly GCA_003576665.1). Taxonomy (NCBI): domain Eukaryota; kingdom Viridiplantae; phylum Streptophyta; class Magnoliopsida; order Solanales; family Convolvulaceae; genus Ipomoea; species Ipomoea trifida. The sequence goes on along the minus strand of CP025659.1, from coordinate 16,039,753 downwards.
CCTAATTCCCTAGTTAAATATAGTGTTTATTCGTTGGTATTCTGCATTACATACTTACAATTTCATTTTGATATCATGCAAATAGTATGTGTTAAAATTAGTGTATATATAAAAGGATTGAGCATACCTATCAAAGAGTTCTTTCATTGTGTTGTCTGCTGGGGTTGTGTCCAACTGTTGTTCATCAGAAATGGTATTCTCACTATCTTCCTCAAGATCTCTTGCAATATTTCGTAGTTCATTAGAATCAAACTTATCTTGGGGTTGTTCCATTGCAGTAGGTTGAGGAGAGGGCACTCCAAGGTCAAAAGATGGTGTTTGAATTTGTTGTTGTGATTGTGAAGTTGTAGGTTGTGTTGGCTGAGCTGGGTAATTTTTCCTTGTCTGTAAGAATGCTTGCTCAAGAGCACTGACTGCATTAAGAAAGCTCTGTTGATTGAAGATGTCATCATCATCTAGCAGACCTTGTTGTTGGGGAGGTTGAGAACATGACACACCGTTAATCATTTCAGCAATATTTTCAAATGTTCTCTTGATTATTCCACCTCCAGTCCTGGTGTTGCCAATCTCAGCCATTACCTCAGCAAATTCAACCACTGTGTCAGCCATCTTCCTCAAGACAGAAGTGACCTTCTTTAAAGACTCATCAGACAATTCATCTTGGACATTCTCATCAATCCTCTCATGTACATGTTATTCTTTCCGTTCAAATCGTGGGATTACCTTTCCCCTTCCAAATTGTCCAGATAATACCTCTGACTTTATCCTTTCCTTTACTTTCTCTTCAGTCCACAATGTTATTGCAGGAGCTATCCTTTGTATCTTTTTCCCTTTGAATTCCAAACGGTCAAGGTATGTCAACTGTGTTTGAAACAATAAGAATATTAGTTAGTACAAGTTAAATTTAATTGTTATAGTATGTAGGACAATAAGAGAAATATTATAAATATATGGTTTAAATTATTACCATTAGAAACAATGCAGGGCCATAGAAGAATGCATTCGGCTTCTTTTTCCAAGCTTCAATAGAGTCAATCAAAGATTTGAAAGTGTACTCACACCAGTTCAAGTCTTTAATTTTTGAAACATCATTCAGCGAGTACAGGACCTTGTACATTGCATTCCTGCTCTGGTTCCCTTTGAGTATGCTGGACACCAATAGGATAACAAAATCCTGCTTGAACCAATCTCCACTATCTCCTCTTTCAATCATCTTCGCTGGCATGCGTCCTGTGAATGGTGAACCTTTTGTTATTTCCCATCTGTGCCTCCATTCAGTCAAAAGATTAACATACTCTGCTGGTTCAGTTTCTGAAGTAACTTCAATGACAGGGTCTTGTCCATTTGGGAGCTCCATTGTGCTATACACATCATCAGCAGAAATCTTTATTTGATCGCCCTGTAAATCTAATGAGCATTTATAGGGATCAAACTTCTGGACAAGGTATCTTGTTAACCTACTGTCCCAATAAAAAACTGTCATTGTCAGCATTGATCCAAAACCGATGTCCTGAATTGCTTGTTGCTGTGTAGGGTTTAGTGAAGATAAGAGTTCCCTAAAGTGCTTTGGTGACATTCGGGTTTGCAGGTATTCAAGGTCAGTAATCAATGACTTTTCTGGAGTTGTTTTTGATTTTTTTGTTTTTGGGTGCTTTGGGAGGTCTTGTTTTTGAGCCTTGCGCTTAGCACCAGCTTTACTACCCGTTGTTTTTGGCTGCTCTGGCATTTCTGTTGCTGTATCGACTTCTTTGGTTTTTTTTTCTGTGTTGCTGTTGTCTTCTTCATTTCTGCTCTGCAAACAAGGTCACAAATTAACATTGATTATTATAACCAGGTAGATTTCATTGTTTTCTGTTCATCTTGTTTTGTGTTCATACAGTTCATAAATTTCTTTTCATAGATTTCATAGTTTTATGGTCACACAGCCCCCTGTTCTGATACACCATACAGTTTCTTTTACAAAACACTACAGTTACTTTTGAAAAACACAGCAGTTTCTTTTTCATTTAGCTGGAGTTTCAAATGGAATTGCAGTGGAATATTTGACACCACATTGTTAGTTCTAGTTAATAAACCCTTCAGTTTCAGTTCATGAACACTACATTATTATTTCAGTTACTCTATAGTTTCATTTAAGATTTTTAGGACTTATGGAGAAACAATATACTTAAAAGTAATATAGTTTCTTTTTGAAAATACAGCACTTTCTTTTACCAAACACTGCAGTTTCTTTTGAAAAACACTACAGTTTCTTTTTCATTTAGCTGTAGTTTCAAATGGAATTGCAGTGGAATATTTGACACCACATTGTTAGTTCTAGTTAATAAACCCTTCAGTTTCAGTTCATGAACACTACATTATCATTTCAGTTACTTTATAGTTTCATTTAAGATTTTTAGGAATTATGGAGAAACAATATACTTAAAAAGAATATAGTTTCTTTTTGAAAATACAACACTTTCCTTTAACAAACACTGTAGTTTCTTTTAAATTACATTACAGTTTCTTATTGCAAACACTATAGTTTCACTTTGTCAGATTCATTTTATGAACAATGTAGGTTCTTTCCCAAAACAATACAGTATCTTTTGAATTACTCTATATTTTCATTTAATAATTTTTGGGGCATAACAGGACACCATCTAAACTGTTATATTTTACAAACATACAGTTTCTTTTTGACAAACCTACAGTTTCATTTAGACAAACCACTAGTTTCTTTTAGACAAACCTTTAGTTTCATTTTGAAAATACAACAGAATATTTTGACGATTCATGTGTTTTCATACAGCTAGTTCGATTTTATAAACCATGTGATTTCATCGTTTTGAAAGATTAGTATCATTTCAAGTAATATACAGTTTTTTGAATGATACACACGATTTCTTTTTCACTTGATTTCAAAGCATGCGGTGTAATGGATGTAAAATAACTGAAAATAAGCTCTTAGCTCATGCATGATACATAACAATGTGTTTGCTTCATACATAACAAGATGTTTACCTGTATTGAAGCTTTTAGATTGCAACAATGGTTGAAAATGTGTCGATAATGGCGATGAAAATGGTCGACAATGGCAGAAGAAGTGAAGAGCACTGTTGCTTTTTGGAGAAGATGGTAAGTCTTTTGCTTGTTTGAAAAGAAAGTGGGAGAGTGGAGAGGACAAATGATGCCTTTTCCCGTTCTTTGCGTATTTTATTAAAAAAAAATAATAATAATATCAAATGTCCCACGACGGGTGATGGACAATTTTAATTATGTCCTCGCAAGTGCACGAGTCAGTGCAGTGATAGTGTGCAAAAGCAATGGTCGATCCCACAGGTAATTGTAACGATGCAATTTAATAAGCTCACAAGTAAACTAAGTGAATTAACAATTTAAAGTACTAGAAATAAATACCAACAATAAAGATCAATTTAAATGCAAGGCAATTGAATATAAACTCAGGTAAGCGAATAGAGAAATTACCAAGAACCAGAATATCAAATAAACAATCAAACTGAAGAAACCTAAGAACATGAATCAATAACCATTACTAATTCTGCACGTTAAGTCTAATACTGTTCATGTTCCTAGACGGGAATAAATTAGCTACGCATAAATAAGTTTGCAACAATGAATTCACAAAGCTTCATCCTAAACTGATATTCCTTAATTAATTGTGCCGCCACGTAGGAGAATATAATGAGAATTACTAAACAATTTGGAATGGCCAAACCTAAATACGAATTGAAGTACGAATTACAATTTGCGAATTGAGATGAAACTGCCACAAAATTGAAATTGAAGATGCCAAGTATGCTTACGCTAAATTGAAATCAAGTTTGCTCATAAATTTTCCGCACTGCTCCAACGAAACAAATTAATACAAGACGAGGATAAATTTTGTTGCTGTCGTTGAAACTAAATGTCTTCGCTGGCCAGGAAATCCAATAAGCTGCCGCCCACTGGAAAATTACCGCCGATCAGAAATCTTAGTCGCAGGACACCGAACCGCCAAGAGCTAAGCCGGCTGCCTCTCTCCTTCCATCCACGATCAGGCTCCTATTTATATAGCTCGGAGCAACAATTTTCCCCAAATTTGCGCTCGTCCATGGCTGATTAAGGCTCTGCAAGTCGCTGTCATGGCGGAAGAAGTGGCTTTACGAATTGCGATCCTCTTTTTCGTTCGATTATTGCGATTGACCATAATAATAATAATAATAATAATAATAATAATAATAATAAAAATCCTAAACTCAGTATAACACCAACACTTATTAATAATAGGAGAAAATACACAACTAACTAAATATTATCTTATTAATTCTAACAAAGATTATTAAAATAATAAAATAAATAATGTTCAACAAATTTCCCCACACTTATTTATTTGCTTGTCCTCAAGCAAAGACATTATTAAAGAGACTTAACAGAAATTTAAAAAATGAAAACCAAACAATAAACTGAGCTTTACCCGAATAGCCTTTCAAGTTTATTACCTTATAAATATAAAATTAGTGTCAACTCAAAGAATGTATAAAACACTTGACTAGAAATTTTTATTATAACATCATGCTTATTCAAATAAAGATAAAGAAATATGTGCAAGTGTGATATGTACCCTTATATGAGCTATACAAAAATTCAATAAGATAAATATGAAAATTTCACAAAATACAACCTAACCAAATTCGAAAACATTCTATCAGAGTGCAGGTGCAAAATATAAAGGAAACAAGGATCAAGGCATTTATTAAAGATTAAAATGCAAATGCTCGTCTCTTCCAAAGTTCACTCATTATTTTTCTGTTTTTGACTTTTTCCAAAGGGAACTTCTCCAAAAAACCTCGCCATTTTACGCCAGGCATGTTTGGGTTTTCAATTTTGTGTGTACTCATGAACCAAACCACAACACTTATTTATTTATTTATGGTACATGTGTAGGTGGTTGATCCAGCGAAGTAGAATCTCTGAATTTTTGCAAATAAAATAAATAGATAAACACTCTCATTTATTTTTTTGAATATTTTTTTTTATTCTTGACCTCACTTATGCCACAAAGATGATCCTTGAACCAACAAACTACACCACAATTTATAGCACTCAAGAATTATTTAAGAATTTGAAAAAGGTGATATAGAGTGAAATCAACATAAAAATCATCAAAGAGATTGCATTAAACAAAACATATAAGGGTTTTTGTGATTTTTTTCTTTTTTTTTGTTTTTTTTTTGTTTTTTTTGTTTTTTTGTTTTTAGAGAAAAAGCTATTCAAAATATAAAACTAAAGCAATTAACAACTAGCCACATGCGGTATACAAACTAAGAGTTGACAAAACCTGCATTATTTTTATCATAGGCTATTCAAAATATTCATAAGGGTAAAGCTCAAGCTAATGCTAGAATTTTAAAATAAAAAGGTTCATAAAAATAAACATAAGAAAATTAAAAATTTTGAAATTTTTTAAAATTTGATGATTGTTAGGCCAACTCTCTTCCCACACTTATTTTCAACATTGTCCCCAATGTTGTGAGACGAAAGAAAAGAAGATAAAGATAGTCCTCCCTTATTCAATTTTTCTTTTGTGGAGTTATCATTTGGCCCTGCAGTTTTTAAATGAAAATAAGAACCTACTTTATTAACGCCATTCAAAAGATTCTCCTTTTGGAGTTTATCAAACTCCAACTTATATTCCTGCGTGGAGTCTAACCCCTTGACCGCAAAGCAATGGTTAGCTTTATTTGGCAAGTTCATAGATTCCAAATTAGAAAACACAACAGTTTCATCAACCACAGTCACGGCTGATTTGTCATTTTGAACATCAGGAAGGATTGGGGGCACAAATGGCTTGGGGGGCACATAATTATGATTATCAGATTTGTGCAATTGAAGCTCATCCTTATCAATAATAATAACATCAACTTCATTATTCACTTTTTCAGACATTTCATTTTTTTTAGAAATGATATTTTCTTTTAAATTATCTTCAACAATGTTACCACTTAAAACAGTCATAGCATTTTCAGGTTGATTAGGCAACTTACCTGGCACATGCCCTTGCAAAGCTTTAGCAATTTGACCTGTTTGTACTTCCAGTTTTCTCAAAGAAGCTTCACGTTGTTGGAATTGTTGCTCATTTTCTTCTTGCTGCCTCTGTAACCATTGCTCATGAGTTTCTTGCTGCCTCTGGAACCATTGCACATTAGCTTCTTGCTGCCTATTACAATTCTGTATAAAAATATTCAAGGAATCTTCTAAAGACGGTTTGTTTGGTTGAGGAGAATCAATTGGTTGAAATTTATTTTGATTATTATCCCAATAAAAATTAGGATGACTTGGTTGAAAATCATGTTGATTATAATCCCAATAAAAATTAAGATCATTTTCCAAACCCGAACTATTATAAGAATTATAACACGGGTCATCAGAAAAATTAGAATAATTGTCCCAAACCGGATCATAAGAATTATAAGACGGATCACACACATGCCTTTTATTAAAGGCATTCATGGAATTAGCCTGTCCAAAATCAAAATCATTTCTGCAAGATACGAATGAATTATTCTGATTCAAACCCAACAGAGAACTCAAAGTTTTCACATGTTGTGCTAACTCAGACACTTGAAATGCTAAACCCATATTGGGGTTAAATTCATCCATAATTTTTCAACAAGTAGAGTTTTGTACTTTTTTTTTTTAATAAGCAATAAAGAATTAACTTGAAAAGAAAGAAAATAGTGGCAATAGTAAAGGGAATGATGAAAAAAAAATTGAATTAAATATTAAACAATTATTTAAACAAAAAGAAAGAAATCAAATTGCACAATAAACAAATTCCCCGGCAACGGCGCCAAAAATTGATGGCAATTTTAATTATGTCCTCGCAAGTGCACGAGTCAGTGTAGTGACCACAGGGAATTGTAACGATGCAATATAATAAGCTCACAAGTAAACTAAGTGAATTAACAATTTAAAGTACTAGAAATAAATACCAACAATAAAGATCAATTTAAATGCAAGGCAATTGAATAAAAACTCAGGTAAGCGAACAGAGAAATTACCATGAACCAGAATATCAAATAAACAATCAAACTGGAGAAACCTAAGAACATGAATCAATAACCATTACTAATTCTGCACGTTAAGTCTAATACTGTTCATGTTCCTAGACGGGAATATATTAGCTACGCATAAATAAGTTTGCAACAATGCATTCACAAAGCTTCATCCTAAACTGATATTCCTTAATTAATTGTGCCGACACGTAGGAGAATATAATGAGAATTGCTAAACAATTTGGAATGGCCAAACCTAAATACAAATTGAAGTACGAATTACAATTTGCGAATTGAGATGAAACTGCCACAAAATTGAAATTGAAGATGCCAAGTATGCTTACGCTAAATTGAAATCAAGTTTGCTCATAAATTTTCCGCACTGCTCCAACGAAACAAATTAATACAAGACGGGGATAAATTTTGTTGCAGCCGTTGAACCTAAATGTCTTCGCTGGCCAGGAAATCCAATAAGTTGCCGCCCACTGGAAAATTACCGCCGATCAGAAATCTTAGTCGCAGGACACCGAAACGCCAAGAGCTAAGCCGGCTGGCCTCTCTCCTTCCATCCACGATCAGGCTCGTATCTATATAGCTCGGAGCAACAATTTTCCCCAAATTTGCGCTCGTCCATGGCTGATTAAGGCTCTGCAAGTCGCTGTCATGGCGGAAGAAGTGGCTTTACGAATTGCGACTCTTTTTCGTTCGATTATTGCGATTGACCAAAATAATAATAATAATAATAATAATAATAATAATAATAATAATAATCCTAAACTCAGTATAACACCAACATTTATTAATAATAGGAGAAAATACACAACTAACTAAATATTATCTTATTAATTCTAACAAAGATTGTTAAAATAATAAAATAAATAATGTTCATCAATGGGTTGACGTCGTGGGACGGAGTAAACGGCCGCCTCATTTAGTAAATGAAACGGTAGCGTTTTGTGACCACGGTCCACAATGCTTTGTGGACCGTGGTCCACCATATAAGAACTGCAAATTCATACTTTTACTTTCCTAAGAAATAAGAACACCACAATTATGATCAAACAAAAATTAAGAAATAAAATTAAAAGCAAACCACATAAACAGAAAAAAAAAATACCATAGAAAAAATACTCATCGACTCCATCTAAGTTTTCATCATCATCAGAATCACCATACTCAACCTAAGAACTATTACTACCACTGTTGCAAAACTCCCCGCCTAGGCGGCCTAGGCGGGGCTCCTAGACCGTGGCGAATTGCTGCCTAGGCGTCCGCCTAGGTGGCCGGCCGCCTAGCGCCTAACTCGGCCGACTGAGCCGAGTTGGCGGCCGAGTAGGCCGAATTTAGCCGAGTTAACTCGCCCAACTCGGCAGAGTTAGCCGAGTTAACTCGAGCGAGTCAGCCTTGTTAATTTTATTATTATATTTATAATATTTAAATTTATTTATTTATATAAGTAAGAGAAGTAAGCGATATATATATAATATATATAATATAATATATGACATACACCCACACACATGAATTAATTTTTTGTTTTTAAAGTTCGCCGCCTAGAACCGCCTAAGTACCGCCTAGGCGCCGCCTAGACCGCTTAAGCGCTAGGCGCTAGTCTACCGCCCGACTAGAGCCTAGCGCCTACTGCAACCATGATTATTACTTGGTTCTTGAAAAGTCGGTGACTCACCATGAAATATCCATTGTGTGTAATCTGTGTCTATTCCATTTTGGCGCAAATGCATATATACCACACTTTGATTTAAGGATGTTGTGTTTAAGCATTTTTTAAATGGGCACCTAATCTCACAATCATGTCCCAAGTGATTTCCCACAAATAACATAAAGTTCTTAAGTCCTTCTATATATTCATTAGACCTTTTATTCTGTGTCATCCATGCTTTATCCATATTAAACACAGTACCTATTACAACATATAAGTTGTTATTTATAATTGGTATGAAAAAATCATTACATACATTGATTCAAGATTTTAGCAAAAAACATTGATTACATTGATTCAAGATTTTAAGATATATATATATATATATATATATATATACACACACACACACACACACACAAAACACATAATATGAACAATTAGAATGAACATATCATATTATAAAACTAAATATTATTTTAAAATTACTACTTACTTGATGGGAGATGCTTTACTAGATTCACTGCTGCAATGACTTCATATGATATTCAAGGTGCAACTGCTTATGAAGTTTCTGGTACGATGGTGTTGGATATTTATATAGTAATGGAGGATTAATGTTTCAGATATCTACCATGGTAAATAATATTTGGAGTTGAGGAGTAATAAATATTATTTGATTTGGTAGAAATGTGTTTTGGATAGTTCGAGAGGTATCGAGAGGTACTTCGAGAGGTTAGTTTGCTATCTATCGATGTCTCGTGAGATGTCGAAGAGGCTGATCGATGTCTCGAAGACCATCGATGTTCGATTTCTCGAAGACCATCGATGTTCGATGTCTCGAAGACCTTCTATGTCTCGAAGGTTGTTATGTCTCGAAGCACTGGACAGTTGGATAAAGTTTGGTGACGTTCACACGTAACTTTTATCTAAGGTGTTACAAGGTATGAAAGTGATCTTTTAAGACATGTTTCATACATTAATACGTACCATATGTTAACCAGATTATCTTATCCAAAATCAGTTGGAATTCAAACATGTGTTTGAAAGTTTGATTTGCCAACGGCTATAAACTCCTAGTAACTGCGGATAGCGGTTAGGAATTTTTCTCTATAAATTTATGGGAGTATCATCTGATGATTTACGAAAGTTTTGCATAATATTAAGATATTTCACAGTTCAAAACTCTCCAGAAAGTTTCTTTTAGAGCAACAAAGAACTTTGTTTCATCTTCTTGTATCCCATAAGATTTAATCTTGAAACCTCGTTGCTTGTATAGAGGGAAGATTAAAAGCTTATAGGAAAGTGATATCACGCCTGAAGATTTCTTTTTCTTGTCTGTTCATCTGTTTTCAACCTCTACTACCAACAATCTATAAGCTTTTAATCCTTGCTTTTGGAAAAAGATGAATGCTGGGTTCCTTGACTTTGCTGTCAACATTCCAAAGTTAGAACACTTTGAAGGCGTGGGATTTCGCAGATGGCAAAAGAAGATGAAGTTCCTCCTTGCGGCCCTGAACGTGACATATGTGCTGAGCACCCCGAAGCCAGTGGAGCAAGAGAATGAGACGCTGGAAACTACCCGTCGCCGGCTCAAGTGGGAGAATGATGATCTCGCCTGCCGTGGCCATATTCTGAACCGTATGTCTGACAGCCTCTTTGATATTTATCAATATGAGGAATTCTCTAAGGACCTATGGGATGTGCTTGAGGCAAAATATATATCTGAGGATGCCTCTAGCAAGAAATTCCTGGTAAGTGAATTAAATGAATTCAAAATGGTGGACAATCGTTCCGTCATGGAACAATACCATGAGATTGTCAGGATCCTTGGACAGATAAGGCAACATGGCATGAATATGGATGACTCCATTGCCATTGCCAGTATCATAGACAAGTTTCCACCTTCATGGAAAAAGGTACATCGTGCCTTGATGCAAAGAAAGGAAGAACTTACCATGGAACAACTTGCTTCTCACCTGTATGTTGACGAAGGGATCAGACAAAAGGAAAATAAGCATAATGGCGGTGTAAGGGATACCGGGGCCTCGGGTTCTACCATCAACTTTGTTGATGAAGGAAAACCATATGGGAACCGCAAAGGGAAAGGGAAACCGGGAAAGGTCACCAAAACTTCTAAGTTTAAGAAGAATGGAAAAGGAAAGGGGACGGCTTCTGTTAGATGCTGGGTGTGCAACGGTCCACACCTTAAAAAGGACTGTGACGTTTGGAAGATTAGAAAGGCACAAATGGAAGGTAAATCCTCTGGTGATCTTGGCCAAGTAAGTGGCCAATGGAAACAAGGTAAATTTATTAATCTTGTTTCTGATAGTACTGAAAATTTCATTGCTATGATATCTGAAATTTGTGTCATGCAGTCTGATGACTCGTGGTGGGTTGACACTGGGGCAACCAAGCATGTCTGCAAGGATATAAATCTTTATAAGATTTATAAAGGTCTGGAAGATGGTCCAAGCCTGTACATGGGAAATGATTCCATGGTGAAGGTTAAAGGGATTGGACAAGTTGAGTTGTTACTTACTTCTGGAAAGAAATTAACACTCACAGATGTGTATCATGCCCCAGATGTTAGGAAAAATTTAGTTTCTGGCATTGTATTAAACAAGTGTGGTTTTAAACTTGTTTTTGAAGTAGACAGGTTCATTTTGTCCAAGGCCGGTGTGTTTGTAGGCCAAGGATATTTGTGTTGTAATATGTTCAAATTAAATACTAGTAAAGTTGATGGTTCTATGTATACAGCATGTTCATCATCTTTATGGCATTCTCGTTTATGTCACGTAAATTACTTTCGTTTACTTGACATGGCAAAAGATGGATTAATTCCATCATGTGATTTGAACAAGGAACCATGCAGTGCATGCATGTCAAATAAAATAACTAGGAATTCCTTTCCTAGTATAACAAGGAATTCAACTTTGCTTGAATTAGTGCACAGTGACTTGTGTGACTTTCATAGCACCCCATCCTTGGGAAATAAGAAATATGTTATCACTTTCATTGATGACTATTCTAGATATTGCTATGTGTACCTCCTGCACTCTAAGGATGAAGCCTTAGAAAAATTTAAAATATTTAAGTTAGAGGTTGAATTGCAAACTGGTCAGTTGGTGAAAAGATTACGTACTGACAGAGGTGGTGAGTACTATGATCCACCATTTTTCCAATCTGTAGGTATCGTTCATGAAACCACAACACCATATACTCCACAGCAAAATGGTGTGGCAGAAAGGAAAAATAGAGTGCTCAAGGAAATGATAAATTGCATGTTATCGGTTTCCGGATTGAGTGAAGGTTTCTGGGGAGAAGCTATGTTGACCGCTTGTTATGTTCTCAATAGAGTTCCTAACAAGAGAAGTAGGGTAACACCCTATGAACTTTGGTACAACAGAAAACCCAACTTGAATTATTTGAAAGTCTGGGGTTGCATGGTTGTGGTAAGGTTGCCAGATCCTAAACGTAAAGGTCTAGGAGAAAAGGGCATTGATTCTATCTTTATAGGATATGCAGTCAATAGCAAGGCATACCGGTTCTATGTGATAGAACCTAATGACTATGTTTCGATACATACCATTATAGAGTCACAGGATGCTATCTTTGATGAAAATAGATTCACTTCGATAGATAGAACCAAGGATCTAATTCGTAGTTCTAGTGAATCCAAAGATGATGATCAAATTTATGATCATGCAGTGTTAAAGGATCCCGAACTCAGGAAAAGCAAAAGGATACGGAAAGAAAAGACATTTGGCTTAGACTTCCAAATGTACTTGGTCGAAGGGTCGAGAGGTTCTTTCGAAACCAAAAATCTATATTACTTCAATATAGAAGATGATCCTAATGCTTTTGAGGAAGCTATGAATTCTCATGATGTTGCCTTCTGGAAAGAAGCAATTAATGATTAAATGGATTCCATCATGGGGAATAACACTTGGGTTTTAACTGATCCTCCGAGAGGTTGTAAACCTATAGGGTGCAAGTGGATTTTCAAAAGGAAAATGAAAGTCGATGGGTCAATTGAGAAGTTCAAAGCCAGGCTTGTCGCACAAGGCTTTAAACAAAAGGAAGGAGTTGATTTCTTCAACACCTACGCACCGGTTGCAAGAATTGCTACCATTCGATTGTTGATTGCCATTTCGGCTATACACAATCTAGTAATTCATCAAATGGATGTTAAGACTGCATTCTTAAATGGTGAATTAGAGGAGGATGTTTACATAAAGCAACCAGAAGGTTTTATGGTTGCAGGACAAGAGCATAAAGTCGGCAAATTAATTCACTTTATGGCTTAAAACAGGCCCCTAAGCAATGGCATGATCGGTTTGATCAAGTGGTGCTGGCTAGTACAAAATAAATCAGTCTGATAAATGCATCTACAGTAAATTTAATAACCAAATACAAGGGGTTGTCATTTGCTTGTACGTAGATGACATGTTAATTTTTGGAACTAGTCTGGAAAAGGTTAAGGAAACTAAGAGTTTCTCAGTTCCAGTTTCTCCATGAAAGATTTGGGAAAAGCAGAAGTTATTCTTGGTATAAAAATAACTAAAGTACAGGATGATGTTCGATTAACACAATCTCACTATATTGAGAAAGTGTTAAAAAGATTTAATCACTTGACTGGTTCTCCAGTTTCTACTCCTATGGATCCTTCATTGAAATTAATTCCAAATGAAGGTGATCCGGTTTCTCAGTTGGAGTATTCTAAAGTGATAGGATGCTTAATGTATGCAATGACAAGTACTCGTCTCGATATTGCATTTGCAGTAGGAAAGATGAGTAGGTACACTAGTAATCTTAGTGCAATACATTGGATGGCATTAAAGCGAATTCTAAAATACTTGAATAAAACCTCTGATTATATATGGCTTAGTATATTCCAGAGGTATTTCCATCCTGGAAGGATATTCGGATGCAAGTTGGATATCGAATCAGGAAGATTATTCCTCCACTAGTGGATGGGTTTTTCTGCTTGGAGGAGGAGCGATCTCTTGGGCTTCTAAGAAGCAGAGTTGCATTTCAGATTCAACTATGACATCTGAATTTATTGCATTAGCTTCTGCACGCAAGGAAGCTGATTGGCTAAGGAATTTAATCATGGAAATTCCAGTTTGGCCAAAATCGATGTCGCCAATTTTGGTACATTGTGACAACGCTACTACACTAGCCAAAGCATATAACAAAGTTTATAATGGCAAGTCAAGGCACATAGGCATGCAATATAGCTATGTGCGGGAGCTCCTAAGTAATGGTGTCGTGGCACTTGACTTTGTACGGTCCCGGTTCAATTTAGCGGATCCGTTTACTAAAGCCTTGGCAAGGGACATGGTTTTAAAGACGTCGGAAGGGATAGGTTTGAAGAAACCCAACTCTAGTCGAGAGGTGAAGGAAAACACAACTCACGCCTAAGTTGTTACGTTAGGTCCTGAGTTCAATGATTGATGAGTACGTCATTAATCGGCTGCAAGTACTAAATAAAAGGTATCCCTGAAGTCAGTACTTGGTCTGCATGGGCGTAAAGGATGAGATTTACTATGAACTAATCCTTTGAGAAAATGCTTGTTGCAGGGCATGATGTGAAGGATTAGCCTATGTGAACATGAGGTGTGGCCGCTTCAAAGAGCTTAGGGTTTGGCTTGGATATGTTCATGAATGGATACGGACACATGGCCTTTAATAGTGTCAAGTTTGAGTTTTGTGATTGTAAAACTTGTGTGTATTTTACCTACATTTTTTCAAAGAGACTGCGTGATTCAAGGTTCGTCCATCACTACAATCCGAATTGATGTATCGTGTATTATACTATGTGGAAGTTCAATCTCTAAGACACTTTCATTTATGCACAAGTTTTGGATTTGTCTTGGTACAGCGTTAATTTTTACTATATAAATAGAGGAGGATTGTTGGATATTTATATAGTAATGGAGGATTAATGTTTCAAATGTTTACCATGGTAAATAATATTTGGAGTTGAGGAGTAATAAATATTATTTGATTTGGTAGAAATATGTTTTGGATAGTTCGAGAGGTACTTCGAGTGGTCAGCTTGCTATCTATCGATGTCTCGTGAGATGTCGAAGAGGCTGATCGATGTCTCGAAGACCATCGATGTTCGATGTCTCGAAGACCATCCATGTTGGATGTCTCGAAGACCTTCTATGTCTCGAAGCACTGGACAGTTGGATAAAGTTTGGTGACGTTCACATGTAACTTTTATCTAAGGTGTTACAAGGTATGAAAGTGATCTTTTAAGACATGTTTCATACATTAATATGTACCATATGTTAACCAGATTATCTTATCCAAAACCGGTTGGAATTCAAACATTTGTTTGAAAGTTTGATTTGCCAACGGCTATAAACTCCTAGTAACTGCTGATAGCGGTTAGGAATTTTTCTCTATAAATTCATGGGAGTATCATCTGATGATTTACGAAAGTTTTGCATAATATTAAGATATTTCACAGTTCAAAACTCTCCAGAAAGTTTCTTTTAGAGCAACAAAGAACTTTGTTTCATCTTCTTGTATCCCATAAGATTTTATCTTGAAACCTCGTTGCTTGTATAGAGGGAAGATTAAAAGCTTATAGGAAAGTGATATCACGCCTGAAGATTTCTTTTTCTTGTCTGTTCATCTGTTTTCAACCTCTACTACCAACAGATGGCATACTTTCTATTAGTGATACAAAAATGAAAAAAGAAAAAAACAATAGGTTGTCTTCATTTTGAGATATTTTGTCTTCATTTAAATTCAAATCTGCTTCAGGAATTCA
Organism: Ipomoea trifida; assembly: GCA_003576665.1. Lineage (NCBI taxonomy): Eukaryota > Viridiplantae > Streptophyta > Magnoliopsida > Solanales > Convolvulaceae > Ipomoea > Ipomoea trifida. Next base: position 16,024,266 of record CP025659.1, on the reverse strand, counting down.
AATACTAACTAATTACCTTTTTTCAATATCACTTATTTTAATTGCAAATAGCTATATCCATAATTGTTTCATATCAAATCAATATAATTATTAAATAACAAAACTATATATATATATATATATATATATATATATATATATATATATATATATATATATATATATATATATATATATATTTGTTCAAATGTGGCCGCACCTTCCCGTGCGGTCGGTGCGGTTCACACCACTCAATGTTACAAAATGCACCACTCATTGTTACAAAACACACCACAATGAAAATACACAAAAACACCATAAAACACACCACACACCCAAAATAATGCACCATAACTCCCATGTCCCTAATGGTGCATTTGCTAATACTGTGTGGTGTATATTTGCATACTAGTAGTGTGTTTTGTGGTGATGCGTTCCTAACGATGCATATTTGTGTGGTGCATTTTCTAACACTGAGTGGTGTATATCTGTATACATAGTGGTGAGGCCGCACTGTTCACACGTTAAGACGCGGCCACACTTGAACATGACCCTATATATATATATATATATATATATATATATGAATGAATAAAGCTCATATCTCCTTTTTTTTTTTTGTATATAAAATTTAATAACATTAATAATTTTTAATAACATATCATAATTTATGTGTACATGCATATTCCTGAGAAGTATTACTTAATTATTTTTTAAATATAAGTTATCTAGATAGATGTTGTGTGAGGTTTCACTGAACTACTGGATATTAGATAATGAAGAGTTCATTTGCTTGCAGGGCACCAGAACTGCTATTGGGAGCCAAACAATATTCAACATCAATTCATCTAAAAATCTTTAAGCTACTGTAAATCACATCCAACCTCACAATCAAACCAGCACACAACATAAACAACCAAACTAATGCTACACCTCAGGCCTTCTGTAAAATATGCCAAAACCAACACCAGATCTATCACAACATTCTCATGTAATAAGCTGAAACCGCCATCAAAACCCAACATCAAACCCAAACACACCACCTCAATATCCATCACCAATCAAAACCAACAACCAATCCACACTTAAGCTTGATGCATATCTACAAAGATTGTAGCAGATTGTAGCAGATTGTAGCAAGTTGTATCCTACGGCCACCCCAAAATTGCAGCAGCTAATCCTTGCAACATCATCCCCTAACCTCACATCAAAATCAACATCCAGATTCACCTCAAAACTACCTACAAAAAGCCAAATCCCACCCCCAAATATGCTACACCCTGCAGCCAAAACTGCAGGATACATCAATACCCTATATTAATATGTTTATTTCTAGAAAGCTAACTTAATGCTCTAATTCAAGGGAAATCTTAAATTTCTAAATCCCTCACCTACATATAAATAATTCATAATAAATTTAAGTATATATAATAAAAAAAACAAATCAAAACAAAGTTAAAAAAAAAACTACAGAGAAAGCTATCCCATTCTAACTAATGAGAGCAAAAAATCACCTAAATGATACCAAAAATAGAGTTTATTCATGGATTCTTGGGTGGAGATTAGTTGATTAGGGGTATTTACCTGGACATGAATCTTCTCTTGTAAGCTTAGGTCATTGGGAAGACTTCCACTAGGGTTTTGCAGAGATGAAGGCAGAGAAGATAGAGATGAGATGAGGGAAAAAATAGTGAAATTATAATCAAAGAAAAATATTGAGTGAGATTAGAGACTATAGATGAGGGAAAAAGCAGAGATCCTTAGGCCTATTGTGGAAGTAATTAGTGAACCACTGGCTTAGAGTTTTACCTCTCTTCCTTCTATGTGCGATGCCGCTGCGGAAACGATAGAAGTCTTGTTGCAGTGGAAATTGGGGATGAAGATTGTACTGTTACTGCGTATGGTAGTGTAGAGAGGTGAAGTTGGATTGTACTTATGGAAGAATTTAGACAATTTTTTTTTTTTTTTTTATTTCTAAAGGATTGTTTCTTAAAGGCGCCAAATGATAAAAAGCTTCCCGCAAAAATATTCACTTTTCCTGACGTTTTATGTTAAAATTGATTTTTAAAATAAAACATTTCGGGACGTTTATTATAAAACGTCATTGATTCTATATCTTTACTGACAAAAAAATTATATTTCGTCAGCAAATATTAAAAAAAAATTATTGTCTCTACCAAAATATATAGTGACGTTATTTAATATAACGTCGCAAATTATTATATTTAGCGACATTTTCTAGAGCGTCGCTAAAATTTTCGTCGGGAAATGAAAGATTTCTTGTAGTGGTAGTCTGAGCCTAGAGCGCGCTAGTGATATATCCGCCTCATGTTATGCTTAGACAGTTAGACTAGTGAACCTGTTTTAGACGTTTTTGGCCCGTGTGCCTTAGTTTATGGTTTCTGTATTTGACTATTTCGGTTGTTTTACCTTTATGGATTAATATTATGGATTTTAGCCTATGCATCTAGAGTTGGATTATTCTAGATGTGGCATGACACCCGGTTGAGTATTAGTACGCTTCCGCTTTGTTATATTATTAGTTCTGAGATTGCTAGCTTTTATATTAAGTTTATGCGATGCCTATCTTAGCGTGAAAAAGTTAGGGGTGTAACACAGCCGACTCAGGTGAAATGACGCAGGTCTGCTTCTAGGTAACCAATGCCAGTTTGCGTCTAGGGGACCGGTGGTCAAAACGAGGGTCCTAATAGTCTACTAGTTCAGCATTGGGGAACTAGTGTTGATCCGATGCAGCGGGACTGGTGGTCAGAACACGCTGTAGAGGCTGATCACTCATGGAGAATTTTCTGAGGTAAAGTTCACAAGACTTTGTAGCATCTCACAAGCGATGCCAATGTTGGTTTTATGACTTTTGGACAATCAACGACTGGCCAACACAACCATTAAAATAACAAGTATAAAGAGAAATTTACAATGAATATTTCATATTACAAGTGAGTTTAGAGCCTTAAAAGTGAATTAATTCATGGATTGTTTTTTTTTTTTTTTTGAATATTACTAACTCTATTACAATGCAGTATCTGTTCATAACTACTTTCTCAACCAATTAAAGCACAAGAGTCAGTATTGCCTCCACTGAGACTTCGAACCCACCACCTCCCGTATAAAGGGAAGGATTTGATGCCACTGGACCACAAGAGTCATGTTTTGTTAGGAGTAGGAAGCCCAATCATACTTATACTAAAAATAGAGCCAAAATGCTCATTATTCATACCAGTGTTGGGTCGTGGGCACCTTAAATAACATAATCCCATTTGCGCATAATACTTAGGCCTTCACCATTAGTGCAATTTTCATTGGATTTTGCTGACATTTATGCCACATGAAAGAGAGAGAGAGAGCGAGGTGAGAGAATGGGAGAGGTCTTCCTGCAAGGTATGGGATTTTATCAGAATTGTGGGGTCCATTTTTAACTTTCCCAGATTCCTTTGCGCGCGTTGCGCACCCAGAGGGCACGTAAATGGTAATATTTTTTTTTAATTTCTTTTTCATTTTTATATTTTGTTTTATTTTTTTCTTTTTCTTTTTTTTTTCTCCACCTCATTTTCTCTTTCCTAATCACACTTACAAAAACTCATCAAAAACCACACCAAAAATTTCAACTATTGGGGAAGGCATTATGTAAATATAGGTAAATAAAATTATATTGGGTAATAAATTCCTACAAAGTGACAATTTATTTTTTTAAACCTAAGAAATAGCATATATTAAAACCAATTTGAAATACAACTAGGCGGGGTAAACTTCCACACCTTAAAAACGAATGAAAAACCAATTGCCCGCCCTAACACATGAGCCATAAGGGTGACAAATTCCTATTTAATGAGTGCCCCATCTATCAATTACTTTGGTCTGGCCCCGCCTGACACTTGCGAGTTCCGACTGGCTCATCTCTCTAGGCTCAATTCTCATTTGGTTCCAAGCTAAATAACGCATCAATAATATTAATGATGAAGCTTAATATATTTATATTAATAATAAATAGTGTATAGATCAACAGAAGTAAAGATATATTGATAAAGAGAGTTAAAAATATATGTATATTTTCTATAATTTTAACCTCATGTGCTTCTTCACTTTTCCTCTGGAAAGAGAGTCCCGCATCACATCTTTATTCCAATAGTAACACTACGGAATCTCATAAAACACACACTTTATTCAAAATTTCAAATAATCTTTAGTGGGAGAGAGAAACAATGGTATTTCTTATTATTGAGCAGGAAATGGGAGAGAAAGATGTGTGTGAAAGTGGAGTAATGGAGTGATAACTGTATACTTGTAATGCCTATTGTTTAATTTCAAAGTTAAAAAGGTAGCAGTGAGATAATATGAAGAGGTGCATTTATTTTAGAAGAAAAACATTTACATAAATTTTTAGAGAAAGTTACTGTATAAATCCGCTCTGGTAAATTTTGTATTGAATACAATTCAGAAGATTTTGAGAGTTGTTTGGAGTATAATGAGGATATCGTTGAGATCATGCTTTCATTGTACTCGATAAAAATTTAAAATTTTTTATATTCTATCATTAATTATATCCGGTATAATTGATATTTGTTGGGAAGAAAAATGGGACTTGTTGAGACGACCATGTTTCAAGTGCACTCGATATAATTGATATTTGCCCGGTTCTTAAGGCTTTAGTTGGGACTCATTTAAGACTTGTTTCAAGCGGTAGGATGAAAGTTCGATTTCTATCATGAGTATTTAATTTGGGGTTAAAATTTAGATTGAACTCTTTATGAGCAGAAATGTATAATTTGTGTTGAATCGAGTCTCGAAATTAGACTGATAGATCACTAGATTTACCTTTACATAAGTTTAAACGTTCATGAGACCAAAGATATATTTCTGCGAAAGTATTCATGAGACCTAAGATATATATAGTTCACTGAAACTGGAAACTAACTTAAGTTACAANNNNAAAAAAAAAAAAAAAAAAAAAAAAAAAAAAAAAAAAAAAGAAGGAATAAAGAATGTATAGGGACACAAATTTTATTGTGGACCACTGCACGGTCCACAATGCATGATAGTCCATGCATCAAAACAACGCCGTGATTAATAAAAAAGAAACGGTAAAAACGACACATGTTATGCGCCGTTCCGCAAAAATTAACTCTGTGTGTATAACATATTCAGTTTCATTTTATATACACTGGAGTTTCCTTTCAACACAACTAAAGTTTCTTTTCGATATAACTACACTTTTATTCGACATTATACACTCAAATATATGAAACTGTTATTTAGTTTCATTTTATATGCACTACTGCAGTTTCCTTTCAACACAAGTACAATATCATTTCGATATAATTATAGTTTTTTTGGACAATATACACTCAAATATGTTAAATTGTTATTCAGTTTCATTTTATATACACTGCAGTTTCCTTTCAACACAACTACAATTTCATTTTGATAATATAAAAAAATGTGACGGCAGCTTAAGTAAAGAAACGGCTCTGGTGTAGTATTACTGAAGTACAAAGAGTCAACAGATGCCTCAACTGAGGCTCGAACCCACTCCCTTCCACATAGGAGTGTACACCAGATGCCGCTTGATCACAGGGCCTTTGACAAGGTGTCACGTTTTAATTGATCTAAAAATATAATAAAAGTGTAAGAATTTTATTCTTTCACTTTTTCTTTATTTAATAAAATTTGTATACGTTGCTGGTTCGGAGTTTTATTCTGTGAAAGTACATTTATCACTTTTCGTAATAGAAATACGTGTAAATGGAATCTGAAGTACCGACCGCGCACGCGGCGCCACATCAGTGATGCAGCCAGTGCTCATATTGCCACCCCACCGGCATCGCATCTTTCACTAATTTTTCTGTTTTTTAAGTTTACGAAGTTCTGAATGAATTTCTGATGCATGCACGTGATGTTACGCGTGGACGGCATGCATGCATCACTGTGTTTTTATCGAGTTTGGAGTTTAATTGTTCAAGACGTACTATACTTTGGACATATATATCTCAAAAAACATATATTGGTGTCAATTCAAAAATATTATAGGTTTTATTTGACAAGTCTAACTAATCGGATAATTATATGCTAATTTATGAAATACTGAGTTGAGTCGTGCAAGATTTTTTTTTTTTTTTTTTTTGAATAAGTCGTGCAAGATTTAACTAATTAGTAGTTCAGTTGATAAAAATCTTGTGTGAGATTGTCTCGGGGATCTTTATCTGTGAGACGGATATGGTTAAGATGAAATGTAATACTTATACTAGCAAATGTAATACTAAATCAAGAATAAAATATTTATTATTTATATGGAGAAATGCATACTTTTGAAAGAAAAGAAAGTAATACTTTTACATCAAAATGTAAAAGTATTATATATTTTCATCAAAAGTATTACATTTTCCTTTATAAGTGCAACACTATTTATAAGAAAAAATATAATAATTTTAATGAAAAAAGTAATACGTTTGCATTAAAGTATAAAAATACGGAGTATTATATTTGTTCTCAAAAGTATTATGCTTTCGCTTATAAGTAACAAATATTTTATTTTTGATTTAGTATTATATTTGCTAATATAAGTATTACATTTGCATATTAACCAGACTCGAGTCATCTCAGTTATAGTCACAAGTGTAACATTTACTAGTTTGTATAAATTGAAAAGAGCGAGGTGAAGGGCAAAAGAGAGATTTTAATCCATAAGGTGTATGTTGAGCCTACACACTGTCCCTGATCTATTTATAGTGAGTGTAATGCGTGATAGAAGTAGGCAACTTCTACTCAAACGTACGTAGGAAAAAGAACGATCTGAATAAATGGAGAGGAAGACATTTGGGCTCTTCTTTTTGCTTCTCATAATTGTATTGGCTTCGCGTAAGTACTTTCTCTCTCTCTCTCTATCTATCTCTCTCTCTGTAAAGAATCATATTCATGCATGTTTTCTGAAACTATATATCGACTAGTACAGAGTATTATATATATTATATTGGTAATTAAGATATAAGATATATATGGGCGCATTATATTGCATGCAGATGTAGAAAATGGAGGCGTGGAAGGAAGGGTGTGCATATCGCAGAGCCACCACTACAAGGGACCATGCTTAAGGGATCACAACTGCGCTATGGTTTGCCGTACTGAAGGCTTTTCCGGCGGAGACTGCGTTGGATTCCGCCGCCGCTGCTTCTGCACCAGGGGTTGCTAATGCTAATGCAAATGCATTATTGCATCTTTACTTTAATCTGGCCATGAATAAATAATAAATTTTGATGGCCGGCCAGGCCTCCTTTAATTTAATTGCCATCTTATCATCTTTTGATTTTTGGAAGGGTGGGTGGGTGGGTGTTATCTTTTTTTTTTTTTTTTTTTTTTTTT
>CP025659.1:15973092-16000426 GCA_003576665.1 Ipomoea trifida | reverse complement strand
ATACTCGTGAACCTGAAGAATTAATATAATTCTAACACCGTCACTAACTATTAATTAACAATACTAACGTTCCTATTTGGTCCATTATAACCTATAGTTCATGCTTAAGGCTAATATAACATATCCAACATAGGTTTATTACTCTTTCTGTGTCGCATCGGTCACCACTTCGCCATTCTGCCACCTTGCCGAGCGAGAGAGAGAGCTCGCCGCTGCTTTATGCCACCGCCATCGCCACCATCCACTGCTGCTCTTGTTTGCCGAGAAGGAAGATGGGAGCCACGCCTGTTGTTGTCGCTGGAACGGGGATGCTGCACGGAAGAGGGAGAGCCGTCGAAATGTTCCGCTACCACTTAGCGGAAGAGAGACCACCGCCACTTGCCCGCTGTCGTCCACCGCCGGAAAAAGGGAGAGAAACGGCTGCTCTGCTTTGATGCTCTTCGACCTCCGCTGCTGGGAAACAGAGACGGAAGGGAGCGACTTGGCTGTTGGGGTGGGAGATCACCATTGCCGATCTCGTCGCCGCCACTGCCACGAATGGAGGAAGCATGGGGATCATTACCACGAGTTGCCCTACCGCCGGTCTTCCCTCTCCGTCGCGAAACAGAGGACAAGGAGGAGAGGGGTGCTGCTGTCGAATCCCATGCGTCGTCGATGCCGTCGCCGCTAACCACTATCGTCACCGCTTACTGGAGGAGACTGCTTGAGCACTCTCGCCGGGGAAGGAAGATGAAGATCCATGGCTGCTGCTCGCGGGGATGCCACACCACGCCGGGCTTGCCGCCGAGCGTTGCCTCACCGTTGCAGAAGAAGGGTGACGCCGGGAACGGAAGCCGCTGGAAGGAGGTGTTCGTTAGTGTTTGTTGGCCGGTGGTCGATCGGGAAAGAGGCGAGAGACGGGTGTTAGTGGGCGATGGATTCCTTCCTTCTTTTAGCTGCTGCTGATTCTCTTCCTTCCCTTTTTGGAAATTCCTAATTCCATATAGGGTATTTTAATTGGATTGGGCTACTAATAGAAAAGGGCTTATACAATTTAGGATTTAGGCTAGATCAAAATGGCAATTATATAACTTAGACTAGGTTAGTTGGGTCAATTAATCATAGTCTATAAATTATAAATAATGAATCATGGGCTTAGTGTAATCTTTAATAAATATAATTCATATGGGCTCAATAATATTCTATATGGTATAAAATATATATATGTATATATATACATAACAATAAAGGTATTGGGCTAAGAATATCTAATATTGACATGCTAATAATATATATAGAAATACATGATCCCAAGCCCATAGGAAATAATTATACTTATAATTATTTAAATAATTATTTAATAAGAAAATAACCCCCTTATAATATTCAAAAGAGTAGTAGGAATTTTCGGGGTGTTACAAAAAAGGAGAAAGGAAAGAAAAAGGGAAGAATTAAGTGATCAGCCGAAGAATGTGCACGCAGGGACTCAAACCCGCGCCAAGCGCCAAAGGGGAGAAGTGACCGAACCATTGGACCGTACTGACTCGTTAGTTCTAAATCGAAAGACTCGATTTTTGGTCTTCTGGGGGCTCGATAATGTAGCGTTACAGACGAAGATAACGGAGCAGAACTCTCCGCCATAGGAGTCCGCGAGTGGGTACGGAAGGGAGTGGCGGAATGGGGTCATCCGTGAGGGCGCACCGCCAGAAGAGGAATAGCGAAACCAACGGCGCTGGGACTTCCATTAGCGCCTTCCGCACGACAAAAGGGCACATGCATCTTTTCCCCGTTTTGAGCGAGTTATAACCCTAGGTCGTCCGCCTCTCTTCTCCGCTTCGTAATTTTTTTTCCGTAAGCAGCAAGCGAATAACAGCACAACAGAGCACCCAGGTCCGCGCCGTTCTTCCGTCACTAGCAACCAGATCGCGCACGTCCGCCACCGGGGTCCGCGACTTTCCCTCCATCGGCAGCCAAGCAGCGCAAGTTTTTCCGCAAGAGTCCGCAACATCGCCATTTTTGTTTTCTTCCACAGCAACACCGAGTTCGACTGCCAACATCATCAACAATGGCTAGAAGAAATCAACCCGGTGAAGGGGAAGGCCCGAGCAACATCCGTTACTCCATAATAGATGGTAAAGCTCTTGACCCACTACACTTTTCGCCCGAAATAGTGAACATGTTGAATTATCAGGGTCTGTTGGATTTATTTCTGCGAATTGAGAATGTTGTGTATCCCAATTTGGTCAATCAATTCTATCAGAACATGAAAGTTAAGATTGTCAACCAAGTGCCCGTGCTCACTTCGATAGCGAAGGGCGTAAGGATTTCGTTTGACCCGCCCAAGTTGGCTAGGTTGCTTAATTTACCGTTGGGAGGTGTCAGTGAGTATGAGCGCAGTGCTTGGGTTGAGACACAGGATGTGGGCTTCCGAGACTATTTGAGGTACATGTTGGGGCAGGTTGAGGGCATTGCTTTGGACACTCGCCCCGATAAGCATAATCTGACTGGTGAGCAAAAGATTCTGACTTTGTTGGTTGGAGAAAGTTTGTTGCCCAACCGAAACAACAGCCGGGAGGTTACGGCCATAGAGTGTGCTTTTGCGTACTTCCTGAAGCATCGGGTGAAGTTCGATTTGCCCAGTTTGATGATCTCACACATGGACTTCTGCAAGACAGTCAAGAGGCGCAACCGGCCTTACGGGATGGTTCTGAGTTGGATATTCCAAAAGAAGAGGGTTAATGTCACCGGGGAGTTGGCAAGGCAGCCGGTTCACAGCACGTTCAACGCGCCGAGTCTACAGTTTTCTGGGCTGTTTCAGGTAGAGGGGAATGAGTATATCACCGCTCATGAGCTGAGTAGGATGCCAGCCGCCGAGAGCAGGGAGCTGATTGAGCGCTATCACATTTCACACAAGAGGCTGCGAGGATTGGTCGCGCCTCAGCAGGCTGAGCAGGCAGGTGGTGATGAGGAGGATGATGAGTCTGAGGAGGAAGCCGAAGAAGAAGAGCCCGTGGGTGAGGCTGACCGAGAGCACCGAAGGAAGGAGCAGCACGACCCCTTAGCTCCTACGCCACCAGTTGGCCCCGTACTCCGACAGCTACAGGAGATGCATCGTATAGTTGAGGCGAGGTTCGATGCAGCGTTTGGGCTTCATCGAGGCCAAGCTAGGCATTGAGGTGCCACTGGAGTATCAGCAGCCTTATCCTTACCCTTACCCTTATCCACACCACGGTCCAGGCAGTTCTTCTCAGGGAGGCCACCCAGGTTAGTTGATAGTTTTCTCGTTAGTGTTAGCTCTGTAGTAGAACCCTGTAGTCTAGGTAAGTTGTTAGTTTAGGTTCTTGCATGCTAGTTGGGTTGGGTAAGTTGTGAGTTTAGTTGCATGTTAGTACGTTCTTGAGTTTAGGACTAGTTGAGCAATCGTTCTCTTTAATCTTCCGTTGAATATTTGTTTCCTTCGAATCGTTCTGTTTCAAGTTCCCGTGAGCGGAGCTTCGGGGACGAAGCTCCTTTTAAGGGGGGTAGAGTGTAACACCCCGTAAATTCGTTCAAGCCTTTCGGTCGATAATTAATTTCTTGGGCAATTTAATTATTTTAATTGGGCTAGTTCTTTCAATTTAATATATATATATATATATATATATATATATATATATATATATATGTTTCTTGAGTCTAAATTAATTATTCTAATCAAGAGCCCAATTATTGAATTTATTCTTGTAAGGGATTTTATTCAATTTGGATCCTTACAATTCTTATAATTAAAATATTCCTACATGTCCCAATTTCTTGATTATATATAAGTATAATGCCTTTAAGACATCTTATGGGCTTTTTTTATTCTAATATATGTATTTAATTGTAAGGGATGAATTCATTAGCCCAATTTATTAATCTTCCACATATTAATTCTTGTAAGTAATATAATATATAGTTGAGCCCATTCCACATTTAAAGTCTTTCACCCTAATACATTATATGTATCCTAGTATATATATTGAAGATTAAAAATCCCTAAAGGTTTTCACTCCCTCTCCTCCCTACACTCATATTCACGCCATTTTCCCTTCAATATTGTCCAAATTTGATCTTCATTTCTCCTACAAGTTTTCAAGTCAAGATTGCTCCTTTAAGCTTGTTTAGGATTGGGTAAGTGCATCTAGCTAAGAATCTACCTTGCATTTTATGGTTTTGCTAGTCTTTTTGCATATTCTTATGTGTTCTTTTGGGGTTCTTTGGGTAAAAGATGATCAAGAAGGTGGTGGGGCTTTGTGAGCTTTGATTGAGGCTTGGCTAGGTGGAAAGAGCTCTTTGAGGTAACCACTATGTCCATCAAAATCTATTTCTACACTCCTATTCTATATGATATTCTTGGTGTTGGAAATCCTGAAATTTCTTGTTGTTTAGCCCTATTTTTGGATGTATTTGTTGGATTTCATCTTGATCTTTTGCCTAGTATTTGTTATGATCATTGATGATTTGGATTTCCATATTTTTGGTCTCTAATTTGATGAAATGTTGGTGTATTTGGGTCTGATTTTTTATTCTGGAAACCAATTATTCGTGTCTGAGCAGAAGGTCTGATTCTGGGAGTTGGGTTTGGCCTTGCGGAGACCTGCGGCGGCACAATGTAATTCGCCAAAGTGATCCGCATGGTGGCAGCGGTGAGGTTGGACGGTTGGAGGTGGTCCGCCGAGGGGTTCCGTCCCCTTCGTGCGGAGAAGGCTGGCGGAGGACTGTGCTCCGCTGCCGTGTTCCGCAAGGCCTCTGGAAGTTGGATTCCAGAGACTGTTTTCGGTTGTTGTTGTCTGTTTGTTTCCCTTTTGTTCTGAATATTGTTGGAATGTTTTGCTGGGTATTTTACCATGTTTTTGGAGCATTTATTCATGTCGTTTGTTGGGTATTTATACCATGTCTTGGAGCATTGATTCTTGTCTTTGGTTTCCCCTTTTCGTACTCTTGGTTTATTAATTCCTTGAATTCATTACTTGGGAGTTGGTTTGTGTTCATAGTTCAGATGAACACTTTGTTTGGTTGTTTTGGGTTGAGGTTGGAGTATGAGTATGTGGTGGTAGTTTCTTGGTATCTTTTGGAGGTTGTTGGGTGAACTAACTGTGCTACTATTGACTATATTCGGGTTCATTACCCCTGTGATTGGACTCCGGTCCCTGTGATTGGGTTGATTACCCCTGTGATTGGGTTCATTACCCCTGTGATTGGACTTCGGTCCCTGTGATTGGACTACAGTCCCTGTGATTGGGTTTTTACCCCTGCGTACCTGACTTCTGACTGGGGTTGGGTTTGGTATGATGGTTGGTATGAGGGTTTGGAGGTTGGAGTGGGATTCCTTCTTGGTTTATTTGCTTGTGAGTCCTTCTGTATAATCGGTTGATATCTCGTTGTTCTTGGTTATGGTTGGTTGATTCTTATGGTTGTTGTTCAGTTGGTATCTTTGTTATGGTTCGTTGTTGTCTTATGCTTTCGTTGTTGGATATTGGCTTTGTTCGGATTAGTCTTGGTTTATGATTCGTTCAGCTTATTGTTGTTGAGTATCCGTTTTGAACTGTTGAGCAGTTTGTTGATGTTTATATTCTATATGGGTGTGTAAACCTATTTACAAGCTTATGTATATCTATATCTCTTTGCGGGTGTGAATGGTGGTTGCTTAGCAGTCTTTTGCTAATGGTTCTTTGCATGTTTTCCAGGTATGGAGTAGTCTGAGCGCGAGCGCGTTAGAGCCTATCTTATGAGGACGCTTAGACTTAGTTTCCCTTGTTTAGACTTTGGTTGTTGGGCCTGTGTGCCAATTGAGATATTATATACTCTTGACTAGTGTTTGGATGTTGTTGATTATGACTTGAGGATTTTTATTATTTATGCATGACAGTTCGTTCGTTTCTTATGGTTAGCCTGTGCATCTAGGCTGTGTTTTCTTCCTAGATGTGGCATGACGCCCTTAAGTTTTAAATTCGCTTCCGCTATGTTATGTTTGTTGGTTGAGATAGGCAGCTGTTGTGTTGAGATTTATCTATCTCAGCTTGTGTAAGGTTGGGGTGTCACATATAGGGTTTTCCATGTAACAATTTTACAAAATCTTTATTTAGTTTTGAATAACCCGCGGATATCCTTACTTAGCCGTCGCGCTAACTACACTTCACTGTGTTCCTAACAGATGCAATCTAGTGTCAGTTCCTGTAGCCCAGTGAACTCCGAAAGTTCATTGGAATATGTTTGTGAAGGCATGGATTATGACGAGTACATACAGATGATGGAGGGAGAAGATCTATACGCACCTGGTTATGCTCCTGTAGCTCCCACCAATCCAGATACTCATGTAGCTCCGTCGGCCCCTTTTGTTTCTTGCCCTGTTATGGATGAGGTCTAGGCTACTTATGGCTTCTACCCCTTAAAGCCTTTAGATGGTAGCGATCCCCTTGAGTTCATTGGGCACTACTCATACCCTTGGGACCCTAGTCCTCGGGACGTTTGGGAGGAATGGTCGATGGTCATAACTAATTCTCGGTTTTTGGACCATATCACCTGGTACGAGGGGGAGTGGCACCTGGTCTGGGGAGAGTTCACCGGCCCCGTGTATCGCATGATTGGCTAGACGTCGGGTTCTTGGGAGTCCTTGGGAGTTTTTGGTGTACATACTTTTTGTAGCCTTAGTGATGGCTAGGCATGACCAGTTGGGTCGTAGTTGAACCTTGTTTGGTATTTTGGCCTAAGGGGCAATCTTATGTATGTATAACTGCAAGAATGTATATTTTGCCTAATGGAGGTTTTTCAGTTGATGTGTATAAAAGTGCTTAAGTATCTGTTGGGTGATTGTTGTGGTTAGAAGAGTTTCCTTTTTGCCTGTGCACCTAGAGTGAGGTTCGTCGCTAAATGATAGAACACTCTCTCTAGGTGTGGCGGTAACTCCCTCGGATGTACGGGAAGGTAGATCCGGGGTGTTACAGGGTAGTTCAACCTATTTTCAACGAAGATTGCTCAGTTGATGAAACTGTCGAACTCCCTACTGCTTCCGTTTATGACATTGGCAAAGATGATTGGAGGCAGCCGTTGATTGACTACTTCACCGATGGGAAGTTACCAGAAGATCCTCGCAAGAGGGTGGATATAAAGCGACGAGCTCCTCACTTCATCTACTATAATGAGACGTTGTATCGTCGTTCATTTGATGGAGTCTGGCTCCGATGTCTAGGAGAAGAGGAGGCATTACAAGCCATGCATGAAGCTCATTCTAGGGTCTGCGGTGCGCATTAGTCCGGCTCTAAGTTGCACTTCCACATTAAACGAATGGGTTATTATTGGCCTACAATGGTAAAGGATTGCATAGATCATGCTCGAAGGTGCCAAGCTTGTCAAGTTCATGCAAACTTTATCCATCAACCACCAAAGACTCTACACCCAACAGTCGCATCTTGGCCGTTTGATGCTTGGAGACTTGATGTGGTTGGCCTAATTACGCCCAAGTCATTTACAGGTCATACATACATATTGGCCGCCACCGACTACTTTTCAAAGTGGGCAGAAGTCGTGCCATTAAAAGAAGTAAAGAAGGAAAATGTGGCAGACTTCCTCCGTGTTCATATCATCTATCGGTTCGGCATCCCACGATATATCTTAACTGATAATGGGAAACCCTTTGACAATAAATTGATGGACAAGATCTGTGAGCTTTTTGACTTTCAGCAGCGAAACTCCTCAGCATATTATGCAGCTGCGAATGGGCTTGCAGAAGCCTTTAACAAGACTGTTAATAAAATTACAATAGAAGAAAAATACTTTACTCCTTATTTTTGTAACAAGTTTTTGTGTCAATTCTTTTAGTTCAGCAGATAGTTCAAAATAACTATTGGTCTTGGTTGTATTATTGTTCTTGTAGTTCAGCAGAAGGTTCAGAAGAATTAGCGGACGTAATGCTGAGCAGAATATTGGAACAAGTCAAAGAAGACAAGGAGTGCAACAGATTCAGTTATGAATTTAACTGATTTCAAACATCATATATAAGGGAGAACTCTCTGAAGAAACAGTTAGAGAGATTTGATTGATGAACACAAGAGTGAAATGAAGAGGAGCTTCTCTTGGAGAAAATAAATCGATATCTTGACAAAGCCTACCTTTGATTCAAGATAGTTTTTATTGTGATGAACCGGGCAAGCAACCACTCTGAATGTCAGTTGAGCTAAAATTGAGGGGGAGCCTCAATTCAAGAAGATCGGGAGATCTAGTATCGCACAACTCTTCAAGGCTGAACTCTAGAATGGTGATTGATGATTTCTAGTGTTACCGTATGATTTTTGCTGTAAACTATTGACACATTTCCAGATTGATCAATGAAGAGTTGGGCGTTCAGAGTGATGCCCCCCAGATGTAGGAATGGCGATTCCGAACTGGGTTACCAAGTCTAAGTGTTCTTACTTCTTTGCTATTTTTCTTGCTGTTTACTTGATCTATTTCCTGATCTACATCATTTGCTAGTTCAGTAATCTGTTTACAAGGTCGTCTAACTGATCTAGTAATTAGATTAAATAGTTGGAAGACTCGGTAAACCGATAGATCAATAAACTGGATAATCTGAGGAATTACAAATGGTATCAGAGCTAGTCTCAAGGCCTTTCCCTTGAAAAACGATCTTTTGGAATTTTCTTGATCTCTCTGTTTTCCTTATCTTCTAACCTATCTTTTTGAGTTTTGTCACTGTCTGATCTGAGGTAGATATGGAAGGACAGGCTAGACCACCTCAATTGATTGGCACAAATTATGCTTATTGGAAGGCAAGAACGCGGATCTATCTCCAGGCTCAAGGAGTAAATGTATGGAAGGCTGTCACCCATGGCTGGACTCACCCCAAAACTACTCATGAGGATAAGTCTGAAACTCTCACTCCAGTCGATCAATGGACTCCCGAGGACATCAGCAACAGCGAAAACAACAATAAGGCACTAAACACTATTACAGGTTCGCTTGACGAAGGACAATTCGGATTAATCGCTGGATGCAGCTCTGCCAAAGATGCCTGGGAAATTCTTGAAAAGCTTTATGAAGGAGATGCTTCTGTAAAACAAACCAAGATGCAGCAGGTTCTTACCAGATTTGAAGAATTACGGATGAAAGACGAAGAAACCATCGTCGAATTTAATGCTAGGGTTTAAGAGTTGAAGAACGAAGCAGCTGTTCTGGGTGAACCATTCTCTTCGGACAAACTCGTCAGAAAAATTCTCCGATCTCTCCCTGTACGTTTTAGAATGAAAGTGACTGCAATTCAAGAAAGCGTAGGCTGGGAAACAAAATCAGTAGCGGAGCTGATGAGCAATCTAAGAACGTATGAGATGGATATTTTGTCACAAGACAACAACTCAAAAAGGGGCAAAAATGTTGCGTTTATTGCAGAAGAATGTGAATCTGAAGAAGAGTGTGATGAATTGGATGATGAATCTGTGGCAATGATCACAAGAAACTTCACCAAAATTCTTAAACAGATAAATCAAAGAAACAGGGGAGGCAAGAATCAACAAACTAGGTTCAACAATGCTGTCTCAACCTCGTCGAATCCGTCACGAACCACTGGAAGAATATCAAATTCGAATCAACAGAAAAACGTCAATCAAAGTAATCAATATGGACAAAATCAAAATTCGACTCGACAGAATTAATGGCAGCAAGGAGATGCTAGGAACAAAAAGGGAATTCAATGCCGAGAGTGTGAAGGTTTCGGACACATCCAAGTAGAATGTGCCACGTATCTCAAAAGAAAGAAGTCCATGAAGGCCACAACCTGGAGTGATGAAGAATGCTCTGAAGAAACTCAAGATGAAGATGAGGAGATATCTGGAAATTTTGTAGCCTTCGCTGCAATTGTCACTGAACCAAATTTAAACTCAGGCACTGATTCAGATCATGAAGATGTGGACAAAATACCTTATGAAGAACTCGAACAATCCTACATCAAACTATACAAGAAATGAGATATTCTACTGAAGACACACACAACCAAAAATTCAAAAAATGAGTTTCTCGAAAAGAACGTGGAATCTCTCAAGAAACAAGTTGCTGACAAAACTGCTGAACTATCCGAGTCCAACTCAAAAGTAATGAAACTTTCAGCAGAATTAGAGGCCTTTAAGAAGCAGATTCAAATGATGAACACTACTTCAACCTTGAATCAAATCCTTGACTCTGGAAGATCACCAAATATACGAAATGGTTTGGGGTACATTCAAAACTCTCAAAACTACCTTACTACTAAGTTTGTCCCCGCAGGTACCAGTACTTGGAATAATGGTGAATTCCACCAGAAGACTCTGAGGAAATATAGTCCAACATGCCACTACTGTTCCAAGAAAGGCCACACAAGACCAGAATGCTACAGGTTCTACAATGATCAGAGAGTTGAAAAGTTTCAGAAGAAATGGATCACTCATGTCAGTCGTCAAATTTGGGTAAGAAAATCTGATTTGGTTTGTTAGGCATATTCTTGGGATACTCACCAAACAGTCGAGCATACAGGGTCTACAATAAACATACTAAGACTGTTCAAGAGTCTGTCAATGTAATTGTTGATGATCAACCGTTGTGACACCCCAACCTTACACAAGCTGAGATAGATAAATCTCAGCACAACAACTGCCTATCTCAACCAACAACATAATATAGCGGAAGCGAATTTAAAACCTAAGGGGCATCATGCCACATCTAGGAGAGGTAACACAACCTAGATGCACAGGCTAACCAAAATAGTTCAACTGTAACTGCATAAACGATAAAATCCTCAAGTCATGTTCAACAACTAGTCAAGAGTATATAGAAATCTCAAAGTGGCACACAGGCCCAAAACCAAAGTCTAACCAACATAAACTAAGTCTAAGCATCCTCATAACGATAGGCTCTAACGCGCTCGCGCTTAGACTTACTCCATACCTGGAAAACACACAAAGAACCATTAGCAAAAGACTGCTAAGCAACCACCATTCACACCCGCAAGGAAGTATAAATATACATAAGCTTGTAAATAGGTTTACACACCCATATAGAATATAAACACCAACAAACTGTTCCATAGTTCAAAACGGATACTCAAAAACAATAAGCTGAACGAATCATAAACAAAGACTAATCCAAACAAAGCCAATAATCAACAACGAAAGTATAAGACAACAACAAATCCATAACCAAGATACCAACTGAACAACAACCATAAGGAACAACCAACCATAACCAAGAACAACGAGATATCAACCGAGTGTACCCAAGGACTCACAAGTACATAAACCAAGAAAGAATCCCAACTCCAACCTCCAAAACCCTCATACCAACCATCATACCAAACCAACCACAATCAGAAGTCAGAAGTCAGAAGTCAGAAGTCAGAATCCAGAAATCTGGTACGCAGGGGTGATGAGCCCAATCACAGGGACCGAAGTCCAATCACATGGACCGTAGTCCAATCACAGGGACCGAAGTCCAAAGTCAGAAGTCAGTAATAGCACAGTCAGTCCATCCATCAACCTCCAAAAGACACTCAAAGAACCACCACCACATACTCATACTCAACTCGGCCCAAGAACCATCACTCAGAGTGCTCATCTCAGATATGAACACCAACCAACTCCCAAATGAATATAGTCAAGGATTCAACCAACCAAATGATGGACTCATATAATGGACTAAGAGGTATGAATAAATACTCCAGAATCAAGGTAAAATATCCAATAGAATACTCCAACAAACTCCAGAACAAAGAAGGAAATCAAACAACAGATCACTCACGTCCACCAATCACTACCACGCACCTTACTCTTACAGAAGACCCCAGCGGTTACATTATCCCGCTAGAGTGCCCCGCAAGAGCAATTCCCACACACCGAATCAGACTCAGCTCAGAATGCAAAGAAATGTTCCAGAATACACAAATCAGATCATACTACACCAAGATTTCATCTAACAGAGGCCAAATAACATGGAAATCCAAACCAACAAATGATCATATATATCAATAGACAAAGGATCAAGACACAAGTCCATGAACCCATCAAACACAATCAATAATAGGCTAATAATCAAGGAATTTCAGGATTTCCAACACCAAATATTATCATATAGAATGAAAGTGTAAAAATAGATTTTGATGGACATAGTGGTTACCTTTGAAGCGTATTTAATCCAAAAGCGCATTAATTCAAAGCAACACTGATAAGTGCATATTTAATTATATTTTTACCCCATGCTTAAGCTTTTTTTTATGTCACTAATCATCACATTTATGTTCATATTTTCCTCTTTGAGATAAATAATTGAAATTTGATGAAAGTTGAAGTAGGAAATATTTTTGAGCATAATTTTAGGTAGTATTAATCTTATTGTTATTATTCTAATACCTAATTGTTTTGTGGTGATTATTAAATGATAATGAAAGTGGCATTTGAGGTGGAAATGATAAGATGACAAAAGAGACAAGGATGAGGGTTTTTAGGAGCAAAAGTGGAAAGATGGTGGAAGAATATTGCATTGGAAGTGGAAGGGAGCAGCCCGCGGAAAATCTGGAGAAGCCAATAGACGTCTGCTTTGGTTCTGAAACAGACGCCTATTGTCAATAAAACAAACGCAGAAACTGGCAGCTAGAGGATTCGAACTCGTGACCATAGTGTGGTGGAGAATCTCTGCCTTTTTGACCAAACCAGCAAGGCTAAGCATCCAATGTGACCATCTACTGTACACATATTATTTATTTAATCCCTTCCTCATCCTATAAATACCCCTCTCTTCTCCCAACTAGAGCAAGCTTGCCAAGATGTAGAATGTAGAGCAAACCTTCCTTTTTCTTTCTTTCTTCTCTTTCGAATTTTCCTTCTTTTTATTTTATGTAATGTTATTTTATTTTCCTTATGCAATTTATTTATTTTCTTCCTCTTTTTATTTATGCATTTTATGTTTATTTAGTTTAGTTTGGATTTGAGGTAGGAATTTATTATTTATCTTGATGCTACCTTGCTAATAATTTCATAAGGGGAAGAACTATAATCTTGAATCATAAGCTTGTACATTGAGGTATGTTTGTATCTTGTTAATAATTACTAGCTATTTTTATTGGCAAGTAATTGGAGAGTTTTGCTACAACGGGAGTTGGGTAAAAACTCAAGCCACCTTTGTACAACCCAAATATCTCACTACGGGAGTAGGAGACGAATTGGGGGGCTTTTGTACCTTTTGTTCTTCAAGGGTTTGTGGTTGATACGTCACGGGAGTGGGGCAACCATTGCTCTAATTCAAGTTTCGGAAGGATCTTGAATTCTTTAAAGTGTATGCCCTCTTGATCCAAAATTATTGTTCTCCCTAATCCATAAGAATATATAGCATCTTGGTAGTAATAATTCCTAGTTTAAATCTCTATCTTTACTTTTTATGTTTGTAGTTTGTTAGTAATTTTCTATTTATGTTTGTGCTTGGATTCTCATTAATGGGTTAAAAAGCTCCGAAAACAAATAATCACACAAGTACGTGCCATAGCGCCAATCCCTAGCGGAACGACAATACTAAACCCGAACAATACATCATTTTTGACAACGATCAAACACCAACTCTACTCATAAGCTAGATCCATAATCGTGAACCTGAAGAATCAATATAATCTAATACCATCACTAACTACTACTAAAACAAGGATATTAATATTCCTACTCCTATTTAGGGCCTCAAATACTAATATATACATATAAGCCACAATACTAAACTTATCAGTTAAAACTATAGGCTCAATAACGAACAATAACATCACCTTAATCACGCTGCTTCATCCCGGGTTCGAACCTACGCCTTCCGACTCAACACATAAACACCATACCACCAGACTAGACTGCCTCTTAGTGCTATAATACGCGACCACCAAACTAAGATCTTCAAATAGACTGCCGGCCACTTCGACGGAGCCGCAAGGGAGAAGAGACGGAATGGCGAGGGTTGTTGGCTTGTGCCGCCTGCTACTCCGCACCGCCCCGCTACGCTCGCTGTGAACGGAAGAAGGAGGTCCGCTAGCCACCACCGCAAGGTCCACCGTCGCCGCTCAAAATCGTCAAACACCACCGCCGGGTTGCTCTGCTTCGTAATGTTGCTGCCGAACCCACCAGATAAGAGGGAGAACGAAGAAGCTGCCATGCCTATGCTCAGCGGTTGTCTACGGAGCCCCAAGGCATCGTCGCTGCCGTTCTCGTCCGAGCTCCATGAACTGAAACAGAGGCCGTTGCCAAGCTGCTCTCTGCTCGCCGGAAAACAGAGAAGACCGAAGGAGCTGGTGATCTCCCTGGTCGCTGCTTGACGTTGCCATTGCCGTCGGTGAATAGCTGTTGCCGGAGTTTCACCTTCTGGTGCCGTTCGCGAAGAGGGGCGATAGAGGTCCACAGCCGTGAAACTGCCGCACCGACGTCTAGGCTGACAGCGTCGTCTACTTCGAGAAGAACGAGTGGGGGGGAAGGAAAGGGGAGTAGTGGCCGTCATTGTTGTCGGGAATCCCATTTTTGGGCTTGGTTTTTGCTGCTGCTCGGACCATCGCTTCTCGTCGCTGCAATGCCGGAGACGGGGAATGCCCAGCTGCCTTCATGCTTCACGTACTCGTCGCCTGAGCATCCTCGTCAGAGAGGAAAAGGAAGACGGAGTCCATAGCTCTGCTTGCCGAGTCCAGAGAGAGGCAGAGAAGGAAGACGAGAGAGACACGAGAGAGGAGACGTGAAGCTGGGAAGGGTTTCGGTTGTCGACGCTCCTGGAAGGGAAAACTGCTGATCATTTCTTTTGGAAGGGGGAGATAACACATCTTTTCCATTTAGGGTAGGTTTCCAAAAATGGACTAGGCCAAGAATATAATTAGTAATTGGATCAAGACTTAGTTATTTTTTTTTTTTGGGCTCAAGGATAATTATAGATACCATATACATATACTAAGAATTATGATTCATGGGCTTAGAGTAATATTATAAACCATTTTTATAATCTAGTTTAAAATAATTCTTTGGGTCCATAGCCCATAATAAAAACCATGTACTATAGAATATATATATACATATCTAGGTATTTTGGGCTAAGAACATTTTAATATAATATAATAATAAATATAGGTAGTCCAAAGAAAATACATTATTCCAATCCCAATAATAAAATGATTATATTTAAGAAATCATTTTCATAATCGTTTAATAAGAAAATAACCCCATTATATTTAATAGAGTAGTAGGAAATTTCGGGGTGTTACAACCGTACTCAGTCGAAAACTATCTACCAGTCACTGATCACGAACAGAAGCAATCAAGTTCAACCGATGGAAAAGAAGCCAAGAAAACTGAGTCAGACTCTGAAGATAATGATACTGATCCAGATACTGAACAATGTCAAAAGAAATCAGACAGTGTACAAGGGATCACCAAATCTGAGACAAACTCAGAATCTGAGGACTCAAAATCATCTACTGAACATCAATCAAATACAGATGCAAGTCATCATCTGTCAAAACAAGTTCCCACGCATATTCAAAAGAATCATCCTGCTGAAAACATATTGCGATCGCCCACTGCCGGTATTCGAACCAGAGGAATGTTGAGGGGCAGTCTGGTTGAGTTATCAGGCTATGCATGCTACACATCAAAAGTTGAACCCAAGAATTACAAAGAAGCACTCCAAGATGAAGATTGGATAAGGGCTATGCAGGATGAACTTGCACAATTTGAGAGAAATGAGGTATGGGATCTTGTGCCTTGTCCTTCGGATGCAAATATAGTAGGCACAAAATGGATTTTCCGAAACAAAACCGATGAACAGGGAAATGTGGCAAAAAATAAAGCCAGACTAGTGGCTCAAGGCTACTCACAAGTAGAAGGGATTGATTATGAAGAAACATTTGCACCTGTAGCCAGACTTGAGTCGGTAAGACTACTCCTGGCTGTCTCTGGTATTCTGAACTTTCAGCTGAACCAGATGGACGTAAAGACCGCCTTCTTAAACGGACTACTTCATGAGGAAATATATGTGGCTCAACCAAAAGGATTTGAGAACCCACAATATCCTGACTATGTCTACAAACTAAAGAAGGCCCTCTATGGTCTGAAGCAGGCACCAAGAGCATGGTACGAACGACTCACTCAATATCTCCTAAAAAATGGGTACACTCGTGGCAGGGCTGACAAAACTTTGTTCGTTAAAAGGGCCACTGGACACATAACTGTAGCTCAAGTCTATGTAGACGACATCGTCTTTGGGTCTACATCTCCTGCAAAAGTCAAGGAATTCATCCGAGTTATGGAAAAGGAATTTGAGATGAGTATGATAGGGGAACTAACATGCTTCTTAGGTCTACAAGGGAAACAGATGGAAACAGGTCTATTCCTTTCTCAAACCAAATATGCACTCAATTTGATCAAAAGATTCGGCCTTGACTCTGCCAAGGAAGCCAAGACACCTCTCTCTACAACACTGAAACTGACAAAAGACTCCGACTCAAAGCTAGTTGAAGGCAAACTCTATCGAAGTATGATTGGTAGTCTACTTTATCTAACCGCAAGCAGACCAGATATAATGTTCAGCGTAGGCCTATGTGCTCGCTTCCAAGCAAATCCAAAAGAAGCCCACCTTAATGTTGTTAAAAGAATAATCAAATATGTCAAAGGAACTGTGAATCATGGTCTGTGGTACTCGCGTGACTCAGGAACTGAACTACTCGGCTACAGCGATGCTGATTGGGCAGGAAACTTGGAGGATAGAAAAAGTACATCAGGAGGATGCTTCTTCCTGGGTAAAAATCTTGTCTCATGGTTCAGTAAAAAACAGAACTCAATCTCATTATCTACAGCAGAAACAGAGTATATAGCTGCTGGGAGTTGCTGTACACAACTCCTATGGATGAAACAGATGCTGAACGACTATGGACTAAAGTTCAGCAGTGCTGACCTCCATTGTGACAATACCAGCGCTATCAACATTGCCAAAAATCCTGTCCAGCATTCCCGCACTAAGCATATTGACATCAGACACCATTTCATCAGGGAGCTTGTAGAAAGTGGAGACATAAAGATGCACTACATACCAACAGATAAACAACTTGGAGATATATTTACTAAGGCCTTGGATCTGACTAGATTCAACATCCTGAAATCATAACTTGGTATGTGCAATGGACCACAAAACTAGTACAGTAAGTAGTTCAGCTTTATTTTGGGTAATCTTTCTCGCATCTTTTTCATAAAAAAGGTAACTTTTTCCTTTTTTTTCCTTCCTCTCGCGCTTTACTAATATCTCTCTTTTTGAGCATATAATATCTTATGAATAGTGTACCCGACTGACCAAAACTGCCAAAGCATTAATTGCGGAGAAGACAACCGTCCTATCAGCACGACTCCCACTCAGCCCATGCCTCATCTACGTGACCCGAAAAAGCCGGTCATTTTTGGAGAAGTCTTTCGACCTTTGAAAAGCCAGCTGCAACTTGATCAATCTAAAGATCATCAATCCCACTCATCGGCAAACCCTTCGAAAAACCTCTCTCAAAAATCAAAACCCAGAAACAAAGCTCAAAAATGGATCAAGACGAAACCCAATATTTTGATTTCTCCAGACTCACAAACAGATATCCCTCCGAAGTTCAACATCAAGCATCACGAGAAATGGTGATGATAATCAACAACAAGATAAAACCACCGGGAGGCGAACCAATCTGGTCATGGTACTCAAGGGCAGAGCAACTGGACTATTTTAAAGGATTCCTCAAACCGATTGCTGTCGAGAAAGGAGAAATAGCTATGGCAAAAGATCCTGAGGTTTATTCTCACGCATTCTCTCTCCTTCTCTTTTTATATATATATAAATGATTACACATGAACAACATAGTTTCTGCCTTAAATATTTTTCAGGATATAATTGTTCTATCAGATACTGAGGATGATGCTAATCTAGAAAATGTTAATATTGAAAAACCCTTGCCTTTAGTGTCTGTCAAACAGGAACCAATAGATGATGAACAAGAAAAATCACCTGTCATTGAACCTCTTGCATCCCTCTTCACTAAAATAGACCTTTTCAACATCATGGATGAACATAGAAGAACAACCTCCCTCACAAATAGATTGTCTGTTCCACTGGATATCCCACAAAACATAGAACCCACACAAGATAGAACTTTGCCTCTACCATCACCACAAATCCCACAAGCAGAGAATCTAGAACAGCAGAATCTTCCTGAAAAACTCCTTCCCACACAATCAGAAAACTCTCACACTGATGAAACTAGGACTGAACCACAATCTGAACCAAATCCAGAAACAACCCCCATCATTCCCTTTGATGATTCTCCACTAGATTTTGAGTTTGAAACAGGAAATCCACCAGTTTTACCAGTTGCAGAACAATCCGAACCAGTCACAGAACAAGCTGAACCAGTTGCAGAACAAGCTGATGATGAAGATAACATGCCCTTGGCTCAAGTGAAGAAAAACCAAGCAAAAGCTAAAGGAAAGAGAAAGATTCAAGAAGAACATGTGGATAAAAACCCCGTGGCCAAAATTCAAGTCTTCCCTGCTCCTGTCACCAGGCGAAAAACCAGGTCATCCACAGCCCAACTACCAAAGGAAACTCCCTCACCAACAAGAAAATCTAAGAGAAAACAGCCAACTACAGAACAGCCTGATCCTGTGGAAACAACCACCAGCAAAAAGAGAAAGAAAAACACCTCTGAATCCCAGCAATCTGAAGGTCAACCAGATGTCTCTACTGTAGCACCTCTTACAGCAATCACACCTCAATTCGTGTCAGAAGAGTACGCTGCAAGATGGGAATCAACCAACAAAAGGAAATTCCTAAGTGAAAGGTATCTTGATGTGGAAAAATTCAAGTCACAATGTCAGCTGATGCCAGTGTTTGAAAAGCTGAATCTGGTCAAATCTGTAACAACCCAGACAAGCTATCCACCCATTGCAATTAAAGAATTTTACGCAAATCTTCTGACAACCATCAAGGATGCTGGCTCACAAGTCTATGGTCGCATTTGGTTGAGAGGAAAAGAATACAACTTCAACACACGAACCATCAATCTATACCTTGGGATAGATGCAAGTGACATTGAGGATCCAATACTGGGAGCAAATGCCATCACAAAAGTCATCACTGGAGGAACTTATAGCTATTGGCCTGGTGAGACTAATATGCTGCCAGCAAAATCTCTCACAACCAAGTATGCTATTCTGCACAAAATCGCCATGACAAACTGGTTGCCAAATGAACATCGAGGTGGTTTAAACTTCAACATGGCATCTTTGATCTACAAAATTGGCCGAGGCATCCCTGTTGATTTGGGTGACATCATCTTCAAACATGTTGCATCCTTCAGGAAACCAGAATCTAAGGAGAAAAAGGTAAAACTTCCCTTCCCCTGCACAATTTATGGTGTTCTCCGCACACAAGGTTTCAAACCAGATCCAAATGAGCCCATGGAAGCACCTCAAGTCAGAACAATCGATGCCAGACTAAAACAGGGAAGTCATGTACTTGACATTTTTCCAGAACATGCAAGTAGCTCAGCCCCAGCACTGAACCTGGATGTACCATACACCAGCAAACTCACAGTAAAACACCTTGACAAAAGCATCCAAGACCTAAACACAATCATCCAAATACTAGTTGAGAAAAGAACAGTTGAGATGCAACTGAGAGAACAACTAAGGCTAAGAGACCAAGAGATGTCTGCTACTGTTACTGAAACATTTACTGTTCCATCCACTGCTACTGAAGCTGCACCTGACGCTGAGCCCACTACACCTGATGCTGATCCCTCCGCCGCATCTGAATCCTCTGAAGCTGAATCTGCTGATGACAGTCAGGACGATGAGTCCTCAAAATCTTTCTAAAATCTGGGTTGCTTCTTCCTACTTGGTCCTGCTATAGAATCTTGTGGCTACAAATTCACAAGTTCTTGGCAATAGGGGGAGTAGGAACAACCTTCTAATCATCGGTTACTTGGGTACTTGTTGGTTGTTTTTGATCATGTTAGATTATTGATCACGCTTTAGACCCTCTTCTGCTGAATGTTGCTGAACATTAACTCTTTTTGTAATAGGGTCCCTTGTTAGTTTTTGCTACTGTATTTCTGTTGGATGATATAATCATCCTCGAACTTTGTTTGGTTAAATTCAATTCAGTTGTATTGCTTCTTTTCTCGAAAACCAAGTTGTTTTAACTATCTCTGATGATCTAGGAAGTTTGTAATGAATTGCCAAGAAACTTGTTACAAAGGGGGAGATTGTTAATAAAATTACAATAGAAGAAAAATACTTTACTCCTTATTTTTGTAACAAGTTTTTGTGTCAATTCTTTTAGTTCAGCAGATAGTTCAAAATAACTATTGGTCTTTGTTGTATTATTGTTCTTGTAGTTCAGCAGAAGGTTCAGAAGAATTAGCGGACGTAATGCTGAGCAGAATATTGGAACAAGTCAAAGAAGACAAGGAGTGCAACAGATTCAGTTATGAATTTAACTGATTTCAAACATGATATATAAGGGAGAACTCTCTGAAGAAACAGTTAGAGAGATTTGATTGATGAACACAAGAGTGAAATGAAGAGGAGCTTCTCTTGGAGAAAATAAATCGATATCTTGACAAAGCCTACCTTTGATTCAAGATAGTTTTTATTGTGATGAACCGGGCAAGCAACCACTCTGAATGTCAGTTGGGCTAAAATTGAGGGGGAGCCTCAATTCAAGAAGATCGGGAGATCTAGTATCGCACAACTCTTCAAGGCTGAACTCTAGAATGGTGATTGATGATTTCTAGTGTTGCCGTATGATTTTTGCTGTAAACTGTTGACACATTTCCAGATTGATCAATGAAGAGTTGGGCGTTCAGAGTGATGCCCCCCAGATGTAGGAATAGCGATTCTGAACTAGGTTACCAAGTCTAAGTGTTCTTACTGCTTTGCTATTTTTCTTGCTGTTTACTTGATCTATTTCCTGATCTACATCATTTGCTAGTTCAGTAATCTGTTTACAGGGTCGTCTAACTGATCTAGTAATCTGTTTACAGGGTCGTCTAGATCAATAAACTGGATAATCTGAGGAATTACAAAGACCCTATGCAATCTATTGAAAAAAGTGGTCTCAAAATTGAAACATGAATGGCATGACAAAATGGAAGAAGCGTTATGGGCATATAGAACCACATATCACACACCTACTCAAAGCACTCCATATTCTTTGGTATATGGTGTGGAAGTAGTCTTGCATCTAGAGCGCCAAATACCTTCTTTAAGGTTGGCCATACAAGAGGATCTCACTGATGAGGAAATGCTAAGTTACGCTTGGCTGAGTTAGAAGCCTTGGATGAAAAACGGCTGCAAGCTCAATAGAGCTTAGAATGCTATCAAGCTCGTATGTCAAGAGCCTTTAATAGAAGGGTGAGGACCCGTTCATTTCAAATTGGTGACAAAGTACTAGCTGTTCGAAGACCAACCATTGTGACATGAAAAACCGGCCACAAGTTCACTCCAAAATGGGATGGTCCCTATGTGATTCAAGAAGTATACACCGGTGGGGCTTACAAGTTGGTTAGTGAGGGTGGTTTGAAAGTTGGTCCAATCAATGGGAGATTCCTAAAGCTCTACTACACTTAAACTTAGGGTGTCAACATGACTCATCCACCAAAAATGTTGCACATGGATAAACTGCTAAAACATCTCGCTTGTCTATGAGTGGGCCCAAGTCATAGATTGTAACACCCCACTTTTTCCACTTAAGAAAATACGGCTAATTTTTTTTTAATTACAAATAACTTTTACAATAGCGGAAGCTTTACAATAAACAAGAAAGAGGGGCGTTATGCCACATTCAAGTATCTCATACTCAAACGCACATGCTAAAACTACTTAACTAAAAACCATCAAAATTCTTACTAATACAATGATTGATTTCTATAGTATAAAAATCATTACAATGATTCGCTCTCATGCTCAATGCCATGCAATCCAAACCTGCAAAATAACTAAAGAGGGGAAACACAATATCAGCACGACGGCTGGTAAGACTTACTCCACCCCGTAAAACATTTTTGCACATAGCATATATGAGCATATAATTTCCACATAACAATTTTAACCCCTTAGAATATTTTAATCTCATAACATACAAATAATCTGTAACCAATTAGATATATAACTTGAGAAATCACACATCCAAATATATATCATAATATCTATAAAATTCTATGGGATCAACGGATTGCCTATCCGTTATTCGCAACCCTTCAACGACTATTTCCTCAAAATTCACCATATATCCTTTACCTCATCATTTCCATATAACCATTTCCTCAGGGCATTTCACATTATCATCAATATTCAAAAGAATTTATTAACTGATAAAATATCCACCAAAATAGAATAATCAATTCCTCAAAACAATCACCAATGAGAGAATTTCAATCTCTCAATTAATTACCAAAGAGAGAATTCCAATCTCTCAATTAATCTCTTCCCACGAGATTAATCTTACAAAAATACATATTGAATTTCTCAAACTCATCCACACTTGATATATATAATGTCAAGGAGAAATGGATACCAAATGAATAATTTTTTCAAGTTCTCAAAAATAAATTTTCATAAACAGGGAGTTTTTCTGGCTCCCTAGTGAGTCAGCTTTTACGTCACTGCTCACTTCTCAAAATATTCTCAAAATAACAGGGAAGTTATTAAACCCCCTAGTGAGTCAGCCTTTGCATACTGCTCATTCCTCAAGCTAAAAAAAATATCAAATGGCACCATCCCCTATGACAAAATATATATATATTTAATCCTTCAAAATTTACATCTTATTATATCAAAGTCATTGCACCCAAGTAGCTAATCAAACTTTACACCTTTATCTATAACCTTTGTACTATTTGTCATGGCTCAAATGAAATATAATTCACCAAATACCATATGCACATGATTTAGGCCTAATTATTGTACTAAATAATAAAGATACCAAATATCATACTATATATCATATCCTTATACATATTAATAAATTAAACACTAAAGTACTAAAAGCAATACATGTCGGATTATTGCTCCAGATGTAACAATTATCATACATAACTTATACAATACTACCAGTACATATAAGATCACATACGGTCATCTAATAAAATATAATATAATATAATTTGAATCATTTACGGTACTAAGTACATAAATACCATGCTTACATATAAGTCCAATTAATTTCATAGGGTAAAACATATATGCATAATACATATAATATAAATAAATAAATATGAAATACATTTATATATATGTGGTTCGTACAGTACAAATATATAAATATATTACTTACTAAATCCCCCAATTTACACAACCTACTGTGCATACGTATATTTATAATATTATATATATAAATTTACCGCATATTAAATCACCTAATTCTATTTAAACATATATCATTTATATACGTATATTTACATAAATTATATATAAAAATTCCATACATAAGCAAAGTGATACATGTACGTATAAGTATAAGAAAACACACACACACACATATATACATATATCTTATGTCATACATACGGTACATCCTTATAGTAATGTACACACCTTTTCAAAATACCAAATGAATTCAAATCACTTATACATAGATCAATTATCAAAGTAGAGATTTCTAATATGCACATCATATACTCAATCATCAAAATACATATTTTTGCCTTTTACTAGGATATAGAATTAAGGGCAAACAAACATACGCAGTACTCACCCCTTACACCATCTTATCTTAACCAAAGTAGCACAAATATAATCACAAGTACAAGCATTATATACTCACATTCAACATTTTGAGATTTCCATAACAATAATAGTATAACACATAACACATATTAAATAATTTGATTTGGGGTAAATAGATTTTGGATGAACATAAATCTTACCTAATAACCACAGCACAAGTTGACAATCCTTCTATCCTTTTTCTTCCTTTCCCTTTCTTCTCTCTCTTTTTTTTTTCTCGGCCAAAAAGCAGAATGAAAATTATGAGCTTTCCCCCTTACTCCAAAGCTACGCACCTCCCTTATGAATATACATAAATATATCTAATCTACTTAATACATACACACAACACACATGGTTTACTATTATTATTTATATTATTATTAATTATTAATTATTAATTATAACACCTCCATCAAATCAGGCTATTAATAATATTATAACCACCCCAATTCATCAAATCAGGCTATTAATAATATTATAACCACCCCAATTCACGCCGTTCTCTCTTTCTTTACTTTCTTTCTCACTCCTCAATTTTCCTTATCTACCAAACAAAATAACCATTCTGCGAATATCAAGAGTTGAACTCATGTCCAAAGCCCAAAGCTCAAGTCCCAAACCACCAAGCTGTTTGATCTTTCAAGTATTATCTTAGCAACAATTACATATAACTATATACGAAGAGCAATATAATAGGCATTGAAAGTAAATTAATTGTTGCCTAGATTCGAAACCAAGACTTCTCACAAAAAGTTAAAGTTTTGTCCAACAAACCAAATCAATTCTTATTAATTATTTTCGAAATAAATAAATATATGCATATACGTTCCAAAATATATATTTTATAATAAATAATAATTTCCAAAAATTCTTTTCGGCAACATAAAACATATATATTTTGAAAATAATAATAATATTTTCGTTAAAATACTTACAAAATTTCGGGGTGTTACATAGACGCTCCTAACCCGCATGAGCTTAAACTGTGTACGGTAAACTCCTGGCCCGCATGAGTTTAAACTGTGAACAACCCTACCTATTCAAATGGCCTTTTGAACTACGTTTGACTTGATCTCCTTCGCAGGAGTACGTAGGCAGCTTAGATTCATTGAAGTTTAATCATTTCATTGCATGTTATGATTTAAAGTAGATTCTCTCGTTAGTTGATTTCGAGGTGACTCATTTGGGGTTTATTCAAGCTCATTTTTACACTTGTGATAAAAGAAAATTGTTTGCAAGTCTCGTGAAAAGGAAAAAATAATGAATTTACTCATGTCAAAGTCTCGTTTCAAAAGAAAAGAACTCATACAAAGTCGAAATAAAAAAAGCATAAACTAAAGGCGTACGACATCTAAACATCAAAGATCTACACTATTCAAAAGTTCATCAAGTCTTCTTTGTCTGCTTCTAGATCTTTCTTCGCTAAGGAAAGCTAATCTTCATCTTCATCCGTCAACATGGGAGTCTCCTGAATGTGTTTCACTGTTTCTTCAGCAGAATTCACAACCTCTTGTGACGTGTATGTTGCGTTGTTCTTGAGCCTTAGTCACAAGTTCTTGGAGCTTTGGCTTTTCATCACGGATCTTTGTCAACTCCTCCCTTGAATCCTTAATAGTTTTCTCAGCCTCCTTTATGGTCTTCTCTGCTTCCTTTATAGCATCTTCTAAGAGGGTTACTTGTCTGTCAGAATCCTCAAGGATCTTTTGCTTCTCCGATATAAGCGTTTGAGTTTCAGAGAGCTTTTGTTGAGCATCCTTAAGAGAACTTTGCGCCAAACATAACTCTGCAACTTGAGTTTCAACTAACATCGCTTCTGAGTGCTTGGACTGTATCTTATCATAATCCTCAGCCTTTTTAAAAAAAACATCCACTCTGTTCTCTAATGATGACAAGTCTACCCCATTATGTTTCATAAGTTGGAGCTGTCTCTCAAGACTTCCTTTGAAGGAAGAAACACTATCAGCTGGAGTTTCTTTTAACTTCTTGCAAATATCATTCCAAATGCATGCGATCATGGCCATATACTGTGACATGAAGGAATCTACACCAGGAAGAATAGAGACATGAGACGGTTCCAGTTGTGCTTCTTGGTGAGGTGGGTTTGAGGGCGGCATTGATTGATGAGATGCTACCACTTGATTAAGGGATTCAGAACTGTCGCTATGTTCCACCTCGCCTATAGAATAATGTTGATTCGACGACCGGGCGTCATTACTAACATGTAGCCTAGCAGAACCCTATAAAAGGAATACATATATCAATAAGGCTAAGATTTTGAATCATTGTGAAAGGGAAAAGTTTAGGAAAGTTTCCTAACCTCGGTCGATGGTCTTCTGTTTCGTTTAAAATTGTAATCACTATCAACATCCTCGTCCGAGCTTCGGTGCCTCATTTGCTCCTCCCTTCTCTTTTGGGTTGCATGTTCTAACACTTGATCGTGGGGGGCATCTTGTACTGGTGCTTTGCCTTTACACAAAGTATCCAATTGATCCCTTTGCTCTTGAGTTATTCCCTCTCTAACGGTTACGTTTTGTCACCATTAATGACTATGTCTTTGACACGATTCTCAAGGAGATTTGCATGCACGTCAACCAACCAGGCTTTGTAGGTTCTGAGACATGTTTATTTGGAATAGTCGGGTTCATGGGAATTGTTGCCCTAGACAGAGAGTTGAAGTGCTCATACTGGCGATGGAGTTGAAATCCCTTAGCAAGTGTGACGTCGCGGTCATCCGTCAGTAACAAACCAGGGGCAGATGCTTGGTAGAATCCAAACTGACGACTGAAGATATGGGGTACATAAGGCTCAGCCTTACATTGGCGTCCTTGGTGTAAAACAAGAAAACCAGGACGCAAACATATGAAATATTCAAAATTCTCTTTGCCCCCTCTCTTGTCATCACAGAAAAAGAAGTCTCTACCATTTTGATGAGATGTGCAAAGCCAAGATACGTATCCGCCCTTAAAAATCCTCTTACGAGCATCAATTTTGTCATAATACTTAGCACCGCCTTCTCCGGAAGAAGTGACCATCTTTGGAGACGATGACATGAGGCTAGGGGTTTTGAAGTGAGTATTGAAGTAAGCTGATAGCCATCCATATACATAATGAATGGGGAAGGGAGTGCCCATTTGACCAGGAGAGATAGACTCTGAAATCGAGTTTAACCCATAGTAGATGCTGGCTAGGATTGGAGGTGCGAGGCATACCTTAATCCCTTTCGCCATTTTGCACGCCATATTAAAAGTCTCAGGGCGAATGGTTGCCGTTTGGTTGCCCGGTAGTACGAACGTACAGAGCCAACACGCCAGAAATGCTGCTAAGTAGACTTCTTGTTCAAGATTTGGAGGGATGTTTAGTTCGACGAAGGGTGCTTCACTCACGTGCGATCCTCTAGGAGCAGCTTCAAGGATCCGGCTTGGGTTGTGAGTAGCCTTTGGTCGAGATTTCTTATTCTCTTTTCGAGGTGGAGGAGCTGCATATCTTCGGGTTTTCCTGCACCAGAAGTCGATCCATCGGGATGCTTCAACAAAAGTGGTGTGATCTTCTTGTTGAGTTAAATGGAAGAACGCCTC